>OY740766.1:158429363-158839363 GCA_963513935.1 Aphrophora alni | reverse complement strand
ATATATCAACAGTGGTAGCCCATAAAGAGGAAATTGAAACAGAGCTAAACGCGACAAGATGGACGCACAAGGTGATTCCGAATTTGGAAAAATGGATGCATAGAAAGGTGACTTCTAACCTTACGCTGGCCCTTAGTAAGGGCCCTTTACAAGAAACATGGTTACTTTAGTCGGTATCTCCGAGATACGAGAAGTGATGCCGAAAGTTGTTCCCTTGGATTGAAGACGGGAAGAAGTGGAGGTGGGATTTATTTAGTTTATAACTCAGGGAGAGTCCCACACACGAGAGAGTGTTCACGGACCTCTTATCTTGGTGTAAATACATTCACCTCCTTCTTGTGGAAACAACATTATAATTCCACAGAGATGGATACATGGTGCAGATCTGCTGGCAAATAAATCATGACTGGAAAAGAAAATGATGGAAATATTGTCTACAGTAACGGACAACTGATATAAGGCTTGAGTGAGGATCGTCTAGCAAAGTAAATTCTACATAGGAGGCCACAGGAAAACCTGAAGAGAAGCGGGATGGGAAGTTAAACAATTTGATGGGTGCTATCGTGGTACTTTCCCAGCCCCATCCATAGGTCTATATAACGCCAAAAAGTTGGTTTCTTAGGTCTTGTAGGATATGTTAATTGTATTGGTAGATAGATCAACGAGTCTTACTTACCCGGTAGGGGTTTTGTTATACAGATATTCGGAACCTAGTAATTGTGATCATAACCTTATTTCGTCAGCTAGGGCCTCATAGATGTCACCTACGCTCGCTTCGTTTGTAGCTTCGCTCCTCCACTCGCTTCGCACGACTCGACCCTGCAGGATTGCTAATTTAAAAGGGTTCGAAGTTAGATGTTCGACTGACTTCGCTATTTGTCATCGTAGATGTAGGCAGGCGCTAGTAGCATTTGGTAAAATTGAAATTTAATAAACACGGAAGCTATGCCCGAACGTTTAAAATGTTTGACATTTTCATTTCTATTTTTTCCAAATTTCAATAGGGATGTGAACTACAGTCCCCCCCCCCCACACTAAATTCATGTGCTTGTCCTCCGTCTCTCTCTCAATTTGGGTTGTCGCTGTAAGATGACGGACAACGAGAACGAAGTCATCACGGATGGTACAGTTTTAGAAAAGTAAGTATCCGGCAACTATAACATTGGAGTAGTTCAAGTTATTTTTTTGTAGGTTTTACGGCATGCAGATTGTGATTGGATGCTGAGGTTGTATAACCCAATACGAAGCTAATCGCAACAAATTTCGACATTTGTTTTTTTGACTATTGTTCACGTTTTATGACTTTACGAAACCGAAAAGATAGCTTTTGACATGCTCCGTCTGTCGTCGTCTGTGCCTAACACGATACCACAAAAATTAAAACGGTACAGTGGACTGTGTGTTCCTATTGAAATTTAGAAAAAATAAATTGAAAATATCAAAATGCCATTTTATACAATTTTTATATTTGTGGGGGGTATGTATGGAGTGGATGTTTATGCAATATTGCAGCACTATTTTTATTTATATTTTATACACAATTTTAACGTGCAGAGAGAGAGAGGATGACAATCTTGTTAGTTGTAAAACTCTAATATCAGGAGACTAGAGACAATAAATATGATCATTGTAAACAAATTTATCTATTATTAATTATTTAAATTATTTATTTTGTACACAATTTTCGAGGGTCAGAAAACCTGTGTAACGTGTAGAAGGGGAGGATGAAAATTTTGTTAATTGTAAAACTCTATTGTAGACAAAAACAATTTTATCTATTTTTTTATTTAGATATTACGAGATTCAGAAAACCATTGTAGGGTAGGGTAATCTTGTTGTTTGTAAAACTCTATCAGGAGACTGGAATCAATAAATGTGTAGCCTATTATCATTTAAACTAAATTTATCTACAGTATAACAAACACACAGAACACAATTCTCACAAAAAATACGCCTAAGTATCAGACGCGTTTCAACGACAAGGTCGTCCTCTTCAGTGATACACCAGCTACACCAATCAAACTATAACTACAACGCGACTGATACTTGGGCGTATTTTTTGTGAGATTTGTGTTCTGTTTGTTTGTTATAATTAATTTATATACTGTATAATTTTTCTCACAAGTCAAGCTCAACATTTAATATAAATTTATCTATTATTAATTAATACTTTATTTTAAATTTATTAGTTTTTAGATCTAACATAATAAATAAGTAGTTTTAATTATAATTGCATTGCTTTACATTTCATCAAAATAAGTTTTGATGTTTGAGATATTCAACCGACCGAAACTTAATACGTAGGATAAGGGGGGACTGCTTATTGAAGATAAAAGCATACACCACACTGTTAATTTTAAAACTATGGAGCCAGGTCAACTATGAAAAATATAAATATTTTTGTTATTTTATGATATGTAATATATTTTATTGCATATAAGTGTCGCAAAAGTAGTTGTTGAGAAATAATATTTAAATCAAAGTAAACCATACAGCTCGTTAATACACCTTAAATCGGCAATATGTACATTTAGGCGTGTCACCGTACGAAAACCAAATAAGTTGGGTAGGCCCGGGCCTACCCGGCCTAACCGCTGGAGCCGCCACTGCATTGGAGCCGTTAAAATAAAATCAAAATGTCTTATGACTGCTTTAGAAAACGTTTTTGATTTCAAGAAAATGGGAAAACAGTCTCACGATAAAATCAAACAACTTCACGGAGGAATAAATTTAAATTATCGCCATCGTGGTACTTACCCAGCTAAGCAGATCCTCAAATTGTAATCTCCAAAAGTTGTATTGGATCTTGTAGGAAATGAAATATTGTATTGACATTCCCCATTAGGAAGTTTGTTTGAAGCCAGTACACTCGTTCCTAAACTCGGGTAGCCTGACTCGTTGAGCGGTGACTAATAGCGGTGACTAACTCGTGTAACTAACTATACGAATTATTTCTTGGGAAGTCTGGTTTCAAAATTACAATTTAGATAATAACTTCATATAAGAAAAATAATTGTTTAATTTTTCTTTTTTATCACTAATCATTAAAAAAAAAATAATCCAAATCAGGTGAATAACAACGAAAAATGAATCTGTTTAAAATGGCCACCATTTTTATTAATACGAATTTCATGACTGATTTCATGTAAAGAGTGGCCTTTTTTCTTTCTTTTGGCTTAAAATAGAAAATGTATAAATTTTGTATTTTTTCGGTAAAAGCGTATTTTATGATAAATAGTAGACGTTTGAATAAATTCAAAATGGTGGAGGGAAAAACAGAAAGTTGTCATACTTTAATTTAAATTGAATTTAGTAGGGTGTAAAAATCAAAATTCTTTATTAAACTAATAAGAACAAATCTGACCACCATTAATGATGGAAAAGTTTTCTAAAAATCTGTAAAAAACATAAAAGTGTAGGATTCAAGATAAAATGTTTTTCTTTTTTGAAAAACTAACTTTCCAACTTACAGGGAGGTACCTGAAAAATGAAATTTTTTATTGCTAAACAGACCTCCTCCATAATAAAATGGAGGTGTTATATAATTTTAGGGAAATGTTATGAAATGAAAAAACAAATTTCTGGAATAGTTGGCAAAAAATAAAAATGACCCTTGACCGTCGCCATGATGATGTGTTTATAAGTTACAGTAGGCCCTATTTAAAATTTTGTTTCTTTATTTTTTGTAGATTTTTGTAATATGTAGTAGACGTGAGGGGGACTGTTCGTTGTGGAATATTTTATCTGGGTTAGTTTATATTTCACAGCCCTAGCGCTAATTGAGTATTTTAAGGGCGGGGAGATTGAGAGAGGAACAGCGGTGGCAGTTTAGTTTGTACCGTAACAAGCGTGTATGCTATCAGGCGACTAGAATTATAAAGATGGTTATACTTACTGCGTCGATCAACTTAACGTCATAGAATGAAATCAGTCTACACTTACTTTAAACGAGACTTTTCACTTTCGTATAAGAAATCTGCACCCATTTTGATTGAACAGGAAAATGAAAAAATATTTTCAACATTTCGTCCGTCCGTCGTCGTTGTCTGTAGGTATGGGCCGTAACGTCGAGAAATATTAAAATAGGAACAATAAATTTGTTATAAAGGGCTTATTGTGCTCTGAGTCCCCTATGATCTCTACCAATAGAATTTAACGTTTCCTACGAGGCCCAAGAAACCAAATTTTGAGAGATACATTTAGAAGCGTCACAACAAGTTTTAAACTTTTTAAAAAAAATATTCAACTCTAAAATCAGCTCCCGAAATATTGCCCTGCAATTTCGACACACACTGTATACGTTCGCTTTAATCCTGGATCTCTCAGAAGATTGGAGATGCTTGTTACCACCTACCACCATTTGTTTGATGGAACAAATTTCTTAATTAAATTGATTTACTTTCTAATAAACTTTGCTAAAACATTGTACAAACTTTCTCAACAAGTAAATTTTTTTAAATTTCATCGTAATCGTTAGAGTGGATTTTTAAAACATCGTCATTTTGTGTTTCTTAATTCAGCTACCCCCAAATATTTAGTTTTCTAACAAATTAATTTTTTCCTTGTTTTTTAAAGGCAAAAAACTTCTTCGCCATCCATCACCTTAATAAAAAAGAAAGGAAGAAAAGAACATAAAATAAAGACCCTTAGCTCTCGACAACTCTAATACTGTCAGTATCAGAAGAGAATAAAAGTTGGTCAAGAGAGACTAGATAGAAGGGATCTAACCCAAGACTACATGAAAAGGTGTAGATCCAGCTAGGTCAACTAAAGTGAGCCCACGAGAGGTCAAAACAAATTTTTAAAAGTCCTGATACACTAAAAGTGGTTAAAATCGCGTTTTGGCGTAGAGACAAAAATACATTCCGAAACTAACATTTTCTGAAAATTCGAAATGCTTTTTTGAACCATAGTCTTGAGGGAGGAAGATTATAATTTTATTGTATTTATTATGTTTAAAAATTATTATTTGGTTTCGTCCACAAACAGTGACATCATCAAATTTTGATTTTAAATTTTAACTACAAATATTATTTTGTCCACAACAAAATACAATTAACGAAATCAGTTACTTTCAAATGACAAACATTTGTTTGTTTAGGGACTGTCAATGATGAGGAAGTTTGCTAACATGTTTGCTAACATAAAAATTGTTAACATTTTATGAACTTTTGGTTGTATGGTTCTATGGAAAATTATCTTTAAAACAGTATAAAAATTATTGCCGTAGGATGATTTATACTAGGGTAAATGTTAAATTGCAAAAAAAGAGATTTCTTGTCACATAAACACTAGAATGACAGCGGAATAGCGGAATACCACTTGTAGGGACTACAAACTATACATATACTGTATATAAATTAGCCCATATGTTTTAGTTGTAGAACACTACAAACAATAGGAAGACAGATATCAAACAAACTATAGACATCACTCCCCAACCCTCTTTCTGGACCTAAAGGTTAGGTTGGGTTAGGTTAGGTTAGGTTAGGTTAGGTTAGGTTAGGGTGAATAAAAGAACCATTTATTTACATAGCTATAGATTTAGCCCAAATAACATTGTAGATCACCCAATAGGACAAGTATTAAACATTCTGAACCTCTCATTATTAAATAGGTACGTCAACTGTTTTTACAGTGTCGTTACATGACAGCTGTCATTTACATGACGTTTTATGTAATCGTGTAATAAATTAATTGTAATTTAGAAATACAGAATTGAAGGTGTTTTCTAGTTTATAAACTACGAAAACAAATTTTAATAAATGTTAATTTTGTTATCTATAACAGATGAAATAATAGATTATACAGGGGTGGTGAAAAGTCCCGGAACGGGTTAATAATATTTTAACCGTAACAGATGGTTTTGAAACCTGTACCGAGTAAACATTGTCGGGCTATCTTTAACACTCAACGCCATAGTAAATTTCATAAATTTTAAAACGCCGCCATTTTGTTTAGGGTGAACCTTTTGAAGTCGGATTTGCAAATGACGTTTTATGTAATCGTGTAATAAATTAATTGTAATTTAGAAATACAGAATTGAAGGTGTTTTCTAGTTTATAAACTACGAAAACAAATTTTAATAAATGTTAATTTTGTTATCTATAACAGATGAAATAATAGATTATACAGGGGTGGTGAAAAGTCCCGGAACGGGTTAATAATGTTTTAACCGTAACAGATGGTTTTGAAACCTGTACCGAGTAAACATTGTCCAGCTATCTTTATAACACTCAACGCCATAGTAAATTTCATAAATTTTAAAACGCCGCCATTTTGTTTAGGGTGAACCTTTTGAAGTCGGATTTGCGGCATTGTATTCTACTAAATTAGACCTTTAATTTGATGTACAACTCAACCCACGCTCTCATTTAAGATTTTCTTCTGACTCCTTGTGGGCCGTCCCCCCGAAGTGGTAGCGGCTCATTGAAATTGTGGTAAAATAGTGTTTTATGCCCAGTAACAGTGTACCAAGTTATATAACTTTTGACGTGACGTAATGCTAACTTGTTGATTTTTAAAATTCATATATTTGTAAAAAAACTAATATTCACCGTGATCATCGCTTATAGTTCCATCTGTAACGGTTAAAAAAATATTAACCCGTTCCGGGACTTTTCACCACCCCTGTGTGTGTATATATTATATATATATATATATATATATATATATATATATATATATATATATATTTAAAATGTATAAATTATTTGACTTGTATGCAATTTTATTTATTAGTATGGTTTTGTGGATATGGGGAAATTATATTTTTTGCTCTGCTGTGTGGAATTGTACCGGACGGAACTAGTGTGTATACTACCAGGAGACTACAACTATAAAGCTGGTTTTTATCTTGTGGTGGAAATACAGTTCGATTGGAGGCACCCACAAATATATATCTATTATCACAAAATAGAAATAATTGTGTGTGTGTGTGGGGGGGGAGGGGGTTGTAATAACTCCCAATATCACTTCAGTTTGAGCCATATTTGTAGTGCAACCTAGTTTAGGTTAGGTTAGGTTAGGTTAGGTTAGGTTAGGTATATTGGGGTTGTAATAACTCCCAATATCACTTCAGTTTGAGCCATATTTGTAGTGCAACCTAGTTGAACGTGTTTGCATATCTGCTTATTATAATATGTTTCCGACCAAACCTCCTTCTCCCGATTAAAACTCTGTAATGTTAAGAAAAATAAATTATTGTGGTACATTTCTTTCCACTACGTAATATATAATCGATGTGGAGTTATTTACAGATCTGTTTTGAGGTCCACTGAGTTGTTTTTGGAATGGTATCTGTCTGTCGTAGATACAGTGTCCTACAGACTAAAAGTGTGGTGCATATTTTGTTTATGTCTAGAAATTCAAAATTTCAGGGTAGCTTTCGTAAGAATAAAACACAAAATTACATTTTTTTTCAAAATGAGCTACAACGATTTTGATCAAATTTTGTAGCTTACTACATTTTAACAAAGTTTAAAACTATTGGGCTGCTGTGTCTCCTAAAAATTTGGTTCTTGAGTTATCCGTAAAAAGAAAAAATCGACAAGGGTTTTTTTTCTGATTTCGTTCAAATTGTAGTGAAATGTGAATATTAATGACATAAACCTGTGCAAAATCACAAGTAAATAAATATCGTACAGGAATAACGGGAATCCATTAATTACTTGGATTTTCGCTGAGAATGTGTTTGTTAGGTTAGGTTAGGTTAGGTTAGGTTAGGTTATGTTAGATTCACACAAGTGAATGAAGAAAATTTTTGCTGTGAAATGGTTAACTTTTGGTTACAGTTTATAAAAAGTTTAATAATTACTTTGGACACCTATAGACTACTTACTGTAGATTTTCTTGATCATTGCATTAAAGGAGGGGAGAGAGAGAGTCCTTCCACCTGTTTGAAAGGACGACACCCGATCACTACCAGCAAAGCCAACAAGTAGTAATATCAGGAGACTAGAGATGTGACATTTGTTAATCTTGGTTTAATTAAATTACACCTATTGATAAATTAACTCGAAGGCAGATAGATCCTAGAATTAGATTATTAACACTTTTACAAAATTTGTGTTTTTTATAAATTAGAACTTTGTGATCTAAATGTTGTCTTGCTGTATCATACATACACAAAATAATAGAAAACCAAACGTTTGTTTCTTTTAGTGTTTTGTATTGAAACAATTTTTTACAAATTAAAAAAAAAAGTGTTCAAGAAAATGAAATCTGTGTCGGTTAAAAAGTGTGTTTTAGTTACAGAAAATACCGCAACACGATTTTAAGGGTGTAACTAAGTAAATTGTACAAAAATAATGTCCACGAACTTTCTCACTAACCCGTCCTCAAAACCAAATAAGATAATCTTCACCGATAATTTCAGTTAATTACCAATCAAAAAGTGAAAATGAGCTGGATGCCATCTTGGAAAAAAAAATTATGTATTTAAATAACGACCTAAATTTTCTTCGATTTTACCCTAAACCATAATATTAAGCTTTGAATGACGATGGTGAAAGTTTATTTTTTTCAAATATTTCTGAACTATAATATGTTTTGACTTGCGATTTAAGAAAAAATTCGTAGACTTACGTTTGTTTGGATCCTTAGAGACTATCATGTAGTCTTGGGTTAGATCTCTCTCCTAGCAAGTCTCTCTTGACCAACTGTTACGAGGGCTAGGAGATAACCGAGAACTTTTTCGCCTAGAAACACCAAGAAATATTTATACGTGTGTGTAAAGGAAAAAGTGTTTTGGTTTAAAGTTTAATTGGAATTGTTTAAGTGTAATTTCAAAGTTTCGCAACAGTTCTCTTCTTGGACTTGGGGGACATCAAAAAAGTTATTCCGAGAAATATGTACCAACACTGAACCGGTCAATTTGATCATAGAAAACAATGCTGAGTTATTTCTACAACTCCTAATACCCTAATACTCGTGCAGCATAAAAAATGTCATTTCCGTGGACAAATATTTCATACAAATCTTTTAAATGTCAATAGGATATAATATATATATATATATATATATATATATATATATATTTGTCGATTTTTTATTTATATACATTTTTTATATTCGTTTTTAGCCCCGGGTCAAAAACAAATTGTTTTTGTTTATTATGTAACGTGGACTTCAAACTACCGAAATGACATTTTTGCTTTTGATCAGTTTTTAAGAAAGTTTCGTACTCGCAACAGTCCGTGGGACGGACCGGTGTAGTTCGTTGGAGACATCAAAAGGTCTGGAACTTTTCAATAGGAAGAGAAGGTCTGTCTAAGAACTGAATTATTCAAAACGTATATGAGATCGATGTCAACACTACTAAGAAATCCCGCGAGTACTAGCTCCAGGAAGCAAACAACAGCCATTTCGAAATGTCTTAATAACCCAACAATTTGGGTTCATTTTAAGTTTTATTATAGACTAAAGCCACAGGAAATAAAGAATCAAATAAAGTTTTACTTAAATTTTGAAAGAATGTCTTTCCCCCTACTTTTTTTTTTTAAAGAGACGATGACCACGCGGTTTTTGTGATTATGGGAACCTGCATCTGGTGACATGTGAAATTAAAAGGCATAAAAAGACAAATTAGCGTTCATGAAATTTTTTTTTTTCGCTGACCGTAACAAAAATGGCGGGACTAAATAAGATTTGAGAATTTTTAATTATAAAATCGGTATTTTCTTTTAATAAACTTAAAAAGAACATCTTATTTTAAATGTTCACTAGACTAATCTGGGGGAACTGAATTTTACCTGTCCCTCAAAAGTGTGGTACTTTTAGACATTCAATTTATAAGTGACATTTCAAATTAAATTGATTTTTAAGGTAAAACTAATTGCACCAACAAATTTCACTTTCAACTTTATTTAAAATGTTATTATTTATAAATTTTGATAATATTTTCAAAAAATTGTATTGGATTTTCACATTTAGTCTGAGAGTTAGATTTTATATTCATCTAAAGTGGAGGAAATTCATCATTGATCGGATTTTGACAAAACATTTTTTAAATTACTTTTGATGTATTAAAGTACGTTTTATAACGCCTTTTTTGTTATGGTCATCCAAAAAAATAATTTGACACGTCACAAGATGCTGGTTAACATTTCAAAATTTAAAGTTTCCTCCAAAAAATTCCCCACTTTAGGGGGGGATGGTCAAAATTCTATACTATCATACAATAAACTCTAGGTGACCTAATTATCGTCGACAGTGTTTAGTGTTTGTACGATCTATTTTGAGGTTAGCTGAGTCAAAAAAAGTGGTTATTGGAAGAACTATGTCTGTCTGTCTATCACGTGTTCACTGATCTACCGCCAAAACGCGTGGACGTAGAGTAGTTGCCGTAAGAAATAAACACAAAATTACGCTTTTCTTGAAATCGGCTTTAACGATTTCGATCAAATTTTAGACTAATGTGAAAAGATTCATCGTGTGGATAATTAGGGATGAGGATTGTCAAGTACCTTGACGACCGTCATTAAAATCTCCATTTTAAAAGTTTTAACTCTTATTTTAAAACATATTTATATACTTTTTTTATTGTTCCATAGGAACAAGGATAAGTTTGACACCATCTGGAAGGACATCAATTTATTATATTGGGCTTCAGAACAATATGTGAATTCATATATTATGTATAAAGTTGGTTAGGTTAGGTTTCTGGGTGCCAATGCTTGGGTAGCGGTCCTCTTTTTGAACAGACCCAATATTTTTAGTGACGTTTTGTTTTGGTTCATTTTTATTTGGTTTTTGAAATGGGAGAGGGAGAAAGATTGTGGAATATTTTTGTAGATATTGTTTGTTGTAGATACCAGATAAACAAGTTGAGTTCAACTACATGGTTCTTGTCTCCTAGTACTTTCGTTGCAGTGGGTTTTAAATTTCTAGATTTGGATGTTTTTGCTAAAAATCAGTCGGCACTAATTAATTTCGTTCATAATTAATTAAATTAACAACGTGGCCCTCCAATTAATGACCAAAATTATGAGTGATATGAATAGGAAAAAGGTGAAATAAAAGCTGAATTTTATTTTTTTAAATCATTATTAAAGCGTTAGTTATCAATATTTTTTCAAAGACAAAAAAAATGACATTTTAATTTTAAGTCACAGTTTGTTGTTTCGGTTTTCTTTTCTTTTTTTGAAGAGGGGGGGGGGTGTTTTAAGTGGAAAGGTTTGTGCAATGCCTAACATACCCTCTAAAAACCCCAAAATCGTTATTGACGTTGAAATCGAACAAACTGTTCATTAGAATCAAGTTAAAACCAAATTAATTGAACTAATAACCTCATTCCGGTCAATCCCCCTTCATTCCGGTCTTATACATACATACAACAACAACAATTCTCTCTCTTAGTACGAAACATCAGGAGACTAGAGCTGCATAACTGGTATCCAACAGTGGTCCATAAATATTCAAATATTTGTTTTTGTTTTAATTTAAAAGTAAGCATTCGATTTTTTTATTATAAAAATATTTAAATACATACATATTTAGCTAAATAGTTTCGTGGAACTTTGAAAATATCTAGTTGAATTTTTTTTCTTTGCCGTATGTGAAAATTAAAGCTGACATAAACCGATAAAATCGCATTCTGTAGCTACCCTAAGATAGCAAACAATTTTATTCTTCTCATTTTTTGTTTTTTTGTCATATTTTCTCAATTGAAATGTTTTTTTTACAGAATACAGTTTTATTGAGTTCAGATAAGTGGTTTTGGATAACAAGGTTTTGGTGTAATAACACTGTTATTTTTATTTATTCTCTGTGTTAAGAAATAACAGAGTTATCGAAAATTAAGGACAAATTGTATTAATAAGCGCTGTTAATACATTTGTTTCAGCTATAATGTCTTATTCACAAGGTCTAATACATCTGGTAATAATTACAAATTGGTGTAAGTAGGTGTTTTTGACAACTGTTAGAAAACATTTGTATTTAAAAAAAATTTTTATACAGTCTATCTATGTTTTAATTTTAATTTAAGTTCAACTATGTTTTAGGTACGAAAAATGGATCACGGAAAACCCCTTAAATCTTCTATTTTCAAAAATTGGGATTTCCATAAGGAAAAGAACTACAACCACCATATTGGAAAAATGGAAGGTAATATGACATATTTGTTGATACCTCTAGTTTTAAATGAAACAACCTTAGAAGTTACAATTAATTTTTTTTTCTCTTACTTTTGTCTTATCGAATAAAATAGTGGTAATTTATACCTTATATATACCCTATCTACTATAATAATACCCTATCTGGATATTGTTTCTTGAATATATAATATATATATATATATATATATAAGTCCAAACCCACTGACTGATCACGAAATCTTTGGATCCAAGAAGCCTAGAACTATGAATTTTTTAACTTGGTTTGGGGTAGGTCTGTAGACGCTTACTAAGAAAGGGTTTTGAAAATGTTCCACTCCAAGGGTGTTTTTACCCCTAAAGCATATCTCTGGATCCAAGAAGTCTAAATCTATGAATTTTTTAACTTGGTTTGGGGTAGGTTTGTAGACGCGTATTTTGAAAATGTTCCACTCCAAGGATGTTTTTTACCCCTAAAGCATATCTCTGCATTCAAGAATGAACCTAGAGCTATGAATTTTTAACATGGTTTGGGGTAGGTCTGTAGACGCGTACTAAGAAAGGGTTTTGAAAATGTTCCACTCCAAGGTTGTTTTTACCCCTGAAACATATCTCTGAATCCAAGAGCCTAGGAGCTGTGAATTTTTTAACATGGTTTGGGGTAGGTCTGTAGACGTGTACTAAGAAAGAGTTTTGTAAATGTTCCACTCCAAGGTTGTTTTTACCCCTGAAACATATCTCTGAATCCAAGAGCCTAGAGCTGTGAATTTTTTAACATGGTTTGGGGTAGGTCTGTAGACGCGTACTAAGAAAGAGTTTTGTAAATGTTACACTCCAAGGGTGTTTTTACCCCTAAAACATATCTCTGAATCCAAGAGCCTAGAGCTGTGAATTTTTTAACATGGTTTGGGGTAGGTCTGTAGACGCGTACTAAGAAAGAGTTTTGTAAATGTTCCACTCCAAGGTTGTTTTTACCCCTGAAACATATCTCTGAATCCAAGAGCCTAGAGCTGTGAATTTTTTAACATGGTTTGGGGTAGGTCTGTAGACGCGTACTAAGAAAGAGTTTTGTAAATGTTACACTCCAAGGGTGTTTTTACCCCTAAAACATATCTATGGATCCAAGAAGTCTAAATATATGAATTTTTTAACATGGTTTGGGGTAGGTCTGTAGACGCGTACTAAGAAAGGGTTTTGAAAATGTTCCACTCCAAAGGTGTTTTTTACCCCTAAAGTATATCTCTGAATCCATGAGCTTAGAGCTATGAATTTTTTAACTTGGTTTGGGATAGGTCTGTAGACGCGTACTAAGAAAGGGTTTTGAAAATGTTCCACTCCAAAGGTGTTTTTTACCCCTAAAGTATATCTCTGAATCCATGAGCTTAGAGCTATGAATTTTTTAACTTGGTTTGGGATAGGTCTGTAGACGCGTACTAAGAAAGGGTTTTGAAAATGTTCCACTCCAAAGGTGTTTTTTACCCCTAAAGTATATCTCTGAATCCATGAGCTTAGAGCTATGAATTTTTTAACTTGGTTTGGGATAGGTCTGTAGACGCGTACTAAGAAAGGGTTTTGAAAATGTTCCACTCCAAAGGTGTTTTTTACCCCTAAAGTATATCTCTGAATCCATGAGCTTAGAGCTATGAATTTTTTAACTTGGTTTGGGGTAGGTCTGTAGACGCGTACTAAGAAAGGGTTTTGAAAATGTTCCACTCCAAAGGTGTTTTTTACCCCTAAAGTATATCTCTGAATCCATGAGCTTAGAGCTATGAATTTTTTAACATGGTTTGGGGTAGGTCTGTAGACGCGTACTAAGAAAGGGTTTTGAAAATGTTCCACTCCAAAGGTGTTTTTTACCCCTAAAGTATATCTCTGAATCCAAGAGCTTAGAGCTATGAATTTTTTAACTTGGTTTGGGGTAGGTCTGTAGACGCGTACTAAGAAAGGGTTTTGAAAATGTTCCACTCCAAAGGTGTTTTTTACCCCTAAAGTATATCTCTGAATCCATGAGCTTAGAGCTATGAATTTTTTAACTTGGTTTGGGATAGGTCTGTAGACGCGTACTAAGAAAGGGTTTTGAAAATGTTCCACTCCAAAGGTGTTTTTTACCCCTAAAGTATATCTCTGAATCCATGAGCTTAGAGCTATGAATTTTTTAACTTGGTTTGGGGTAGGTCTGTAGACGCGTACTAAGAAAGGGTTTTGAAAATGTTCCACTCCAAAGGTGTTTTTTACCCCTAAAGTATATCTCTGAATCCATGAGCTTAGAGCTATGAATTTTTTAACATGGTTTGGGGTAGGTCTGTAGACGCGTACTAAGAAAGGGTTTTGAAAATGTTCCACTCCAAAGGTGTTTTTTACCCCTAAAGTATATCTCTGAATCCATGAGCTTAGAGCTATGAATTTTTTAACTTGGTTTGGGATAGGTCTGTAGACGCGTACTAAGAAAGGGTTTTGAAAATGTTCCACTCCAAAGGTGTTTTTTACCCCTAAAGTATATCTCTGAATCCATGAGCTTAGAGCTATGAATTTTTTAACTTGGTTTGGGATAGGTCTGTAGACGCGTACTAAGAAAGGGTTTTGAAAATGTTCCACTCCAAAGGTGTTTTTTACCCCTAAAGTATATCTCTGAATCCATGAGCTTAGAGCTATGAATTTTTTAACTTGGTTTGGGGTAGGTCTGTAGACGCGTACTAAGAAAGGGTTTTGAAAATGTTCCACTCCAAAGGTGTTTTTTACCCCTAAAGCATATCTCTGCATTCAAGAATGAACCTAGAGCTATGAATTTTGAACATGGTTTGGGGTAGGTCTGTAGACGCGTACTAAGAAAGGGTTTTGAAAATGTTCCACTCCAAAGGTGTTTTTTACCCCTAAAGTATATCTCTGAATCCATGAGCTTAGAGCTATGAATTTTTTAACTTGGTTTGGGATAGGTCTGTAGACGCGTACTAAGAAAGGGTTTTGAAAATGTTCCACTCCAAAGGTGTTTTTTACCCCTAAAGTATATCTCTGAATCCATGAGCTTAGAGCTATGAATTTTTTAACTTGGTTTGGGGTAGGTCTGTAGACGCGTACTAAGAAAGGGTTTTGAAAATGTTCCACTCCAAAGGTGTTTTTTACCCCTAAAGCATATCTCTGCATTCAAGAATGAACCTAGAGCTATGAATTTTGAACATGGTTTGGGGTAGGTCTGTAGACGCGTACTAAGAAAGAGTTTTGTAAATGTTACACTCCAAGGGTGTTTTTACCCCTAAAACATATCTCTGAATCCAAGAGCCTAGAGCTGTGAATTTTTTAACATGGTTTGGGGTAGGTCTGTAGACGCGTACTAAGAAAGAGTTTTGTAAATGTTCCACTCCAAGGGTGTTTTTACCCCTAAAACATATCTCTGAATCCAAGAGCCTAGAGCTGTGAATTTTTTAACATGGTTTGGGGTAGGTCTGTAGACGCGTACTAAGAAAGGGTTATGAAAATGTTCCACTCCAAAGGTGTTTTTTACCCCTAAAGTATATCTCTGAATCCATGAGCTTAGAGCTATGAATTTTTTAACTTGGTTTGGGATAGGTCTGTAGACGCGTACTAAGAAAGGGTTTTGAAAATGTTCCACTCCAAAGGTGTTTTTTACCCCTAAAGTATATCTCTGAATCCATGAGCTTAGAGCTATGAATTTTTTAACTTGGTTTGGGGTAGGTCTGTAGACGCGTACTAAGAAAGGGTTTTGAAAATGTTCCACTCCAAAGGTGTTTTTTACCCCTAAAGTATATCTCTGAATCCATGAGCTTAGAGCTATGAATTTTTTAACATGGTTTGGGGTAGGTCTGTAGACGCGTACTAAGAAAGGGTTTTGAAAATGTTCCACTCCAAAGGTGTTTTTTACCCCTAAAGTATATCTCTGAATCCATGAGCTTAGAGCTATGAATTTTTTAACTTGGTTTGGGATAGGTCTGTAGACGCGTACTAAGAAAGGGTTTTGAAAATGTTCCACTCCAAAGGTGTTTTTTACCCCTAAAGTATATCTCTGAATCCATGAGCTTAGAGCTATGAATTTTTTAACTTGGTTTGGGATAGGTCTGTAGACGCGTACTAAGAAAGGGTTTTGAAAATGTTCCACTCCAAAGGTGTTTTTTACCCCTAAAGTATATCTCTGAATCCATGAGCTTAGAGCTATGAATTTTTTAACTTGGTTTGGGGTAGGTCTGTAGACGCGTACTAAGAAAGGGTTTTGAAAATGTTCCACTCCAAAGGTGTTTTTTACCCCTAAAGCATATCTCTGCATTCAAGAATGAACCTAGAGCTATGAATTTTGAACATGGTTTGGGGTAGGTCTGTAGACGCGTACTAAGAAAGAGTTTTGTAAATGTTACACTCCAAGGGTGTTTTTACCCCTAAAACATATCTCTGAATCCAAGAGCCTAGAGCTGTGAATTTTTTAACATGGTTTGGGGTAGGTCTGTAGACGCGTACTAAGAAAGGGTTTTGAAAATGTTCCACTCCAAAGGTGTTTTTTACCCCTAAAGTATATCTCTGAATCCATGAGCTTAGAGCTATGAATTTTTTAACTTGGTTTGGGATAGGTCTGTAGACGCGTACTAAGAAAGGGTTTTGAAAATGTTCCACTCCAAAGGTGTTTTTTACCCCTAAAGTATATCTCTGAATCCATGAGCTTAGAGCTATGAATTTTTTAACTTGGTTTGGGGTAGGTCTGTAGACGCGTACTAAGAAAGGGTTTTGAAAATGTTCCACTCCAAAGGTGTTTTTTACCCCTAAAGCATATCTCTGCATTCAAGAATGAACCTAGAGCTATGAATTTTGAACATGGTTTGGGGTAGGTCTGTAGACGCGTACTAAGAAAGAGTTTTGTAAATGTTACACTCCAAGGGTGTTTTTACCCCTAAAACATATCTCTGAATCCAAGAGCCTAGAGCTGTGAATTTTTTAACATGGTTTGGGGTAGGTCTGTAGACGCGTACTAAGAAAGAGTTTTGTAAATGTTCCACTCCAAGGGTGTTTTTACCCCTAAAACATATCTCTGAATCCAAGAGCCTAGAGCTGTGAATTTTTTAACATGGTTTGGGGTAGGTCTGTAGACGCGTACTAAGAAAGAGTTTTGAAAATGTTACACTCCAAGGGTGTTTTTACCCCTAAAACATATCTCTGAATCCAAGAACCTAGAGCTATGAATTTTGAACATGGTTTGGGGTAGGTCTGTAGACGCGTACTAAGAAAGAGTTTTGTAAATGTTCCACTCCAAAGGTGTTTTTTACCCCTAAAAGAAGTATCATATCTTTGTTATTTATGGGTTGATTTTGATCAAAATGGTTGTGTTGCTGTAATAATTGGACATAATGTATTTCCATAGCACCACCATTAGGGTTGTGCTAAAGGAAATATTTCTTTATAAAACTATCTCAACTATCAGCTAGTCACATTATAAATGTTACGAGTCGGTATGTACAGGAAGCTGGTTTTAACATTTTAACTCGTAAACTATCAACCATTCTTCCTTTCATGACTTAAGTTATTTTTAATTTGAACATATTTAAGTAACATGGTATAACTTAGATTACATTTTTGATTTAAATGTTTAATATTACTCAAAGTTGAAAAAGATAGTTGGGTCTAACAACTCCACGCGGTTTCAGGAGGTGGTAAATATTATAGCATCACGAGCAATACATCCAATGAGCCTTGTGGTTAATAACCTTGTGAAAGTAGTATTCACGAAACCACAAATAAAACACTAAAACGTTAGAAAGTTTCATAAACTCTTATGTACATAGCTACCATCTTCAGAAGGAAAGCAATACCAAACTAAATGTAACAGTTAGACGACTTATAAAGGGTCAAGCGTACGTAACACTCCCCCCCCCCCCTACACATTAATCAGACTGGTTTCCCCGCCTACCTTGAAAGTGGGAGGGACAACGCGCCGCTCAATCCGACTACTCTAATATAACTTACAATTAAGAATTTTAAAAGCAAAGGAACAAACATATACAGCGTGTTAAATAAGTCCTAGGACGGCTTAATATATTTTTTAACCATTACAGATAGAGCTACAAAGCTTAGCACATTGTTAATGGACACCAAAAACCGATTTTAGTACGTATTCGGTGGACCGCTATCTTTCCAGGGGGACGGCCCACAAGGAGTAAGTAGGAAATATTAAATGAGAGCATAGGTAGAGTTGTACATCGAATTAAAGGGCTTCATGAGTTGAACACAATGCCGCAAACCCGACCTCAAAATGTTCACCGTAGCTAAAATAGCGTGGGTTTAAAGTTCATATTAGCTACAACGTCAGGTATGTTGAAAACAGCTTAATATGTTTTCTAGGTAGAGGTTATGAAATGAAAACTTTGCAAATTACTTTTTGGCTTAAAAAACCTATTTTTTAGACTGTTCTGTACCTCCAATTGGGAACGGCCCTCAAGGAGTCAAGAGGAAATCTTAAATGTAAGCGAAGGTTGATACGTACATCAAATTAATGGTCCTTATTAGTAGAGTAGAATGACGCAAATAACAACTACCTAAAGCAAATATGTTTCCTGTTTGCGGGAATACCCACTATCAGTCACAAACAACTTTCTCTTTTGGCCTTTCATGGTTAATCAATTCTTCTCGTTTGATTTAATATGAACTTAGGTCAATGGTTGTGAAACAATGTCTTTACTCAGGATAGTACACAGTAAGTGGGCGAAATGAATAGTAGCGAGCTCCACCACCACGGCTGTCTCTTACCCTACAAACAGAATGATGGTACATGTAGTTTTAAGGATTTTAGAAGAGAATACCTAACCTTGAAGGAATTAACATGGGCTGTATAAGGTCTTCCCGCTCCTTGTAAAGGCGGAAAACAGGATCTTGTCAGCGAACGATAAGAGAGGGGTCGAAACCTAGCAAAATGACGAATGGTGTAGATCCAGCTAGGTGCTTCGGGATTGCTAAACCCGTTCTTATGTCAGGGCAACCCTACATTATGTTTTCAGGACGATCTGTAGAAACTAAGATCCACAAATAATTCGCGTCCTGTAATTCAGCGTATCGACTTTACATCGAAGTGACAATCTAGGGTTAAAATGGCTGCGCTTTATACAGTTTATTATTCAACAAACGAGACACTTGAAATAACCTTCAAGTCTGCTAGAATTGTGTTCAGAATGAATTCCAATTGGTTGTTCACTCTACCCTAGTTCTCCAAACCACAATAAAAAGCTTCCAACCTCAATGTGACAGGCAGAACAATTCCAGTGTTTCTCGTTGTACAGAAGAACTAACTGTATCTAATTGCTGTAATGTTTATACAAATGCATCCACTTTTTCAATCGTAATGATAGAGATATTTCTATTACTAAATTACTTACGTCCAGTAGCAATCTTGTGCTTAGTAGGCCTACATATTAATACTTCATTACAGCTGTTTCAGTATAACATATAGCTGTAATGAAGTATTAATAAATACTAAGTACAAGATTGCTACTGGACGTAAGTAATTTAGTAATAGACTTATTGTAAAGCATTTATAAGGCGTTATGGAATTTATAGAGATATTTTTTTAAATAAAATAGAATAATCGCTTACCCCCCTGTTGTTTCCTCACAAATTTCAAAAAGGTGGAACTTAAGGGAAGGAAAATAGAAGGGATGAACGTTTTTACCATTAACCCCATGCTAATTTTTATTAAGATATTTATAAACATCTGGCCTTATATTGAGAATTTGTTATTATATAAAAAAAGAATGGTTTTAAACTACGCCAAAAAGTGTTGTTATTTGTGTTGGTGATTATTTATTTTTGACAAATGATATTTATCATTTCTTTTTGACTGGCCTAATGTTTTCAAATGAGGGTTTTTAAGTTTGTTAATAGAATTTGCAATATTTTTTTCCCCCATGAAGTTTTTTGAACTGTTTTTTGAAGTGAAAACTTCTATTGGCGCGTTGGATACTTTTTGGGATGGACTTTTTCAATAGAAATCGCGTCACGCACAGTAGCGTAATGCAACCTTAATATATAGACAACGGATACGCGCGCCCCATACGTATTAAAACTAAAAATCTACGAAAAATATTGCACTAACTTTCTAAACTCATATACATAGTCAAACTAAAATCAATGCAAAAATATTGCACAAACTTTCTCACATACCCATACATATTAAAACTAAAAATCTACGAAAAATATTGCACTAACTTTCTCAAAATTCACATACATAGTTAAACTAAAATCAATGCAAAAATATCGCACAAACTTTCTCACATACCCATATATATTAAAACTAAAAATCTAATATTGCACTAACTTTCTCAAACTCATATACATAGTCAAACTAAAATCAATGCATAAATATTGCACAAACTTTCTCACATACCCATATATATATATATTAAAACAAAAATCATAAGTATATAAGCGTTACATACTGTTCAAACAAGTTTTCACTTCTAACGTGTGGTCTTAAGCACACCCAAATTTTTATTGTACTTTTAATAGTAACAATGCCTGCAGGTAGAGGGAACGTTCGTATAAACGAGGACTAAGGATGCCAGCCGAAGTTATACAGTTTAAAACTTGACCAATGAATGAACGGTTCAAATCAATTTACAACAGTGTTTAGATTACAAATATTTATATATAACAAAATATTGCTCGATTTTGAGTAACGGGTACACTAGTCTAATTAAAATTTGTTCAAAGGTTTGGGCTGTAGTGACTGGAGACACAGACAGACTGTGTTTCCAAAATTAAAAAAAAACGGACATCCATATGAAACTGGATTTTTTTGACCCATTACATTTATTTTACATTATTTCAATGATGAAAAATATATGTGTAAAGTAAAATTAACATTTTAATCTTGTTAATGTTTTGTCACAAGTTCTAAAACGTAGGGAGTTATTTAATCAGTAAATTGTGATTGTTGATCAGCTGTTAATACTGCCAACATACGAAATAAAGTTACATACGTTCACAGTTATCAATTTTTGCAATTAAAAGTTTGTAAATTTTAAACAAGTTAAAATTGATACGCACTAGTTATTGATACTATATATAATAAGAAATAGTAGGCCTAACAGGGTTTTTTACGATAACTTCATTATTTTTCAGGGTATAGAAAAATTAAAAACTCCATTTTGTTTGTCATTAAAAAATATAAATAATTTTTCTCTTATAAAATTTTCTTAAAACTTACGGTTTCAGAGATATTTGACTTAAAATTTCAACGGTCGCCATTTTGAATGTTTACACAGTAAAATTTTGGCTCTTTTGATAAAAAATAGTATAAACAATGTGCATACCAAATTTAAACTCATTATCTTACTAATTTCAAGAAGTATCATTAATTTTTTTAACACAAAATGGCTGATAGACGGAAAACTGAGCGTTTCCAAACCTATGTTCGTATGGACGTTTTTCATTATTTTCATCAGGAGAACTCGTTCTGAAATTATTACGTTCCTTCGTGAAACACTCTGTATATATATATACAGGATGTCGCGTGAATTTAAGTAACGTTAATAAAATAACGGATATCTGGAAAACTAGGTGATTATGGGACACTCTATATATATATTCATCTATTAAAAATGTAAGGTAAATAAGTTTTCAACTACTGTAATTGAAAGAAGCAAGGTCTTACAGAACTCCAAAGGCCTCTAGTCTCCTAATATTTAAGTTGCGCTAATGCGACTGAGTTGTCACATACATCTCTGGCGAACCCACCCGCTCGCTACCGGGTGGATGAATGAGTTTTTGCAATTCAACATTACGCCCACTTAGAATCGTCCTATCGTAATAAATAAAACACCGTTGGAAAGCTAATGTTATAATCATGCAAAAAAAAAAAAAAAATACCACAAGAGTTATAAATAATATTCCAAAAATTGCTGAAGTTCACGTATTTTTTATACGTACAGTAACGTCAAAGATAACTTGAGCAGTTTTTAGTAAAAGCGACGCCACTTTTTTCTCATATGATGATCATAAATATATTTTTCTGTCTAACAGGTCGACCAAAACACTCTTTTTTTATTACATAGATGAATTCTATGCATCTTTCTGAGAAAAATGATGTATTGTTAGTTAGGTTTTGTATAATTTATTTTATTTTGTTTAATTTACAGTATTTTATTTTTAAACAAACGAAGAAAGTTAAAAAAAATTAACACTGCCGGTTATAGGGTTAAGTTTTAAACATCCATGGATTTCCATTCCCAGTATCCATACATCCGTGTCTCTTCCCAAAGAGTCCAAAAAGCCCTAAAAGGCAAAAAAAAACTAAAAGAAAAAGAAATTGGGTGCGTAGGGACTACGCGCGTTAGAAGTGAATACTTATTTTATTTAAACCCTGTTTTTACCATATTAGCTTATTGATTATCTCAAGGTTAAGTAATATATATATTTTGAAATGTAAATTTAATTATTTATATTTAAAAAAAATTTAATATCATAATTAATTATATTCGTAATTTTGTAGTTTTATTTTTATTTGTAAACAGTAATAATATTTAAATAGGGAAAAATCAAATTTAAAAAACACATTTATATAAAATAATGATTTATTTATTAATTATTATTATTTGTTTAATTGTCTTTTTTTAAGTACGATATAATTAGTTTATGGTAACTATAGTATGATGCATAATTAATTAACTGAATGAAAATGAGCTGCGCCAGGTTTGAAAAGGAACAAGAGTTAGTCAAGATAGGAAAGATGAACGAGATATCCCATGAAAAAGGTGTAGATCCAGCTACGACCCTCCTCGAAATTGCCCCTATTTACTGTGAGCCTCCCTCCATACGTTCCAAAAAAAAAATTGTATGATATCCGTCCATCCAATTGTTGTATTTTTTACTAAATTACACAAATATTTCCTGTAACTCGAAATATGGGCTACTTGATATATATAAACAAGGAGATGGGTGAACAATCAAATGGTATTTACCCAGCCCCATGAATTTATTTTATTGTAATTATTGTGTGTGTGTGTGTGTGTGTGTGTGTGTGTGTGTGTGTGTGTGTGTGTGTGTGTGTGTGTGTGAGAGAGAGAGAGAGAGAGAGAGAGAGAGAGAGAGAGAGAGAGAGAGAGAGAGAGAGAGAGAGAGAGAGAGAGAGAGAGAGAGAGAGAGGTTTGTGTTTTATTATTTTTACTCTGATGCCATTTCACAATTTTATTTCATTTAGAGAGAGCTTTAACGAGCTAACCTAGATAGCATAAATAGAGTGCTTCTGTGAAATTATGGTCTCCTTGTATTCGCTTTGCAAGGTAGAGACTGCAAAGGTGGAGTAGAAAATGTGACTGTAGTTGGGTGGGGGTTGGAACCGAAACGTGCGGCTCCGCCCTCGTGGCAATCGGGCTTCTTCATTTTTTTTAATGCAATGCATTCATTATTTTAGTTATTATGTTTTCAACTTTGGGCAGGGCGCATTTCAGAATTGATGATCGATTTTAAAATCATTTTCAGCTATGGTTAGTTTTTAACTTTTTAAACTGAAAAAACCTAATAATGGTGTTTTTTGTTCATATCTGTGATTTCCATTAAAATATGTGTGTGAAATCTTTCAACAATTTCATCTAGCGTTAAATTAATTTACGATAAATCAAAAATCATGGACGTACAAAAATAATCTACAAAACAGAAGAAATTGTGTGTCCGTAAAGCGGATAATTTGTCTTTTTGACACAGAAATTTAAATGTGATCCCCCCGGAGAATCACTTTTATTGAGTACGGGTACGGCAATCCCGAGGTTCCTAGCTGTATCTACACTTTTAATATAATCTGAGGTTAGCGCTTTCCTCTTGACCAACTCTTGTTCTCTTCCGACTCTGACGCTAGAGGGAGTCATTTTATCCTCTTTTTTTTCTTTTTTTTTTTTAAAGTGATGATGACCACGAGGTTTTCCGCCTCATGAAACAACACAAATTTAAATCGGGATGAGTACCATCGTCTGCAACTATAAAACAAAAAACCACAGATTTACATCACTTTTATTAAATTAAATCCATCAGATGTGTTGTGTGTAGACTGTGTAACTGTGTCACTGTGGGAGAGAGAAAGAGAGTGAATGACACTGTTTATAACTCCTAGTTTCCTAATAACGATAGAGCATAAATAAAGCCATTGTAGCATCTCCTTTCCCTGCCTGTAGCTTCCTTTCCCTTCCAGTAAGTTCTTTCACTCACTCCTAACTAACTACATTACAAGATTCATTTAAGCTCACCTTATTAATCACGCATACGTTAATTTTGAACAAAATTGCGAACACCTATATGCAAGAAAGACGGATATGAAGTACTATGGTGGAATTTGAAATAAACAGTCCAGATAATTTGTTGAACGACCAACTCAAATTTAAATCCAGTTCCTTGTATGACACAGCCATGAAAATACAAGATAAGGACGGAACATGTAACCCTAATCTCTGATATGTTATCCGAACTCCAGTCGTTCCTAAAACACCGTGGCGCGCAACCGTCTCTTGTATTGTGTTCTTAATGTTCTGACGGCCTCCAAGGAGTTAAACTATTCTGATGATGGGATATAAATCCAGAAACGCGCAATCGTTTTATAAAAAACATCAAAAAAGTCACAAACCGGAAAATAAGATTGGTTTTAGTGACTTGGATACACGTTTAGTACGAGTCTTAAACACGTAGGTCGTTTTCTAGAATGTAATTCAAGAGATAATTATTAATTAAATAAATATAAATTGCCTATTTCCATATGATTGGGTTTAAAACTAAAAAAATTAGGAGCTCTAATGAAGGAGCTTGTTTAGTTATTACTCTGGGATTGCCTACTCTACTGGTGACTTCTTGAAAGTGAAAAGCTCGATGTTACCAGAAGTTTTAATACAAACCACGAGTCAAGTCCGTTAAGGGAGGAGGTTGTAGACACCCCGAGCTTGATGAAACCAATAAGAGCAGTGAGGGTTTACCAACTCGTGGCGATGTGATTCAGTTGCATTCACTTAGGCGATGGGAAAAATCATAGATCCTGCATTTAATTTTGCATCACAGATGCAAAGGACATTTTAACGAACTATTAAAAAAATATATATAATATATACATTCGTAGCAAAAATACATCTGTAAACAAATCATCAGAAATTCCTCAAAGAAAACAATATTTTTTTCGACTAAATAAATAAATGTAACCGAAAACCCCTTTAAATTGCAAGAAACTACAATAATTAAAAACTAATTTATTTATGTACCGGGTTATTACTTTTATTACAGGGGAATTAATTACTACCGTTAAAACAAAAAATGTGTAAAAAATAAATATCAGTAACATGTTTAAATTATGGGGGGGACCATAGTTAACTCATGCCATACTACGCAAACAATAAAACTCAATTCTGTTAGCATTGTAATACGTCGGTAGCCTTGCTCGGGGGTTAGCCTCTACAGAGAGCTGTACAAATTGTCAATCCCGTGCTAGCTACTCTTGTGAACTTGATTCATGGTGCATGGTATAGACTTGGATATTCTGATTTCTTTAAACCAATCATTAAGATGGGGAATATTCAGGAAAGCATATTGACTTGTATGTTCCCAAGCTAGAAATAGGCCTATAGGATTTGGTATCATTTGGTGGTTTACCTGGTTTTTGAATCATGATGACTTCGGCTACCTTCCAAATACCAGGAACATGTTTTAATCTGAATGCTGCGTTTATTAAATAGGTCAATAACACCACACCTTTCCTGGGCAGCTGCTTCAAGATCTCTCCTGTAATGAGATCAAAACCTGGTGCTTTTTTAGGATTTAGGTTAGTCTTAATCTCGTTGAAAACTTCTTTCCAAGTAACTAGTTTTATATTTGTTTCTTCGAGAATTTCATTACCCTCTATCATGTCAACTGAGAAAATGTCATGAGGTTGGAATATTTCAGCCAAACAATCAGCAAACGTTTCTGCTTTCTGCCTGTTATTTTTTGCCCAGGTGCCATCAGACTTTTTTATTGGAGGAATTTGAGTATTTGGTCTTTTTATTCTTCTCGTTGCTTTCCATAATGAATAAGATGTCTCTTTATCTGCTGTTAAATTTTCAAGGAAATTATTGACGGATTCTTCATTAAGTTTTTGAATTTCCCGTTTCAGACTTTGCGTTTTATTGTTAAGGATATTCTTATCAGAAGGGTCTCGCGTCTGTTGCCATTTTCTTCTCGCTCTTCTTTTTTCTTTGACTAGTTCCTTTATTTTGAGAGGGTAATTTTTGCCTACTGTTTTGTGAGTATACTCCTTAGTATTATTCCATGCTGCTTTCTGGATGATGTTGATAAATTTCTCTGCTTCTGTTTCAAGTTGCTGCTTTGTTCTTAATTGGATATTTAAATTAATCTCACGATCCAATTCTATTCCAAAACTAATCCAGTCAGTTGTATGGTTGACTAGTCTGGGTTTGTTCTCTTTCTTGATAATGTTTTCCCTCAGTACTAAAATTACTGCTGAGTGATCTGAACTAAGGTCGATATTATCCTCAATATCCACAAAGTTTTGGGACACCCTCTTTGATATGAAGAAATCCAAGAGATCGGGAACTTTTTTTGGATCTGTGGGCCAATAAGTTGGCTTCCTTGTAGAGTGGTGGCTGCATCCCATTTCTATGATAGCTTCTCTGAGTTCCTTGCCTTTAGATGTTGTTATTCTTGATCCCCAATCAACATGTTTTGCATTATAATCTCCACCCACTATAAATCGGTCACCCATATGCTGTAGAACCTTTTTATACTCTGGTTTTTTAAGATTATATCTTGGTGGGCAATATAAAGCACCAATAGACAATTTTTGTTTAGAGGACGTTACTCCAACTACTGTAAGCTGCATTTGTGAACTCTGGAGATGACACTCTTCATGATGGTTAATATTATCTTTTATTATTATGGCACTTCCTCCTTTCGCTATGTTGTCGGGGTGGTTTGATTGGTAAACCTTGTATCCTCCTATCTTCAAATAAGGCTGCTTAGTTAAGTGTGTTTCCGTGACAAGACATATGTCAATATTTTGCGTGTTTAAAAATACTTCTACTTCTTGTTTTCTATTTTGGATACCATTAGCATTCCAGGTTGCTATTCTCAAATCCCACATGTCAGTTAATTTCCTTTATAGATTTCTCTCCGGTGTCCTTAAATTCGCTTCTATCTAACCTTTCTATAAGTTTATTCAGCGTATATGTTATGTCCTGCATCATCTGAATCAGGGGAACCTGCTCAGTTTGCTTTATTAACTCCGATCGTATTTCGTTAGCTTTAACTGTCTGAGCATATGAAACCTGGTTGGTAACTTTTCTGGATGTGAATGTTCGATTTTGAGGATTTTGAATTCTTTTACTTTTAATTATTTCATTTCTTCTTTTCTGTAGCTCTTTTGCTACTAAACAGCCACGGTAGCTAGCGGGATGTGCCTCCGCACAGTTGGAGCACTTAGGCGCAGTATCCCTTGGCTTGCTGCATTCAACAGTTAAATGTTTGCCAGCACACTTAACACAGTTAGCTTCTCGTTGGCAATATTTTTGAGTGTGCCCATATCGCTGACACCTTTTGCACTGAGGAATTAGTTTGTCATTCCTGAGAGCTTCAATCTTAACTCTCATATGGCATATGTGTTCTATTTCATATATTTTTTTAATATCTTCAGAGTTTTCAAATGTTAATATGAACATAGGAAGTATGGTTTTAATCTCTATGCCATTTTCTTTTGTTTTCTTGATTTTGTTTGCCACATCAATAATCCTAAAACCTCTATTAATTAATTCATTTTTAATCTCTTCAGGATTACAAGATGGATGCAAATTCCTGGCCATGACTCTTATAGGTCTCGTTTGTTTATTCTCATAGGAATGCCATTCTAGTTTATGATTGTTTACGAATTTAGTTAAATCTCTATATTCCAGTTCAGTATCAACATTGATTTTCAATTGGTTATTATTCATTAGATTAGCTCTAAAGTTAATCTTTCTTGATTGCAAGGCTCGACTTATTTCAATATAGTCCCCTACGTTGCTCAATATTACAGGCGGTGGTTTATGTTTTTTGACAACATCTAATTTTTCTTGGGGTACCAATCCATTACTTTTATTTTGAGGGGACGTTTCAGGACTATTTACTGCTTTCCTTTTTTTTGTTCTTCTCTTTTTATTTTTATTTAAAATCCAGTCTGTCTCCCTTGAGAGTTCCTCTTCTTCTGTGAAATACTGTCTTTCATTTTGCTCATCAGTTAGTGTATATGCATTGGTTCCATCCAATAGCGTCAGCTTTCTTTCCAACTCCCCTATACGCTGCTGCAAATTGGTAACAGTTTGTTCAAGTTCTCTTCTTGCCTTTTTTTCTTCTTGCCACCTATCATAGTAACCCATTAACTGAGGATTTATTTCCGTTGATTGCAATTTTACTTCGTCCAACCCATTTTTCTCTTGTCCAACTTTGTTGTCTAAATATGTATCTTGGCTTTCTGGAGATCTCTGTAATAAGCCACTTTTTCTAAAAGGATCTTCATCCTGTTTCTTCAAAAAACTTGTAGCACTTGTAGCATCACGTGACGAGGGACCCAAGTGTTCCAATCCCTTTTCATTGCGGTTGCTGGCTGACGATGACCCGGGGCCCGCTTTCTCACCCCTGACAGCCGCCGGTACTGGGGATCCGACTCCCTGCACCGTAACTTTTTCCTCCTGCTGACTTTTCATATTTGGTTTATTTTCGGGGTACCTTCCCCTATCTGGTTTTTGGTCCGCCCCGGGTATTTGATTTCCCCGGTACCACTCATATATGAGAGGCATTCCCCTATCCGCCACCTGGGGAGGCGTCCGATATGGGACCAGCATCCCACACGGAAACATCAAAATATGCACTGTGATAGTTGTAAACAAACAACCTTTTTGAAGAAAACAGCTGGTATCTGTCCTTGAGAATAGGGGGGGGGGGAGAGATTGTCAGTTTAGTTTTATAACTTATTTTATTTTGTTTAGGTTAGGTTAGGATAGACTATCCGATGATGATGTAATTACCGAAATGTACATTTGATTGAATGCGTGAGATTTTAGTGAGAGTAACTTTCCTCTATTGTGTTGAGGAGAACATAAATCGATAGAGGGTTAGTTTCTGGTTTGCTTTTGATGAAATGAAAACTGATTTGGTAATTTTTGGAGTAGATAAAAGGTTTTCAAGTATCCTTACCTTAAGGAGAAAGCTTTGGAAACAAGATACACACAGTGGTATACTTCCGGTTGCGAAAGTGCGCAACGCACGAATGTGCGAAAACACTTTGTCGTACAAGCTTAGCTTTTAACAAAATAAAATCTGGAGCATTGTGACTTGAACTAGATTTAAATTTAAACTCACTGTGCTGCCATGTTTTGAGGTTTTCCAGAGCTTTGTAATTTATTTAGTAAATTTTGAATTTGAATACTAAATACTTTATAATCGATATGAATTCTTTTAAACATAGACTTATAATAATTTCGTAAAATCAACTTATAGAAAAAAGATTATGAGTTTGTAGGACTGGGGAAACAACCGCACATAAAACTGATCTGAAATTGTATGGTTTATCTGTGCTTTAAAAATAGACGGGAATATCAGTTATTAGAATAGTGGGGCCATCGTGGTACTTACCCAACCCCAGATGTAATGCCCATAAGTTGGTTTCTTGAGACATGTAGGAAGTCTTAAATTATAATGGCAGATTCTTTGCCGGCCTCGAAGAAGCCACCACTCGCTACGCTCGTGATGGAGTCTCGTTCTCGTAGTTTGTTATAAGAATAACACTTTTTTTGGGAGGTCAAGGGTACGAAAATATTTTGACAAAAACTTTGTTTTTTGTCACCGCGGATAGGAGGTTGGGTTGTACTTTCAATTAACACCCGATATATATACTGTTTTAAATGGCAGCCAAATCTTGCATTTACAATTCGATTTTTCTGAATTTCAATAGAATTCTATATAAATACTCTAAAATCCCCTGTACTAGATTCCAAGCTCCTGTCTTTATCCATGTGGCCGCTATCGTGCTTACGTACAGACGACAACGACGACGGACGGACAGCATGTCGAAAATTGCCTTTAAGGGTTGCAACGGTAACGAAGGAATGGGAATTGCATTGGGGTACGATTTGGGTGGTCCGCGGATCTACTTTGATAATGTATAACCGGGTCCCGATCGCGTGGTAAAATTAATATAAGTAGAATGGGCGAATCTCAACTTAGGCTAGCCATTTTTGACGAGTATTACTAGAAACTAATTAACTAAAAATAAGAGAATTACACAAATACCAATGTTAATATTAACTACACTGTATTGCAACAACATGTCGGTCTATAGCAGGGCCTAACGTAGCCGCATATAGTTCGACTAATAATTTTACGATAACCAAAAATCGCGATGCGCCCAGATATAAACCCAAGGGCCGATCGGCCCTAATCCTTTGGGTTTAGCAAGGCATGATAGAAATTTACCGCACTATAATATAATTAGGAAGATCGCTGAAGACGTCTTTAGTCACCGCTGTCTCAAGCACTACTCTGGTCTTATCAGCTGGCCGGGCGGATATGTCCAGATTCACGAAGGGGAGGGGGAGTGGTGGTAATCACCACAGGGTTCGTGATTTTAAGATAATAAAGGAGTTTAGTGGGGAAACACGTTAATATAGTTCTTATAGGACTATATGGACCACCATCAGGGGCTTGTAATGCAGAGGGAACCTTGCTGGATCTACAGCTTTTTCACGTAGTATTGGGTTAGATCCCTCTCTTTCATTTTTATAAACACGCCTCTCTTTACTATAGTATGTATGAAGTAACCTGTCTCCTGACCATCGGTCTACCTGGGACAAGCCCGAGCCATCCACCGGCACTCTGCGACGCCCGCAGCTGTTTCCCTAATTAGTCACCTTTTAGCTTCCCCACTAGCTTAAGTAACTTTTTTACCAAACATTTAAGAAGTACATAAAAAAAAAAAAAAAAAAGATCAACAATACTAAAGAAGGAAAATGTGATAAAACAATATTGAGCTTGACTTATGAGAAAAATTATACAGGATAACAAACAAACAGAACACAATTCTCATAAAAAATACGCCTAATTATCAGACGCGTTTCAACAACAAGGTCGTCCTCTTCAGTGATACACGAGCTACACTAATCAAATTATAACTGAATCTAACGTTGCGTCGAACCCCATATTTATACAAACTGAAGGGGGCGTGTCTTATTATTTTACACAGCCAAGGCGATAGTACGCGCCTCGTGTCAATTTAACTAACTAAGATTCAACATATAGCTAATACTAGATAATCGAATCAACCCTACATTTAACATTATACATTACATTTTACATTAATATAGAATTTTGTATCGGTCCTAATTCATTATTTACAATTATGTTCTGGTACTTATTTATATAAAAAGTCTGTATATTTATACAAACTGAAGGGGAGCGTGGCTTATTATTTTACACTGCCAAGGCAATAGTACGCCTACTATTAGGTATTTCTGGTAGGATTATTTACTTTATCAAGTTTTTTTAAGACGGCGATGACGATCGAAAGGTTTTTCATATGTAAACAAGAAAATAAATTATTTCTTATTTTGGATTAGCGCCTTCATATCTTTGCTAGGCAATTTAATGTATACGCCTGCTTTGAGGTACACGTTTTATAAATAAACGGGATTAAATGTGACTAATATAAATATGACTCTTATTTATTAACAAAATTATGGTAATATAGTAATATATTTTAACCGTTAACATTTTTTATATTGATCGCGGATATTGTTTTTTGGATTTTCGCGGCTAGCCCTGTTGGTTTTATTTCTAAAATGTTCAAATTGTAACAAAAAAGTTATCAATTGTTTTAAATAAAAGTTAAAGGATAACATCTAACAAATTATTTGGGTGATAGGCTTGGTTAACAATATGGAATGATGAAAGTTGACTTTATTATGAATATTAGAAGGAATGATCAGTTTAAAGTCCCTTATTTCTTATAATAGTTTATGTGGACAAGATGTTTTCGTTTGAAGTAGCTATTAAATGAAGGCTTAATTGATGTTGGCCACTTACCAACTTAACAATTTAATCTTGATTACTGTTCTTAAGAGTCTTTGTTTTGATATTGTGAATTTATGTCTCTTATGAAATTATTGATATATTGTTATATATTTGTAGAGTCCTTATGGAAGTGTGTGTGGTTTTTGTGTCCTCACCAAAATACTGATGCAATAATCCTCTCACCTTCTTTTTCTTCCCTTGCTTGTATCAACAGCTTTTCTTGTTTCTTTTTCTTCACTTCCTTATTATCGTACATTAGCACTACACTTTTAAAACACATATATGCACTGTAAATTTTTTTATATGAGTTACAATTTCTGATAGATATCTATGGGTTTGATGGATGAAATGGTCAATGTGATGGTGAGTGACTATTTTGGCGGCGGTCAGGATCTTGTGGTTGATGATAGTAGTGTATTCCAATTATTTACTTTAGTACTATACATAGTAAAGTATTGTATTGGTAATAGTTTGAGTTATTTGCTGATGTAGACTCCCAGGTTTAAGGGGTTAAATTTGGTTAGGTGATTCTAGTGCGTTTGTATTAAATTCTATCAAAATTGAAATGAAATGAAATATCTTTATTAGTCAGTTATATACATATACATGTTCAGATTACAAAACTTTACAAACTTAAGACTAATAAAGTCTGACCCCGAGGTTTATAAAAAAAAAAAAACCTTTTTGGGGTGATACACTTGAAACTTAGAATCTATAAGACAAGAGCTAGAGATAGAGGTGGCGGCTGATCGGTTACATTTGATGATTCACCGAACTTTGTTAAAATATTTTCATCTCTCAACATGGAAGAAACAACAAAAGACAAAGGCTACTTATTATTTATACAGGACAAACAATTTTTTTTTATAAATAATATTAATTATGCCAAAATAGAAAATATATATCTTAGTAACAAAAAAAAAAAAAAAAAAAAAAAAAATCTTACCCTAAACAATTAAGTATTCTTAAACCTAACAATGAAACAACACAAAAAATATTCCTTATAAGTCATATCTTATTCTAAACAGTCACAAAACATAGAAATATTATCATGAAACAGAAGATATGTTTTTAACACTCTTAAGAATTTACTTAACTTTTTAACAATTTTAATTTGAAGGGGCAAGTAATTATAAAATTTCGGAGCAAGATAGGTGAAAATTTTTTTATATAAGGTAAGTCTAGGTCTTGGAACATACGCATTCAATCTATTTCTAAGGATTACAGTAGGATTTCGAATATCTTCTCTTTGTTTGTTACTCTTATTATAATAAACTTTTAATGCCTTATAAATATACAAATTCTTTATAGGTAGAATCTCAAGTTTTCTATAAATAGGTAAAGCGTGTTCTAATTTTGATTTATTATCTATAATACGAATAAATGAGTTTTGTTGAACAACAATTGCTTTCATTGTAGTATTATAAGTAGTACTCTAACTTCGAATTAACAAAGGCAAAGTACAATGTTCGCAATAGGTCCTGACTACAAAAGGGTCTAAGTAAATAGAAAATCCTTGTATATTTAATAACCTTATCTTTTATGTAATTTATATGAATCTTCCAACTTAGCCTGCTGTCAACAAATAATCCTAAGTATTTAATTTCATCTACAAGAGTAATAGGTAAACAGTTGCAGTTTGGTAATGTACAGTCAACTTCATGGTATTTGAGTAATAGGTTTACACGTTTTTTGTCATTTAAATTAAAAATTAACGCTTGGGTTTTAGGGCCATTGCTAAACAATTTTCGGTAAACCAAAGTCTAAGCAAATTAATATCGTTTTGCATACTGTTTTGTAAATCTTGAAGAGTTTTAGATCTGTAAAAAAGTGAAGTATCATCCGCGAATGCTGTTAACATTCCTTTAAAGATACCGTCACATAAACTATTTACATATATAAGGAACAATGGCCCTGATAACACAGATCCTTGCGGAATTCCATAGATTATTTCAACTTCCTCACTGAGCTTATCTCCGACTTTCACTCTCTACTATCTTCCAGAAAGATAAGATAAAAACAATTCATATGCTACTCCTCTGATTCCTGCTTTATACATTTTATCTAGGAGAATAGTGCGATCTACTGTGTCGAAAGCCTTCATCACGTCCACGAAAATTCCAGCACAAAAGTCACCGTCGTTCATTCCTTCATAAACCTTTCCAAAGAAATCCAAAAGGGCATTTTCCGTATTCTTTTTTTTGGAATCCATATTGATTTTTACTAAGGAAACCTTCTTTCTCTAAAAAATTTACCAATCGAGATTTTATTATTTTTTCAAGTATCTTAGAAAAGATTTTTTTGTCTTTTTTCTTCAGTCTGTAATACAGCCTCGTCAATGCCTTAGCAGGCGAAACCATTGGTCGGCTAGACTAATAAAAAGTGGATATTACAAAATAAAAAATTGTGTTTTATTATCTTTAAACATGGAATTCCACCAAGAACCATCTGTCTCAACAGTAATGAAAATTCTAAAAGAAATTTTAAGCAATTTCGTAATCATTTAGGTTTAGATTCATTTAACGTTATTTCATGAATATAAAATTTAAAATATATCTGTTTTCTGGTTGGTCGCTGATAAATAGTCTAGCTTCTAGTGTGGAGATATTTTAAACGCTTCACCATTTATTTATTATTTCAATTTAAGAAAATAATGTATTCGAATTTCGTTAGGATTTTTATCATTTGATTTGGGAACGATTAGTTTCTCTATATCTATTTATTAAATATGCCATTAAAACTGTACAACCATAGTCATACATTTGCTTCTGGTTTTGAGATTATACTTAATGATCAGGTGTTTTTTTACAGACTAATAAATGAATTTACTCTTACTATTCTAACCTATTTGTGCAATGTGTTTAATACAAGTGAAATGTAATGTTTTTAACTATTTTTGTAACCGATTTCTAAGTTATTATCTGATTAAAATTAGCCTAACCTTAATCTAAGTTTCGTTTGTTTACATAAAACTAACCTCTATGTTCTAGGCTTTTTGGTTGTTTTACAATATTTTATATCATATTGTTATTTTTGAATTTAATGAAGTGACTTTAGGTAATTAGGCTAACTTATGCTAGGCCTATAACTAATTGTGTTGGAATAATGCATATTTGGGGTGAGTAATAAATTCTAGGTTAATAGCAACATTAGGTTTACTGTACAGGTTATGCACTATCTTAGATTATCTTATTAAGTGGTTTACATTGAGCAAGTTGTGTTGTTTTGTGCTATTTGAGTGGTTATAGAATTGTATATCTGACAAAATCCGCATCAAATTGATCAGCTAAGTGTGAGCTTCATTCTATTATCTTGTGAGCTCTATGATTTTCCCCCTACCTTGATTTTATGATCAAATCTGAAATTATATTTGGAAATCAGTTTGGTATGAATTGCTTTCTTGTTTGTATAAACTTTAGATTCTTTTAAATCCCAACGTCCATTTTAGACTTTGGATTCAACATTATAGTCTTACTATTTATTGAAGCTATACTTGTGACCGTCTCCACTTCTTTTGACCAGCTGGAAGCTCCGGCTGGCTGGAGACCGTGTACACTTTAGCCGAATCTTGTCAGAATGGGCCATAGAGTCGGGTTAGGACGCTAATGAACGCACGCAACGCAAGTTAAATTAAATGTTATCTTTTATTTTAGCGCCGAATTAGAAGATTACAGAAATAATTATAATTTATAAAAAGACATAACGGCTAGATACAAGTCCTTAATAGTGGCCGAAAAGCATACTGTTTAATTATATAGCACGTGGCCGAAAATGGACTGACCTCGTCCCGTAGCGGTCTTTCTTCTCGCGGCTCTCGGAACAGACTCTCGCTCGGCTCGCTGGTTCAAGCCCTCCACTCCTCGTCTCTCCCCCCCTTCTACGTGATCTTGCACTGCTCAACAAATCGCAAGTGCCAGTTGATATTTTATTATTTAGAATCCCTTCCCATTACATCCTAATTTATTCTTATTATAGTTTTTATTTCGTGGGCTCCTTGGCTGGGCAACATACTTCTAGTCTAAAGACTTGAGTACATGATAAATGATTAAACTTTTAAATTCTGAACTTTGAATAAGCTGATTGATGTATGTTATAAGCTGTTGTGTATTATTGACGTAGGCGTATCTGATAGGACCTTTATTTATCTCATGTCTAGTTTGGTTTAACAATTATTATTGACTAATCAGATAAGAAAGCTGTGTTTACTTTGTGGACAATATTATAACAATCTTTCATCACCATAGTAAGTTCTATTTATTTACCATTTTGTTAATTATTGGAATGTCCAATATTGTTATTATTGTTTAAAATTGTTCTATTTATTGACATTGTTTATTTAATTAGTATGCTTTTACAAACTGATTTTATTTTCCAAAACTTTAACATAAATCTACTGGATTCAAGAATTGAACTACTAGCAATTGAATTTTATGAAACGATTGATAATGATCTGTCTGTCGATAGTGTTAATCAGGATGCTTTACTGAATATTATTACTTTTGTAATTAAAGTTTTAAATTTATTGGGTGAATCATATAAGTGTTTGGATGAAAAGGAGTGTAGACTTTTGGGATACTTAGAAGAAACTGAAGAATACCTTGGTCTAATGTTTGGAAAAAATAGAAGACAGCAAGAGATTGAAAACGCGTTATTGAGAGCATGATGGAAATAAAATTCAAGTTTTGAATGAAAAAATCAAAAAGTTAGAGGAAGAATATGAAACTCTAATAAATTATAAGAATTGTGCGTGTGAAAAAATAAATGCGCCACAAAGAAATTGCATTTGTAAAACAAAAGTAGTAAGAGGCATCAGTTGTGAAAAATGTAAAATCAAATTTCACTTTTCTTATACAAACACAAATGACAAATCGAGAAATTGGGTTTGTAATAACTGTAAAAAGATAGAATAATCTCATCATAGTCAATCCTAATGAGGAACAAAATGATCAAATTGATAGAGATTGGAAGTGATTGTTGTGTTCGCGGGACTGCTGAGATGTTTGTTTGGACATTTATGATGTAAAAAATAAATACAAGGTTTAAAAAATAAATTAGAATCCCACAAAAAAAAAAAAAAATGAAGGCCAAGTAAATTTGAATTCGTATGAATTGGAAAAGAGCTCATACGGTGATTTGGCAACAAATTTCTAGGAGAAGAAAAACAGAATTGAATGGCAAGGAAAATTTGATTTCAGTCATAATTGAAAATTAATTTCAAGCGTTAGCAGGAAATGAAGACCAAAATAAGTATAAGGGCCAAGTGCGGAATATGAACATTTTGTGTTACAAGTGTCATGAAGGCAAGTACAGCTGTAGGAAGAAAGAAAGTCTTGATCCTGTCAGACAGTCATGGTAGAGGTTGCTTGAGGGTGCTGAGGAACAACCTAAGTGCAAATTATGTAAGTGCATTGTGATAGCTTGATAGACAATGTTAATGCACTTGCTAAGGATTTTAACACAAATGACTTCATAATAATAATAATAATGGGTGGAGCAAATGATTTGTTTAGAGACCTTTAGGACTCTACACAAGGTCCTACGAATTGTAGGACCTAACCTAACCTAACCTAACCTAACCTAACCTAACCTAACCTAACCTACTTTGTCAAGAGTAACTAATCTGATTTTTACTGACATACCTTTCAGTGCTGACTTTGAATCTCATGGGAAACTTGCAAATTCTATAATTCACCGAACAATAAATAACTGTGCAGATAGAGTATCTAAAAATATAAGTATAATTTTTTTTAAATACCAGATTGCAGAATAAACATTTTACTGGACAAGGAATTCACCTAAATATATTAGGAAAAAGGGTGTTGTGTAAGAAATACTGTGAGTTGTTCTGCCCAGTTGAAGGATCACCAGAATTACAAACCACTATGATTGATTGGCTTGAAACAATGAGGACGGTTGCAGCTACAGAAGCAATTAATAATGATCAGTGTGTTCAATCCACCAATACGAAGACTTTTTTAGATAAATGGCTTCTGAAAAACTCAAACTTTCTTTAGATAGTTACACAGTTACATCTGAACATTCAATCTGTTAGGAATAAACTGATTTGTTAGACATATGGCTGGATAGTTTTAGTTATTGTGTTGTGACACTTAATAAGCACTGTCTCTGCCCGCAAGAGTTTTCTTTATATGTTCCTAAAGGCCAGTATATACTGCAGAGTGTCCCCATTAATAAGGGGTGGTTGTTGTATTTTGTGATAAAGTAAATGATGTCACTAAAATTTGTATGACTTATGTTTTTGAAGGGACTGCTATATTTTTGTCTCATATTAATATAATTGTTGCAACGGATTCTGATTTAAGAATCAAATTTAAGAACAGGTTTTTGCTGCTGTTAGATGAACTTATATTTTTTTAAAGAAGAAATTATAAACATTGTAAATTGGTAATTTCATCTGATTTTAATGCGAATTTTAATAGAAGTTTTCCTAGTACTGAGTCTTTAAAGGATTTATTACGTTCTCATAATTTGTATTGGTTGTATGAAGATAACACTAGGGGCGATGCTTGCTTGAACAATATGGTAACTAATGTTAGTAAAGAAAAATGTCGATTGCCTGGTAGTACAGCCTTGCTTGACCAATCATGCTGGGGTTTTGTCTAGTTTTAGAGAGTTGAACATAAAAGACAATAGTAGATATGTAATACATAAAAAGATAAGAATGCTGACCCCTACCTCTATGGATAATTTTTAAAATGATTTAGCTCAAATTGACTGGTCTAAACTAATTCTATTTTTTACCGTTGACGATGCTTTTGATTGTTTTATTTCTTCATTGACAGGTTTATTTAATGAACACTGTAGAGTTAGGAAAGTTAAAGTTAACTGTACTAAGAGGCCAAAGTTAAAATGGTTTACTCCTCACTAAAGCAAATAGAGACTATGTGGTTTTGTTGTATGACAAGTACAAAAAGAGTATGGATACACCAAATGAAATTAAGGATAAAAGTAAATACATTGATGCTAAAAAAATATACAAAAATAAAAATAAGCAAGAAGAGAAGATTTTTGCTAATGAAAACTATATTGACAAAGCACAAAATAACTTTGAAGCGGCGTGGAACTTTCTGTGAGAAAGTTATTGATTCCAATGTCTTTAATGAGTATTTTATTAATGCAGTGCAGCCAAAAAAATAGGCTTGTATCAGATGATTACAGTACTGCTATGAAATTGTTGGATAACTCAACTTACAATACAAAAGGAGTTGCTTTTGAGTGGAAGAGTATTAGTGTAAAAGAGTTTTTAAAATGTGTTTCAGTAAAACCTAAGTACTTCACAAATTGAGGACTTTTACGGTCTATAGAACAAAATTGTTAAGGAGATTATTCATCTTATTATAGAACCACTAAGCTTTTTTTTAATGTGGTATTGGAAGCAGGTACATTTACAAAAGCATTAAAAATTACAAAAAACTGTACCAATCTTTAAAAAGGGGAATTAATTATGTTCCATTAAGGTATTGGAAACTATAGACCAATATCCTTAGTTCCAATTATAAGTAGTCTTTGAGCACTGTATAAAGAAACAGTTTTATGGCTTTTTCAAACAACGTAAACTCTTGTGTAGAGAACAATTTGGTTTCCTCCCTGGGCTAAACACCACTAAAGCCATAGAAGTTATTGTGGAACTTGTTTTGTTGAATTTTTAAAATAGAGAATACACTTCAGCTACACTAATTGACAGTATTCCCCATAAATAATTTTTTGAAAAACTTTGCTCCTATGGAGTTAGAAACATTGAATTCAATTTGTTTCAGTCTTATCTTATTGATAGTCAGTAAATGGTTGTTCAAGGCTTTTTGTTGTGACTGTGAATGACTTTTCTATTAAAATGCCTTGTAAATTTATTTTGTATGCAGATGACACCACATTTTAAAGCAGTGGTAATAGCATTGAAGTTTTAAAGTTAGAGCAGGAAAAAGCACTGGAAAAAGCTTTGCAGTGGTTCAAAGCAAACTCTCTTGATGTCAACAACAGTACAACAGAAAAGTTGGTCTTTTCACTGAACAGTTTGAATACAGATTGTACTACTAAAACTGTGAAATTGTTGGGTATACATTTGAATTGGGAGTGTCACATAACAAATTTATGTAGCAATTGGGCTTAACTTATTTAATGCTCAAAGAAAGTTCCAGTATCAGTATAGACATGCTAATTAATTTGTATCATTCACAATGGACGTATGGTATAACACTATGGGGGTAACAGCGGTAGTTCACAAAGTTTTTTTATTTGGCAAAAGAAAATATTAAGAACTATAAAGAATCTTTCAGAAAGAGATACGAGTAGCTGTTTGCCCATATTTAAAGAATTTCGAATAATGACATTACCCAGTTCATATATTTACTGTTGTTTACTAAATATCAAGGAAAATCTTAAGAGTTATATTCTCAGGAAAGAGATTTATAGTTACAATATTAGAGATAAATATCTTGTAGATCGAATACCTGTAAAGCTTCAAAAACTAACTAATGAAATTGAAATTATTTTAGGTTTTAAAATGTCACAATTTGTATCTTTAGTACATTTGTATTTTTATCCACACACGTATTTTCTTGATTTTTGCCCATTACATTGTAAAATGTTTAACAGAAATAAAGCACTCTTATTTAGTGATTTGTACCATTATAACTTTTTATTTATTTAGCAATACAATTTAACATTTCCTACAAGAATGAAGAAACCAACTTTTAGACTTTAGATTTATAGGAGGATCTTGTTGTATTACATTATATGATGGGGCAAGGTAAGTATCATGATGAAATGGATGTATGAAATAGTTAGTGAAACATTAACAGATTTTTTATCAAATGTAGTATGTTTTTTAAGGTTTTGAGTTTTTTATTTTAAAAAGTGTACTTACATGAAAATATATTTATTGGACTTTTAATTTATTCACATTGTGTTGTTGTTTTTACATTGTTACCAAGCCAACAATACTAGGGTAAACGTCTTTCAATCCATGGTTACCAAAATTCATTTATATTTCAACAGTTGTTTAGTAGAGACTTACATTTTGCAAAATTGGAGTCTTCAAATTCATCGCTCGTTTATGAAAATTAAAACATGAAGGTGAACAGAAAAAGTTGTAAATTACTACCCCAAGTTTGTCAATCAATTGGTCATCTCCAAGATTCAGATCCTGTCAAAATTCGTGACTATATCTGGGCACTCTGTTCCGCGTCAAATAAAAAACGACCTAAAATGTCCGCTATATTAAAAGCGTTAAGGTTCGCTGTTAAAAGTAAAATTTTAGAGAAAACTCCAAACGGTACTTATAGGATAGTGAGTGCTGTGCCGAGATATCGTGATGATTCTACTATGCAGTATAGGTTAAGGCACCGAAGAAGACGTCATAGTTCACGGCATCGTCATGGTGGTCATCGTCGTAGGAGACATCGTCGTCGACACGTCGAAACTGTACAATCTAGTATGGAAATTCCAAGACGTATTAGAGTTAAGCCACATGACGTCGCTTCTAGACGGAACCGTATGAAGAAAAGACGCAACTCGATTGATTATACTGTTTACCAACTATAAGTTTAATTCTGTTTTAATTTATTTATATAATTTTATTGTGTTGTTCCATAATATACGTGTGACACTGTCTGTCTATTGAATCATGTTTTTTATTTCTGATTATTTTATAAGAAGGATTTTGTCCTTGTTTAGAGGGGAAAATCCTATCGGTCATCATCGCCTTACAATAAAAGAAACCCATGAAATATTCTATCAACAGGATCAAGAAAAAGAGTTAGTCAAGAGAGACCGGATAGGAAGGATGAGAGGGAAATCCAAATGACGCAATTGTGCAAAACTAATTCGTTATCAATTAGATGTTGATTTTCAAATGTTCCTTGATGAAGTTTGATTTTTATTTAAAAATAGGCCCACTTTCAGATGGGGATAGTTGAGAAGTTTTATAAAGAATTTTGTTTAGGACAACCCTAATGGTGGTGCTATGGAAATAAATTATGCTTGTTTTAAGGGTATAGGAGTAAAAAACCCTTGGAGTGGAACGTTTTCAAAACCCTTTCTTAGTACGCGTCTACAGACTTACCCCAAACAACGTTAAAAATTTCATATATCTAGACTTCTTGGATCCAAAGATATGCTTTAGGGGTAAAAAACATCTTTGGCGTGGAACATTTTCATAACCCTTTCTTAGTACGCGTCTACAGACCTACCCCAAACTATGTTAAAAAATTCATAGCTCTATCCTTCTTGGATCCGGAGATATGCTTTTGGGGTAAAATAACCCTTGGAGTGGAACATTTTCAAAACCCTTTCTCAGTACGCGTCTACAAATCTACCCCCAACCAAAATAAAAAAAATCGTAGATCTAGACTTCTTGGTTCCAAAGATATGCTTTAGGGGTAAAAAACACCTTTGGCGTGGAACATTTTCAAAACCCTTTTTCAGTACGCGTCTACAAACCTACCCCCAACCAAAATAAAAAAATAGTAGATTTAGACTTCTTGGATCCAGAGATATGCTTAAGGGGTAAAAAACATCCTTGGGTGGAACATTTTCATAACCCTTTCTTAGTACGCGTCTACAGACCTACCTTCAACCAAGTTAAAAAATTTATAGTTTAGACTTCTTGAAACCAGAAATATGCTTTAGGGGTAAAAAAACAAACTTGGATTGGAACATTTTCATAACCCTTTTTTAGTACGCGTCTAAAGACCTACCCCAAACAACGATAAAAATTTCATAGATTTAGACTTCTTGGATCCAAAGATTGATTTAGGGGTAAAAACATCCTTGGAGTGGAACATTTTCATAACCCTTTCTTAGTACGCGTCTACAGACCTACCCCAAACAACGATAAAAATTTCATAGATTTAGACTTCTTGGATCCAAAGATTGATTTAGGGGTAAAAACATCCTTGGAGTGGAACATTTTCATAACCCTTTCTTAGTACGCGTCTACAGACCTACCCCAAACAACGATAAAAATTTCATAGATTTAGACTTCTTGGATCCAAAGATTGATTTAGGGGTAAAAACATCCTTGGAGTGGAACATTTTCATAACCCTTTCTTAGTACGCGTCTACAGACCTACCCCAAACAACGATAAAAATTTCATAGATTTAGACTTCTTGGATCCAAAGATTGATTTAGGGGTAAAAACATCCTTGGAGTGGAACATTTTCATAACCCTTTCTTAGTACGCGTCTACAGACCTACCCCTAACCAAGTTAAAAAATTCATAAATTTAGACTTCTTGGATCCAAAGATATGATTTAGGGGTAAAAAACATCCTTGGAGTGGAACATTTTCATAATCCTTTCTTAGTACGCGTCTACAGACCCACCCCCCAACCAAGTTTAAAAAGTCATAGGTCTAGCGTTCTTTAATCCAAAGATTTCGTGATCAGTCAGTGGGTTTTGACTTTTATATATAGTCAAACCAAATAAATATTTTTTGACTTGGAGACTTGTAAAGCTAAACTCAGCCCTCATACTCCTTGCAGTTTGTATTTTCACCCCTCAGGATCCACCCGAGGGAGCCTACTAACTGGATCTACATCCGACATATTTGGCGAGATAAATTGAAACCTTATGAGATATTAGAGGCGTTAAATTCTCTAGAATCGTCTACAAGTGCAGATTTTTATTGTGAACTTCTTCAAGGGTAGAGTGGAATCAACTGTAATGAGCTACACTAATGGAAATTTCAATAACAAAAGGAATGAAAACACAATTTTCCACACAAATATCACTTTATGTGTGCAACACAAATACAAGAAGACGTTTCAATGTGTCATCCTCAGCTGGTACATACACACAAACCCTACTTTGTTGAGTCACAGTCCACTGTCAGTAAGATTTGTGTGCTTGTAGCAGCTGAGGATGACCTAGTCATCGAAACGTCGTCTTGTATTTGTATTTACATTCGGTTGATACAGTGTATGAAATAAATCTTTACATTTTATACAAAATAAAGGGTAATTTTTAAATTGTCACCGAGACCATTGAAGTTTTGGGTCGAGTCAATTTTCAATGCGCGATCACTTTCAATTTTATTTGTAAATAAATTTTAAAGGATAAAATGTAAGATTTTTTTGTTTTCATTTGATTAAATAATAGGAGACGGGTGATAGTTTGATTAAAGAGATAATGTATTTATTGACAAAAAAAAATTACAATTAGTTATTTCCCTCCGGCTAGCGTTTGATTTTTCAGTTATGATTACAATACACAAATCTTGTTTTTTTTTAGAGTCCTAGTAAAACAGTTTAAAAAAATCGTACGCAAATATCTTACATCTAAACAATTGAAACAGGGCGTCCGGTGAATTTGTGAAATGATTATGATGTGAAATACAATTTGGATGATGAAAAATTATTTTATTATTTGATCGATGTATGAATATCTCACCAAATTAGATATTAATAGTTACAGGATGTTTATAAACAAATGTTCATTGAACGCAACAGTATATAGTTTATTTATTTTTATCTAATTAAAGGATAAACAAATATAATTGTTAAACTCTATTGGAGCCATTTAATGTAAACTTTATAAAGAAAATTTAAATATTATTTTACATAGAGTAGCTATTGACATTGTTAAATAAATATGCAAGTACATTTATTTATTCCAAGGTATGGTGCACAATGGAGGCTTAAGGAAAACGACCTCTTCCTTTAACTTTCCTTTTTAAATTTGTAATATAACATATAAATTGTAAACTGTCCTTCTTTTTCTTTTTGAATTAATAATTTAATATATTTGTGTTTCATTATGTATATATCTTGTGATATAAATATATGTGTGTATCTGAAGGATGCTCAACTAAACTTATGTACTAGGAATAAATTAGACAAATTAAAAGAATATTTCATTTAATATGTTAGCAATAATAAATTACATTACAGCAATTTAATTAGGTCTAGACATTTATTGTCTCATGGCATCAAGGTTTCAATAATTAAATTCAGATGTAGTTCAAATGTAGCTCAAATGTAGCCCATTGGCATAGCTCAATCTATCATTTCATTATAATATAGGTTTGATTAAATATATATGTTTATTTTAAAAAACAGAATTTATGATTAAATTTAAAAAAGAATTTTAATATCTCGGTATAGGCACTCGGCCGGTCGTGAACAAACTTGTAAATGACGCTTTCATGATTTTGAATTTTGAAAATTGTTTAAAGTTTTTTTTATATATTATTAGAATGTTATTATCTATTAATTTGTTATGGTTAGTGTTCGCTGCTTTTATACTATTGACAGAATATACCAAGTTCTGTTAACACTGAGTTTGCTATTTTTGTTCACTTTAGTTAGAAGAAATCTTTGGCTAAAAGGAAGCTAGAAGAAGAACTCCTTGAAAGTGAAGACTCAGACAACCCTTCATATGCCCCAGGATATTATTAGGTATGTTTTTATTTCATTTTATTGTAAAAATCTTTTTAAATCGCGTTTTCCCGAAATTACATATTTTTTACACATTTGACCCGTTTTCTCAGGAACCATTAAAGATATTGTGATGAAATTTTCTGTGCACATTCAGGTGGCATATATGCATGTTGTAACCCAGGGATTGTTAAAAATAACAGTTTTTATAAGAGTTATAAGTTTTTATATAATAATTTTTCAGGTTTTTTTTAAACATATTATTTAAAAATCTATAAAAATTATTTTTAATTGGTACAAAGCCAAACCCTCCTGCCAATGTTACTAGTTAAAGGTCATCAACATATGGTAAAAATTTCAACATATTACCTTTAGTAGTTTCTGAAAAAATGGGTCATGAATTAGGCTAATTTAACATGGGCGAAATACGGACTCCCCTTAACTTGGAGTAACGCTTCATCAACTGCAGTCTTCAAACGTCGGGACGCCACTATCAGGACGCTATCTCGTACTATTCAAATCTTGCCTCATTTTTTCCCTTCTTCCATCTACGATTTTGTTTGCTTAATGATCGTTTTGTATTCTAATTGGTTAGCTAAAATCACGTGACTCGGGTCGAGATTATGATAGATTCTAATAAAGTTTTCCTTTATATTATTTCTTATGTATTAAACAATTGTTTAATATGTAAATTTCTATTTATTTATTTTGATTTATCTAATGTTGAAATCTCATTTACTTATAAAATTTTGTTAGTTGCCGACCATTGAATAACTCTGGGTTCAAGATATCATTGCATATGGCAGATTTCTGTCGTCTGATATATAGTTCTAACATTGACTTATTCTAGTAATTACATACTAATATCTCTGATGTGAAATAATAGTGATTTACTGATAATTTAATTGTGATAAACATATCGTAGTCCAGCGCCTACAATTAAATTTTAGTAATAATGTTAACATTTGACTGTTGTCTCTAACTGATGACGTCATGTATTCAAGATGGCTGGTTTGTTTACGTCCCATATCTACGACAATTTGTTAAGATTGGAATTTTTTTTATGTTTGGAAATATCAACTTGTGTTTACAGTGAAATAAAGATTATTTAAATAAATAAATGATATGTCTAATCACCACTTGTGCAGTGGTTATTGTTACAGTTTAGTGATAAGTTCTGTTTAGGTTAATTATGTTGTTGTTTATACTATTTGGCCTAAATTTACATACGTAATCTGCAGGTTTGTTATGCTAGCCTATTAAATTTATATTATTTAGTTTATATTCGTCTTAATATATTAGAAGCATCTGGTTATTTACCAAAGTCAGTTTCTATCAAACTTATAAATTAATATTATTGGATTTACATGGTTTTAACCTAAGTTTTATTGGTACTTCTAATAGAGGTTAGGTTTGTTTGCCTACTCATAAAATAGTTTGTTTACATTGGTGTGTTTAGGTTCCTTTATATGCCTTTGAGTTATAGGCTATTTACTTTAATCTCAGATCCGCATGGGCGTCATCACCAATTCATTATTGGGGGGGGGGGGGACATGCCGGGTGTCTGGGGGTATGGAAAGTTTTTAAAATTAAACTTCTCAAAACATGATTTTTGTGCATTTATTTATGCGATTGTAACAGAAATGTAATGTTAAATACCCTAGTAAAGACAAAGCCCGATCTTTACCTTTTAAGGTTTTAAGTAAATCATTCGTTTTTAGCAAAAATATTTTTACATCTCAAATATTGGGGGGGACGCGTCCCCCCATCCCCCCGGCGATGACGCCCATGCTCAGATGGAATCTTCGGATGTAAATTGGCTTATGTTCGGATCTGATGCTCCTTTTACTTTCTTCCCCAAAACTTTAGGAACCTTTTATTGTAGCCTCCATGATCTTGATTTTCTTCTGGGATTGGCCTGTGAGTGTGTGTATGTGAAACAATTGTAAAAGAAGGTTATTTTAAGAATTTTTAAAATACTCTTCTATGAGGGGCAATAAATTCTTGAATGTTATAATATCGGCATAGTAAAACATATTTTAGGTAGTTAAATTGTTAAAATACTTAAATAACTCCTTATTAAAGTTAACATTTATATTCTATTTTTTACAGATTCTTAATTTATATTTCGTAGCATTTGGTAGTGTCCAATCAGGAGGAGCGTCCTAGTTGTTGAGGGGCGGGGCAAAGAAAGAAAAATGTCTACCTTCGATTAGATTTTACACGAGTTGTTCCAGATTAAAAATTTTCTTACATTTTCACTTCATATATTACATATTTTCCAAAGACATTTTGTGTGCTTGGGAATCGGTTCTTTCTGTAGGTCAAGTTTGTTTTTTCTACTTAATTCTTCATTCTCCATTCTTCCAATTTCATTTGAATATTTAATTTTCTTTTTAATTTCGGGTATTTCGAATTGTTATTCAATAAAACATGGAATAGAATGTTTCCATGGTAACCTAAAAGTAACAATGAGAAATATCTGACCTAGAGTAGTTAGTTGGCTTCATTGTTATTATAGGTTCGACATTTTGATGTTGACCTAATGGAGTCCGGTCATTGATCCGGCGTACTAATCAGCTCTTTCTCTGTTGAAAACATATTCAAACATATCTTGTGTATTGTATTTATATTTTTTAATGGCGGTTACCTGATATGGTCCTTTAATGTCTTGATCATCTAGGTGCATATATAATATGTCGATTTTCCAATTATTTTATATAGCCTATTTTATATGGACCATGAAAAAGTTCAATCGGCGGCGTTAGATGAGGGGAAATTTTTAACAAGTATTAAATCTATTATCTGGAAAATTGTGGGTCTTAATTTGGAATGCTGTTTTGTGGCCTTCTTTTCTTGTTTGGTTTGGATCCTCTGTCTAGCTAGAATTAATTTCGTGTCGATTGGCATATCAGTTTTCAATTGGTTGGTGACATACGGTTCCCAAACGTTGGGCGTGAATCCAGTAGTTTCATTATAGACTTCGTTCATCATCATATTTATGTCGGACATACATCGAGCCCAATCTTTGTGCTTTTTTGAACAATATGTTCTCAAACATCTCTTAACTTTATGGATCGGTCGTTATGCCATGTTCGCCTTTGGGTGATAATAGGGGTTGAAAATTGGTTCGATTCCTTGTTCTTCCTGGGCATGTATCCATTTTTTACTTCGGAATTAGGTTCCGTTATCGCTTTGGAGGCGTTCTGGAGTACCATAGGGGAAATATAATTCGAAAAGTTTTAGCAGAATGGTTCGTGTTTTGGCGCACCAATTACACCCAATACAATTTAACGAATTTGGTAAATATATCTAAGACGATAAATATGTATTTAGTTCTTCCAGTACTTGTTGGGAGTGGTCCTAAAATATCTACGACAATATGTTGGTTTTTTTCTTCTTACAAATGTTTCCCTTGCTACTATTACTGAAGGATAGTACTTGTACACTTCTGGCATGGGTCACAGGTGGCAAGTGTGGTTCGAACTCGTCGTCGCATATTTTGAAAGATAAAACTTTCTTTTAATATATCAAAACATTTTAGCTCCACAGTGATGATAGTATGCGTGGCATTCCAATATGAGTCAATTTATTACGTTTTCGAGGATTATGATCACCCATTTTTGGTGTAATTGTTGTGGAGTTTATAGCGTCGGTTTGAGTTTGGGCGTTTTCTATTGGTTTAAAATTTGAATAATTGGGAGTAAGTTTTGGTTAGAATATTGGTGTATAGAAATATTCGAATAGTAGACCAGGGTCTTGTATACGTTCAATTTAGGCCATGATAAATTTGCATTGTTCGTCTGTTGAATTTGCGGTGATTGGTTGAGGGATTCGGGTCAATGCATCAGCGGTACAATTCTCGCTACCCTTGCAGTACTGTATTTTGAAGTTGTAGTCCTGGATAGCAAGGATCCATCTTGTTGAGCGGGCACTTAAAAGTCAACATGTTTTTAAGAGAGTGAGGGTGTTACAATCGTTAGGTCGGTCACATAAAAGATGAATCTGGTTTTTCGTAAACAGTACACAATAGTCAGTAACTCCTTTTCGGTCGTGGTGAACGTCGTTCTGCTAACTGTAACGATTAAGACAGAAAAACTAATGCTCCTTTCTCTTCTTGGGAATTAATTTGATAGAGGTGGCCTCCTATGGCAATATCGGGCGCATCTGTTTGTAAATAAAACTGGGGGGGGACCGGATGGTGCAAGATCTGTGTATTAAGGAAAATTTGTTTGATATTGGAAAATGTTTCGTCGTCTGATAATGTCCAGTTAAACTTGACCTTCTTGGATATGAGGCGTAGGAGGGTTGTATTGTTTAAGGAATTTATTATAATAGTTATTACAACCTAGGAATTATTTAAGCTGTTTTCTTGTCTGTAGAGTTGGAAAATTTCAAAATAGGTTCAATTTTGTCAGAGTTCAGACCAGTAGGAGGAGGGGTGTTGCCAAAAAAAAGGGACGGAATTTTGACAGAAAAGTGACTTGGAAAATTTTACAGTCATGTTAGCGTCTTAGAGTTTTTGGAATATGAATGAAAGATGTAATAAATGACTTGGAAAATCTTGTGAGATGATACAAATATCGTCGATGTCGACAAGTGTGAAAGGCTCGACGCTGTCGCTGAAAACTTTGTCGAGAGGATGTATCAAGGCCGCTTGTGACGTTGGAATTCCAAAAGGGGTAACTTTGTATTGGTAAGTAGGTCCTCTGAACTGAAATGTGAAATGAGTCGGATGCCTGTGGAATTTTCCATTATGAGGCATTAATGTCAATCGTGCTCAACCATTTGTAATTCTTCCCTTTAGCCAGAAGCTCATTGATGCTACCATTCAGTTCATAATATGGAATCGTTATTTCATTGGCTCGTCGGGCATCCAGACATAAGCGTATTTCGCCCTCTTTCTTTGAAATTGGATTAATGGGATTAATGAAATGGCACTACGAGGATTCAATGTTATTTACAGTATCCTCAAGGTAGGAATGTGTCTGGGGTGGAGAGGAAAAGAGGCCCCCCACACTTTGTTTGTTGCGTTTACTTTCAGCGATACAACCCCCAATAAAAAAATATAGACCTCAAATACTTCTGTGTAAACACGTACCCTACTTTCGTTTCTTTTATCGGTGTAAATAAGAATAAAACGTTTACAAAAGTCTGTCACGAAGTTGTAACATTTAGGAATTAAATGTAGCTAAGCAGTAATTCGTGTAGCTAGTTTTCTTTGAATGTGTTGTATCGTCAAGTCAGGCTAGGGAAGCAAGTAGAAGGGAGGACACGCCCCTTACACCAGACACAATCCTAGTCTGAGTCTACTGTAACTTTAACATCATCCTGTGCCACAGCCTCTTGGTGACTTAATAATGGTATCGGATAAGATTGCCCCTTAAACGTTTTGTCTGCTTTGATTTTTATAAAGTGAATATATTGATTACATAGCCCTGGTGAATCCGAAAATATGTATTTGTAATATAAGAGTAGTGTTTTTAGCTCCGTTATTTGTGTGGGTCCTAGCCTAGTATTGCCTTGTATTGCTGTCGGTCGTTTGTTCGCTCAAAATAGTTGATTCCTCTGTTGTGTTATGCTCTTTAGTGTATTCTTTCTTTAAATTCTTGACATATTCGTCATTATTGTATACATTACTTGTATTCATCTTATTTTTAGTTATGTAACACAAAATTTTTCCTTATAAAACAAAGAAAATCTAAATAAATAATGAACACAATTTACTAATTATCACTGTAGCTTTGCTTCCCTATTTTTAATCAACAAATTATAAAATTTCTAACAATATGTTCAGGAAACATCCATTAAATATTTGGTTATTTATTTGAGTTCACAGTTCAAGTTTGAAATTATCACAAGTTTAAATAAACACAAGTTATAATATGATTAACATAAGAGTTCAAAAGGTATTAGATCAATAGTCTGATTAATTTAACATACATTTTAATCTCGGGGTGGGGTGGGGGGTGGGGGGTCAGTGCCGGCTCTTCCCAAAATTGTATATAAAAGAAAATCTTAAATATCAGGTAAATAAAGTCTGGGCTGGGAATTCACTTTACTTAGATATCAAGATGAAATGTAATATGTGTCTTCTTTTTAGTTGTAAGTATGTATGTGTGTGTAATAGTTAATAATGGGATCACTGGTTTTACAAGTTGAGTTCATAAAAATGTATAATAATAACAAATGTTTATAGTTGACATACAATGTTAGGGTTAAGAATTAAGATCTGATATATCAGGATAAATGAGTAAATAAATATATTTTAAGATGATGTTACCAGGGGACTTAAATTTAATAAAGGCGGAACCAAAATGGTAACAATGTTTGAAAAGAAAAATAAAAAAAGACAAAGACAAATTTAGTAATTAACAAGGCTCAAGTTTATTGAAAGCAGAAGGAAATTTCGGCGCTTCAGACTTTGTCATTTACAACAAAAGACATCCTGACACAAATCATCAATAAAAAAAACTTATGATTAACAATATCATAAATTGTAAAAGTTATAAGCCCTTGATTGTAACATATAATAATAATAAAAAAAAAATTTAATCAAAAGATTCAAAAAAAAAGAAAAAAACTTATCCCCCCCTTTTTAGTTTATAAGATGATAGTTTCTTTTTAAACAATTACAGAATTTAACAAAATATAAAAGAGTTTGATATTTTAAGTTCAAAAATCATATCTATAGTTAACATGTTTATCACTAAACTAAAGATACATAATATAACTGGTTTGAAAAATTTCTTAAAAACTATATTGGCCAAATAAATTTATATATTTTAAACAAACAAAAAAAGGAATTTAGAATTTTGAAATTTTGTTAATTGACGTCAATTATTTTAATTTGGAAACTAACCTCTTGGAGGTTGTTAGGACCGAAAATTGCATGCAGGCTCCACCCAATAATTGTTTTATATATATATTTTATAATTAACTACACAGGTCTACATTTAGAAAATAGTCTTAAGGAACACATATTTGCGAAAGTAAATTTAGGCACATATACAAAATGAGTTAGTTAAAGTTCTGTAAAGTCAGCTGTAGAAAAAGACATCACTTTTATGCACTTGAAAATGTGAGGTTACGTTATACAAAAAAAACGTGTTTTGCCAACAGGACGAAACTTGTTAGGATGTTTCGTTGGTTTGTGCAATGTGAGACAAGAATTTCTTTATTTCTCCAATTTCTCCTATTTGTCCTACCAGCATATTAGCTGTGAGCAAAAAACATGTTCTTTTAGTGTCTGTACAAAATCAGACATGTTTTAGCATTAATGTTCATCATTAAAGAAATATCTGATTATTTGCCAAAATTAAAGAAAATTGATTGTATAACAGAAATTCGTTAAGATGGTACTTAAAAGCTTCTTAGATTATTATAAATCTATTTATATATATTTTAATTTTGTTTAAAAGAAAGCTTGTATAAGACTTGTAAGATTTTGCAAAAGCTTGTAAAACGAAATTTTCTGATTTAGAAGAAATTTCCTCAATTGTTTTATATTTGACATGTTCATATTCTGATCATTTAATGTTCAACACTAGTTTGCACTTATTTCACAAAAATGTTCAAAACGTAAAATGTGCCTTTGCAAGATTTTGTAAATGATGTTTTAAGAAAAGAAAATTTTTATAATCATTTAGTTTCAAAAGGAAATAGAATATTGAATAAAACATGAAATACATATTTTAAAGAAAACATGATAATTAACAAATTATTTTAAAAATTAACAAAATTTATAATATGACAAAATCTGTAAGGTTGTAGTACCTGGTAAATCCTGTCGCAGATCACGTGAGGTAGCACCGAGAAAATGATGGTTAATTTTAACATTTTTGAAACAGATTATTAGACTAAGGCGCACAAGCTGTAATTTAACATGATGTATTTGAAAGACGGTGATTTTGAGAGAAGAAGAAAACTTTTAACTAACGGAGTTATGAAGAATGTAGACCATGTTGTTATCGCATGTAGACTGTGGACTGGTAATCGAGAAGCTAGCTTGACCGGCGAAATGTACTTTGGTTTCAAGTATCAGGTGATGCTTGGTTTTGGAGCGGGCCGCTAGATGCCAGCATCTGTCAAGCGACGGAAGGTAGAATGTATATTTACGAAATGAGTTAAGTTATTGCGGAAGTGCTTTTTTGGATTTAAATGCTACAGCTCTCCCCCCCCGAAAGACGGAGTTAGGGTGTAGTCAGAAAAGAGGCCAGAAGGGCCTCCCGCAAAATTTTGAAAAAGGTGCAAAGGGCCAGAAGGGCCTCCAGAAGATTCTAAAGAAGGGGCCAGAAGGGCCTCCCGCAAAATTTAGGAACGGGCACCTGATAGAAACAACGCTTCATAATGCTTTTATAATCACCACTCTAGGGTGTAGCCTCCTTTGGCACTTACTTATTAAATTTTGAAATTTCTATAGCGTCTCAGCTCTTCCTACCTATCTTTGGGACAAGCCCCGTACAGAAAGAGCTGAAGGGTGACGCAAAGGTCGACATTGCTGTGCATAATCTGACTTCGTACACTAAGGTACTGGGGAAAGGGGTGGAGTGGCACCTCGGGAAGCCAAGTGGAGGTGACCACTCCGGGGACTGGGGAGGGAATGTGCATAGCACATGGCTTACAGGAAAGGTCGGACTCAGACGGGGGGAGTATCCTCTGAGCCGACCTTAACATTTAATTACAAAAATAAATAAAAATAAAAGAAAAACTCCTGAAGCCTTTTAGGTCAGATCATGCTCAGCGTCGTTATTTTTAAACTCCTCTTCTCCCATACGAAGAGAAATTTAAACTATTCACGGCTCTTAACAATTTCCGTGAGAAAAAAGAATTTTGAAGGGTCTAAACAAATAATCCATTTGAAAAATAAACAAAGAAGCAGTATGAAACGTTGGGGAGTCAAAATTGTTTTAGTGCCCAAGGCAGGGCATGTGGTGTTTGACTTAAGGTCTTATGTATGTGTATCATGTGCCCCAAAAAAAAAGGAATTTAAATTAATCAAAAAAAAAATTATGTAAAAAAAAAAAAAAAATTTCATCAAAATAAGATAAGTGTTCAAAAAAAAAGATGTACAAAGAAAGATGTATTAAGAAAAGGTGTAGCAAAGTAAATATGTAAATAAAAGGTGACCCATGGTGAGGAAAACCCAACTCCGGTTTTCTCAACCCTAACAAAAAACTAAATCAGGAAACAAACATGTTGACCTGCTAACTAACAAACAAACAAATTAATCAAAACAAACAGGCCAACCATGTCGTCCTATATACAAAAACTGGGCCCCTATAATTTGGAAAAGAAAAAAAAATTTTTTTGCATGATTTGGAAACATGATTTGGAAAAGAAAATTTAGCTCACAAGGATATATTATTAAAAGGTGTTCAACATTTCAATTTACTATCAAACAGATGCCACCATCTGCATCAACCAGTCCACCGCCATGATGATAAAATTAAAAAAAATAAATAAAAATAATTTTCCTTTCAAGATGACGAAAACAAAAAAATTCAAAGACAAGCTCCGTGTTCTTTAACGGGTCCACTAATCGCAGCAAATCCACTGCCATCTTAACTGTTGCTGATAAATAAAAAAAAATTTAATCAAGTGTTTTTAAATAAAAAAAATTTCTTTTAAGATGATGTAAAAAAGGTGAAAGAGCCAGAGAAAGACTCAAGAATTATATGTAGTGTAGTTGTTGTGTATATATGTGTGTGTGTAAGTATGAATTGATACAGACAAGCGAAAGAAAACTCGAGAAAATTTTTTGAAGGAGATTTTGAAATTTTTTTTGTTTTTTTTTTTGTTTTTAACTATTTTTGGATTTTATTATTTATTTAAATTTTTTTTGGATTCCCGAATGAGCCCGCTGTCTGGATCAAATTCAGTGAATGACTAGGGTGCAGTGTATGTAAATATATATATATAAAAAAAATATTTAAGCAGACAAAATAATAAAAAAAAAAAAAATTTTATCGAAATTGGTTTAGAAGTTTTTGTGTAAGTGATTATAAAATAAATCAATAATAAAAAAAGAGACTATAGATTTATAGAGATTTAAATATTTAAACTAAATTAAAAAAAAAATTTCATCAGCAACAGTTGTGCAGTATTTGAAAAAGCTGCAAAACATAAAAAAGAGCCTTGTTTACAAAGATAATTTTGAATTTAAATTTAGATAGTTCCAATGCAAAATTTTGAAAATTAACTAGGGTTCCAGAATTTAAAATTAATAACTCTATAATTTAGAAAAAACCAAGATAGAATTTAAAGCTAACCACGCTCTGCTACCAAAAACATGTTACCAGGGGACTTAAATTTAATAAAGGCGGAACCAAAATGGTAACAATGTTTGAAAAGAAAAATAAAAAAAGACAAAGACAAATTTAGTAATTAACAAGGCTCAAGTTTATTGAAAGCAGAAGGAAATTTCGGCGCTTCAGACTTTGTCATTTACAACAAAAGACATCCTGACACAAATCATCAATAAAAAAAACTTATGATTAACAATATCATAAATTGTAAAAGTTATAAGCCCTTAATTGTAACATATAATAATAATAAAAAAAAAATTTAATCAAAAGATTCAAAAAAAAAGAAAAAAACTTATCCCCCCCTTTTTAGTTTATAAGATGATAGTTTCTTTTTAAACAATTACAGAATTTAACAAAATATAAAAGAGTTTGATATTTTAAGTTCAAAAATCATATCTATAGTTAACATGTTTATCACTAAACTAAAGATACATAATATAACTGGTTTGAAAAATTTCTTAAAAACTATATTGGCCAAATAAATTTATATATTTTAAACAAACAAAAAAAGGAATTTAGAATTTTGAAATTTTGTTAATTGACGTCAATTATTTTAATTTGGAAACTAACCTCTTGGAGGTTGTTAGGACCGAAAATTGCATGCAGGCTCCACCCAATAATTGTTTTATATATATATTTTATAATTAACTACACAGGTCTACATTTAGAAAATAGTCTTAAGGAACACATATTTGCGAAAGTAAATTTAGGCACATATACAAAATGAGTTAGTTAAAGTTCTGTAAAGTCAGCTGTAGAAAAAGACATCACTTTTATGCACTTGAAAATGTGAGGTTACGTTATACAAAAAAAACGTGTTTTGCCAACAGGACGAAACTTGTTAGGATGTTTCGTTGGTTTGTGCAATGTGAGACAAGAATTTCTTTATTTCTCCAATTTCTCCTATTTGTCCTACCAGCATATTAGCTGTGAGCAAAAAACATGTTCTTTTAGTGTCTGTACAAAATCAGACATGTTTTAGCATTAATGTTCATCATTAAAGAAATATCTGATTATTTGCCAAAATTAAAGAAAATTGATTGTATAACAGAAATTCGTTAAGATGGTACTTAAAAGCTTCTTAGATTATTATAAATCTATTTATATATATTTTAATTTTGTTTAAAAGAAAGCTTGTATAAGACTTGTAAGATTTTGCAAAAGCTTGTAAAACGAAATTTTCTGATTTAGAAGAAATTTCCTCAATTGTTTTATATTTGACATGTTCATATTCTGATCATTTAATGTTCAACACTAGTTTGCACTTATTTCACAAAAATGTTCAAAACGTAAAATGTGCCTTTGCAAGATTTTGTAAATGATGTTTTAAGAAAAGAAAATTTTTATAATCATTTAGTTTCAAAAGGAAATAGAATATTGAATAAAACATGAAATACATATTTTAAAGAAAACATGATAATTAACAAATTATTTTAAAAATTAACAAAATTTATAATATGACAAAATCTGTAAGGTTGTAGTACCTGGTAAATCCTGTCGCAGATCACGTGAGGTAGCACCGAGAAAATGATGGTTAATTTTAACATTTTTGAAACAGATTATTAGACTAAGGCGCACAAGCTGTAATTTAACATGATGTATTTGAAAGACGGTGATTTTGAGAGAAGAAGAAAACTTTTAACTAACGGAGTTATGAAGAATGTAGACCATGTTGTTATCGCATGTAGACTGTGGACTGGTAATCGAGAAGCTAGCTTGACCGGCGAAATGTACTTTGGTTTCAAGTATCAGGTGATGCTTGGTTTTGGAGCGGGCCGCTAGATGCCAGCATCTGTCAAGCGACGGAAGGTAGAATGTATATTTACGAAATGAGTTAAGTTATTGCGGAAGTGCTTTTTTGGATTTAAATGCTACAATGATACTGGTCTCACCCAATTAGTAGTTTCTTCTTATGTTAATATGGTGTTTTAGAATCGGTGCAAAAAACTTATTTAAAATACCGATACACTTTAATAGTAACTGAATTAAGTTTGATGACATGAGAAGCTAAGATTTGAAAAAATCTTCGGATGTAAATTGGCTTATGTTCGGTTCTGATGCTTCTTTTACTTTCTTCCCCAAAACTTCAGGAACCTTTTCTTGTAGCCTCCATGATCTTGATTTTCTTCTGGGTTGAACTTGTGAGTATGTGTGTATGTGAAACAATATTAAAAGAAGGTTATTTTAAGAATTTTGAATTTTATTAATACTCTTCTATGAGGTTCTATTTGTCATGTATCAGTTGGGATTCGATAAAATGCGTATTCAGTAGGAATGACAAGGTAGGAATTTATAAGGAAAGTTTAACAATTTACTGTTCTCCACTCAATTTATTAAACTCAGATTGAAAATAGCATTATCGTTTGGTTAAAATTGCATTAACACGGATGGTTACGTATTTTTACAGTGTGTAGGTTTGAATGAAATGCTCTCCTCAGGTAATAATAAAGTTAGGATTTTGTCAAATAGTCTTGTGAATGCAGAGACAGGCTGATGTGATTGGCTCAGGATACAGAAGTTGATCTGTTTGTTATCATTGTGGAATGAAAGGGCGGAGAAGTTAGTTAGATCATCTAATCCTTTTGTAGGTCCTGAACTCTAATTGGGGGTTTAGAGATAAACAGGTAGAACAATAGACAGTGTTGAAGATATTTTTGAATGGAGATGATGATGGGAGGAGCTCAGGACTAGGTGGGAAGGAGCTAAGGTAGGAGGTATTGTTCGTTTAAAGGGATTTTTCGATGATTGGACAGGAGGATCAACGTGAAAGATACTGACTTTAAGAAACTGCGGAGCGTTTTGTGGAGGATACACCAGAGTAAGACATGAAGTGCTGGGTGTTGAGGGGCTTCAAGAGGACATGTAGGTTTGGGAAGTTGTAGTATTTAATTAGGGAATTCCTCTCTGAACGTGACGGTAGGTAGAAAGGCCTAATACAGATTAAAGCTTTGTTTCCAGACACGATTGTGGGGAACACGTTTCTGGTAAACAATAAAAGAACATTAAACTCTGAAATTAAGATTTTATTACCACCGAGGTGACATAAATATGTCTGGTTTTTATTATCTCCTGTAATCATTTCCTTTGGTAACGTGTTTATTCCACTTCCATAAGTTATTAAATTAATGTCTTTAATCTACTTTTAGTTTAAAAAGACTTTGGTTGAACATCCCATTAAGCTGCCGTGTGACCTTATTTTAAAATTTACTATTTCTGAGATTTGTAACGTAACGGCATTTTATACGTTTTGATGATTTTATGTTGAATTTAAAACATTAAAATTAGATTTAAATCTTAGTGAAATAAACGTTACACAAATATTGCTCACAATATTTCTCACACTCATCCCTTAAACCAAATGAAAATGAATCAATATTAATCATCTCCAAAAATGCCAGTTCGTTAGTTAGTTGTCAATTAAATAGTGAAAACACTAGGGCCTATGGACGCCGAATTTGAAAATAATAATAATAATAATAAGCGGTTAAATTTGTTCCCGAATGCCTCAAACGAGCCCTCAGCGTAAATTAAATTAAATTAAATTTCTGAAACGCATTTTTTTTATTTTGGTTTTTTCGCACGGATTTGAGTTAATTTTTTCTTGTTGTTAAAAGGCGAAAAACCATTCAGTCATCAACGTCTTATAAAAAATAAACAGAAAAGAGAATAAAATAAAGACCCTCTAGCCCTAGAATACTCATACCGTCAGGGTTGGAAGAGAACATGAGTTGGACAAGAAAGACCTTGAAAGAGGGGTCGATATTACAAGACTATATGTAGAAATGTAGGAATGCTCAAAAGATGGTGTCTTGTATCTTTTAGGACATGTTAAATTGTTTTCTTTAAACTTAAAATAGTCAATGCAAATCTTCAAATCTATATTGCGTTTACAAATTTAATGAGATATTTTAAAAGACTGTTAAAAATGGCCACCATTGATTTTTTAAATTTGATTAGGATTCTTTATAAGCACATTACAGTCTCCTACGTCAAATTTGATTAGGATTCTTTATAAGCACATTACAGTCCCCTACGTCAAATTTGATTAGGATTCTTTATAAGCACATTACAGTCCCCTACGTCAAATTTGATTAGGATTCTTTATAAGCACATTACAGTCCCCTACGTCAAATTTTATTAGGATTCTTTATAAGCACATTACAGTCCCCTACGTCAAATTTGATTAGGATTCTTTATAAGCACATTACAGTCCCCTAAGTCAAATTTGATTAGTATTCTTTATAAGCACATTACAGTCCCCTAAGTCAAATTTGATTAGTATTCTTTATAAGCACATTACAGTCCCCTACGTCAAATTTTATTAGGATTCTTTATAAGCACATTACAGTCCCCTACGTCAAATTTGATTAGGATTCTTTATAAGCACATTACAGTCCCCTAAGTCAAATTTGATTAGGATTCTCTATAAGCACATTACAGTCCCCTACGTCAAATTTGATTAGGATTCTTTATAAGCACATTACAGTCCCCTACGTCAAATTTGATTAGGATTGTTTATAAGCACATTACAGTCCCCTACGTCAAATTTGATTAGGATTCTTTATAAGCACATTACAGTCCCCTACGTCAAATTTGATTAGGATTCTTTATAAGCACATTACAGTCCCCTACGTCAAATTTGATTAGGATTCTTTATAAGCACATTACAGTCCCCTACGTCAAATTGTATTAGGATTCTTTATAAGCACATTACAGTCCCCTACGTCAAATTTTATTAGGATTCTTTATAAGCACATTACAGTCCCCTAAGTCAAATTTGATTAGGATTCTTTATAAGCACATTACAGTCCCCTACGTCAAATTTGATTAGGATTCTTTATAAGCACATTACAGTCCCCTACGTCAAATTTGATTAGGATTCTTTATAAGCACATTACAGTCCCCTACGTCAAATTTGATTAGGATTGTTTATAAGCACATTACAGTCCCCTACGTCAAATTTGATTAGGATTCTTTATAAGCACATTACAGTCCCCTACGTCAAATTTTATTAGGATTCTTTATAAGCACATTACAGTCCCCTAAGTCAAATTTGATTAGGATTCTTTATAAGCACATTACAGTCCCCTACGTCAAATTTGATTAGGATTCTTTATAAGCACATTACAGTCCCCTACGTCAAATTTGATTAGGATTCTTTATAAGCACATTACAGTCCCCTACGTCAAATTGTATTAGGATTCTTTATAAGCACATTACAGTCCCCTAAGTCAAATTTCATGTTTCTATCTTTGTGGCCACTATCGTAGAGACAACAACGGACGGTTTGTCAAAAATCACTTGATCGGTTTCTGAGGCCATGAAACGTGAAAATCAATCAAAAAACGAACGTCCGTACGTGGGGGTAAAATAAAAATGAAGTAAAGCCGTCGAATACAATAGTGACAGGATAGGAAAGTTGAGAGGGATCTAACCCCAAGGCAACATGAAAAACGTGTAGATCCAGCTAGGACACTCGGGATTGTCTTGCTAACTGAGCGCTTGAGTTGGGATACAGTTTCTGTAATGTTAATGGATTAAATTTGTATAATTTTTTGTTTTTGTTTTTGGCGTTTTAAAATTTTTAAAATGTGTATAAATAAAGTTGATGAAATTAAATATAAAATACAAATACAAAATCAATAAAATCACAAGTTTTACATAAAAATTTCATGCGCTCATCATTCATCATAATTTCCTTCTGCTTGCCTGAGAAGATCTTTGAGTTACGCCAATACCAGGAATCTAGAAGCGAAAAGAGGTTATACAAATTCATTCGCAATTTTCCGTGCTTTTAAATAATTGAATTACCAAGAACAACGTAAATGTATCTAAAATACTAGGTCTACTTTCTTATTCTAGAGAAAGGACTGTTTTATGACAAGAAATATGTCAGTTTTGGAACCTTATATTTATTTCTATAAGCTGTGATTTCTCAAAAAACAGTTTGACCGAGTTTATATAAATTATCAGATAGAGTAAAGATTGTCCTTCCTTATTTATAGAAAATGGCGGTACATTAAAGGTCGGCAGTAGTTGCTATAAAATTAGATGTTATAATAACACAGTACAACAAACACACAGAGCACAATTCTCACAAAAAATACGCCTAAATATCAGACGCGTTTCAACGACAAGGTCATCCTCTTTAGTGATACACGAGCTACACCAATCAAACTATCACCAATAACAGATTGTAACGGCTTTGGTTATATATATGCTATTGCTATCATGTCTCGAAAAAATAAGCGTCTAAAATTCGATATGAAGAGGAAAAATGTACTTTGTTCATGTTACATCATTTTGGGTTATTTACGTTTGAAATTTAGAAATGCTATGGTTACCACCCTAATAATATTATTGTTGCAGAAAAAAATTCTTAATAATTGTTAAAACTTTTTTTAATGTAATTTAACTTAAGGGAGCATCGTACCTTTATTTTCGATTTTTTTTTTTTGTAGATTATTGTAATTTAGACTTTCCTGAATACAACGATATCTTTATTTTGTTTCTACGACAATTCTAACCTAGCAAAACATGAATTTTGAAAATAGTTTGCACGCAAATTCCAATTGTTGGTAAACAGCGGCCTCTATACTTACAAGTTGTTTTGATGAGTACATTATATTTTATATTATTTTCAAGGAGTCATGAAAATAATTCTGTTTCTTGTCTTGGATAGGTTAGGTTAGTTAAGTTAAGTTAGATTAGGTTAGGTTAGGTTAGTGTAAGTGGATTTTTTCATTTATATATTTCTCAATAAACAGCTTTTATCTTTAAATGCGTTTCCTGAAAAAACAACTTTTTCATAACAAATGTTCCTTTTTCTCAGCAACCGTTAGAGCTATTGACTTCAATTTTTACTGAATTTGTACGTTATGTATATGTACTTACCTAACCAGGATAAGGTACATGCTCTTAAAAATAAAAAAAAATAAATGTTTTCGTGCAAAAATATTAAAGAAAAAAATTTATTAAAACAAAAAAATTAAAATACAAGAACATGTAAGTATATAATAAATCTTTTGGTTACACAGCTTTACAACAGTATGAAGTAAAACCACTGAAAATTACAAGCCTGTACCTCATGTAATGTCTGAGAAAAAGGAACATAAAGTTGGCTAATTTAACATGGCGAAGATAGGGGGTACGATGTACCCTTAAATAACCTTCTTATAATTAAAGCCTTTTCCAATAATTTTTGTTTCTATATTTAGGTACCAAACGTCCAAGGGAAAAATGTACTTTGTCTTTTGATTTGCATTAAGACTAGGCTATAAATAAATATTTAGCTTGACTTGTGAGATATTATTAAATAGAATAAAACTCGAACACAAGATCTCACAAAAATTACGTTTACTTAATCATACATAAAACGTAATTTTGTGAGATCTTTTGTTCGAGTTTTATTCTATTTGAGACTATCAGAACCCATTACATTACAGAAGAAAGTGCTTTTATTTCTTAACTAAAGACTTATTAACTTCTAAATGTTACTAAATTAATGAGGTGTGCACAGTCTGTAACTAGAAGACTCTTTGACCAGTAATTTTTAGTTTTTCCTAGTAGGCTTTATCGTCTTTTGTTGCTTTCCATGTAGCAGACTTGCGTAATATTCCTTAACTTCTATATTCAAACAAAATTGCTTCAAATGATTTACATCATTGTATTTACTTCAGTTATAGGCAGCAAATCTGTAACAATCGCAGGCCTGAAGTTGTTTCATGAATGAGTGATTAGACAATTAGGACAAATAACGATAGCCTACATGAGCGGTTGGAAGAAAACTGAATTATGTCTTAATGTGTCAATGTCTATTGTAAGTAATATTCTTCTTAGTAGCATCCCCAAAAATACAAGTTTTGAGAATATCTGAAATTTTTTTTTTAAGTCTTTGAAAGAATATGAAAGTTGTAATTCCAAACCACAAAAAACACCATTAACGTTTGAAAGTTTAATAAACCCTTATGTACGTTTCGGTAACATATCTACCATCTTCAGAGGGATATAAACCAATACTAAACTAAATGTGACAGTGAGACGACTTATAAAGGGTTAAGGATACGTAGCGCTTCCTTCCCTTTAATTAATTTGCCAACTTTAATTGTGTTAGTGTTTTATTTGTAATTTGGGGATTACTTTTTTCATATTTTTTTATTAACCACAAGGCTCCTTGGATGTTGCATCTTTAAAAGAAAAATGGGTGTCGTTAAAATTGTAGTAAACTATGAAGCTAACAAAAACATCCTCAGATAACGTGTCAAATCGTAAAAATTATGTTCGATTTGGCAACAAAATTAAATCGACTAGTTCGTTCTTTGGAAAAACTCGTTTTTGTTGAATTATAAGGTAGGCCTAAATTGAGTTTCGGATACGACTGGAACAAGAGGAGGTTGCAATGTAATAGGAACAACTCCCAGGCGTGGAAGAGCCAAGTAGAAGACACGAGCGAAGCGAGTGTATAATCGATTTTTGAAAGTGGTAACATTCGATTTTACCAAGATTCTTTGCATAAAAATGAGAAAGTTTGTGCAATAATTATGACTAGGTTTCGTGTACAATTTACTGGAAAAAAAACGGAATTATGTTAATTTTATAATGTTATGTTTATAAAAAAAAAAAAAAAAAATAATTAATCCCTTCCCCCATAAAATGTACATTTAAATAAAAAATACCCCATTAACATGGAAGATATTAATACCCTCTAGAGTTAACAAACTTTAATTTTAATTAAACTACTGACAAAGATAAGCCCATGTTAATACACATTAACTACTTGTGGTAGGAAAAGTGTCATGCTGTGGACTAACGCCGTAAATTACTTACAATGCAACGTGCAACACAGTCTTGCAGTGATAGTAATCTAACATCCTCAATGTATGCGTTACAATGTAAATTTAATAGACTTTGAAGTTGTTTTGTACACGTAACAAAATGATTGTGACTAACGCCGTAAATTTACTTACAATGCAACGTGCAACACAGCCTTGCAGTGATAGTAATCTAACATCCTCAATGTATGCGTTACAATGTAAATTTAATAGACTTTGAAGTTGTTTTGTACACGTTACAAAATGATTGTGACTAACGCCGTAAATTACTTACAATGCAACGTGCAACACAGCCTTGCAGTGATAGTAATCTAACATCCTCAATGTATGCATTACAATGTATATTTAATAGACTTTGAAGTTGTTTTGTATACGTTACAAAATGATTGTGACTAACGCCGTAAATTACTTACAATGCAACGTGCAACACAGCCTTGCAGTGATAGTAATCTAACATCCTCAATGTATGCGTTACAATGTATATTTAATAGACTTTGAAGTTGTTTTGTACACGTTACAAAATGATTGTGACTAACGCCGTAAATTACTTACAATGCAACGTGCAACACAGCCTTGCAGTGATAGTAATCTAACATCCTCAATGTATGCGTTACAATGTAAATTTAATAGACTTTGAAGTTGTTTTGTACACTCACTCGTCTCAGCTTATATTAATGTAAGTGAACATAAAATTCAGCAAATCTTTTTTGGGCTCAGAGCAAATTTATTTTCCCACTAACAATTTTTGTAGAGATTTTTTAAAAATGATTAGGTATTTTTATTTACCCAGTATAGGGTTAGTTTGGTAATTGAAAAATATTTCGGACTCCGTTTTGCGTTCGAACTTCTCGTCTCGTGGACAGGAAACGAAAAAACTGATTTTCAACATGGCGTCCGTCCTTCGTTTATTGTCTCCACATAAGCACGATAGCGGCCACAAAGTTTGGTGTTGGGGGCTATAGTGTGCTCATTGAAAATGTCAAAATTGTGGCCATTTTTGTTCATAACTCGTGTGTTATTCAATTTATAACACACTAAATTAGGATACAATCTTGTTAAGCACTGTGGTGAAATTCACAATAATGATTCGAATTTACCCCTAACCTTTGACTGGAATGACTGGAAACTTTAACATAAAACACAATTTATTTTATTAATTGTTCTTTATTTATTCTTTCCACTAAATGCCAAGGGTTCTGAGCCTAAAAAGATCATGAATGGAATTCTACGAAGAGTGTTTGAAAAAGACGTTTCAAGGATTTAGGAGCTTATTCTTCACATCAAAACCGATGAAAACGTTTATCTAAACATACTTCCTAACATGGTTTGTTTTCTATCTAGTCGCCATTTTGAGTTTTTAACAAAAAAAAACATGTTTTTAACAGCAAATGATATGGAATTGAAATTTTCCATGCTACCTTAGTATTAGATTAGGTTATGTTATGTAGTGTTGGAAGATCCAATTTGATAAAAATATTTTTAATGTTTTTAAAGATAAAGAGCTAATGTTTTTCTGTTTTTGTCGATAACACAGTTATCCTTTAAATTAGAGAAACAATAAAACATATTTTTGTTTGCCGTTAAAAAATGAAAATATTTTGTAAAATTAACGGATTCGACGTTAAAAAGTTTAAATAGCTGCCATTTTGAAATGAATAAAGGAAATCGGTTTGATTATTTTTATTTCAAAATGTGTCTTTTAAACCCTAAGTAGCATGGAAAATTTCAACTCCATCTCATTTACCGTTAAAAATATACGACTTTTAAACACAAAATGCTAGATAGAAAACTAACCATTTTAAGAAGTATCTTTATACAAAGGAGAACATTTGCTGTATTTGCTTATTAGTTTTATGTCCTGTTATTTAACACACAATTAAGTTGGCCATTAATGAAAGATCGTAATATTTCTTTAGTTTTAAAAATTTAATTTCCGATAAAACAGGACATAAAAGTAATACAGCAAATGTTCTCCAGCTCTGTTATTATTAGGAATTTTGGGAAAGTGCCAATTACAAACGTCTGAGATTTGACTAAAGTATAACTTTCCATTATAAAAATTGACGGTTACCAATTAAAAACAAAATCAAATCCCTCTTTTTAATGCAATTTAGAACTTTTTCAAAATTGATTTCCATGCCATTTTAGAGCTTACAAAAATAAGGGGATTTCCCCATTAAAACTTATTTGTACCCACAACTGTTCAAAAGTTAGCTATTGTAACATTTTAAGTGGGAATTAATTATTTGTAGGCCTATCTATCAAACGTTTAATTCTTAAACGGCTAAAGATTTAAGAAAAACCCAAGAATAAACATTCTTAAAATATTGTTTTACACCTGAAAAACCCATAAAATACAGGGTGTTCCATAACAAATTTCAATGTTGACCGCCATATTGTAAAATGGCGGCAATTTTTAACATTTTACAAAATTGATTTTTAAACTTCATTGATAAGAAAGGAAAGTTCCCCATTTAAAATACTGTATCATATTTATAATTCAATAGTTAGCTATTGTAACATTTTATGTGGGACACCCAGTATATTTCAAATTAAGAAAGGCTACTCGTAGCGTTTCGATTACAAGGGGAGGGTGAATCTCAAATTCGGATTAAGCAGTTTTGATAAAGTTATAGTGAATTGCAGATTTTTATATTACAACGTATTGTGACAAACACTTTGTTGTAAATTAAACAAGATGCCGTTATCTCCAGTTTATGTGGGAGGGAAGTTTTAGATTCGACTTTTCCGATGTGAATTAATATTATATTTCGCTCAAATCGTGAATTGTATCCAATTGCTTCACGAATCGGGAGATTTAGCTTGGCTTCCTCTCGTATCATCGTTTAATCTCAAACTATCAATCCATTTTCAGTATTGCTGGATTTCAAATCTAACAAAGAGGTAAGCTGTCTTAATTTACAATCTGAAAACATTGTCTGTCCCTCAGATCTGTTGAAAGCACTTTAACGTTCTTCTGAAAAGAACTAAAATTACGGATTAAGACTCCATAGAAAGTTTCACAATATCAATGTTAACGGATAGTTAATGCTAACTTTAGCGTATTTACGCGTGAGAGCAGCGTGAACTAAGTTGGCTTCGATTCTTTTCGTTACGTTACATTTAGCAGTAAACCTTTACAAGGGGGCACACTCACACACCAGATCTACACTGATTTCCTCACTTGGTAGATACAAAACAACATCTGATAAACACAAACGACCGCTGTCCCTAACCCATGACAGACAACCTGCTGGCCCTATAATGCCCACCACATCATTACCAATGTGACCTTTTACTAACTGACATGTCATCAAATCTGTTTCAGATAGAGGTATGGGCAGCTTTGATGCTTGAGACAAGACCTTCAGCAGCACAGGAGAAGATATTGCTTGCAAATTTGTTGCGGGCACATCTACCAGCACATGGTTGCATGCATCATGTCTCTTTTGCATGGTTCAGCAGAAGAAGATTATGTAAGTTATGTAGGGCAATCCTTTATTAATAATAACTAACAAGGTTAGTTTGTACGGTAATCCCATCCTTCACCCACACCACACTCCAAACAGGGATGCTGCATGATCTGTCGCGAGGTTTTCCCTACCTGGACTCTGTCCCAGCTAGGGATTTGCCTCGCTCTTCGCGCGGCTACACAATGTTCTGCTTTCTTTCACCATATCTTCTCGACACGTCCTTGGAAAGAGCCACAAGCTTGGTACATGGAAAACCATTCCTGAATCCTTGTCCTACGCGGTAGGGATACTAACAGGAAGGAAGGTAGTTTTTAGTGAGTAAGAACCTCACACTATTGGGAAGATCGGATATCTCCCTTTGTCTTTTGAAGATTTTCCACTTCCTACGAAATAAAAAAAAATTAAAAAATTTAAAAAAATTTGTTCCGTTGAGAAAATTCAGTGAAACTGCTTACTTTAGGTTTGACCAATCAGAGAGTGGAGTTATCCAACGGTATATTCTCTCAAGGTTAGCCGCAAAGGAAATATTGTGGAGCCATTTGAAACGGAAAAGTCTGTAATTTGCCAGTCCATTCAATATTGCCTGTACTGTACAATATAAGCGTGTATAGCAGAATATATTGAACAGGAAACAAAAATAAATTTTGAAGATTTTCTTATAAACATTTTTTGACTAAACATGAACCCAAAAACATGTGTATTTTGAGTTTTGACGAACACAATGTGATTTCCCCCCCCCCCACAAAATATGTATCTATCTATCATCTACATGTCGGGTTCCTCAGGAAATATTTGACCGATTTCGGTAAAACATTTAAATCTATAGGTCTACAAAAAACTAAAGAAAAGTTTGCAGAATGGAGGGGGGAGAAACCTGTTCCCTGCCACACTTGACTAATAGAGCTGTATGAAAAGATAGGTGGGAGAAATACGGTGTACGGGAATTAATGGCGGTACAGGCACGTCTTTATATTGTTGTAGATCTATAGAGTTTTTGTATTCCCATACTAATATAATACCCGGGGAAAATGGTCTGACTTATTTTAGGAACGCGGCAGAGTTCCGTCCTACCAACGTACCAACGTTTGTGCACCACTTATTCCGCAAGAAAACCCAATTAGCTAAACGATCCCCTTCGACTTCGAAATTTGTTACACTGCTGCCGTGAAAAATGAAAGACTTTTCCAATATTATTTATTGTTTTAAGGGAAACGTTCTCGTTTTGATCATTTTTCAAACGATATTGAAGGCTTTATTTGAAGAGGAATCATCAATTTAAGAAGATGCGAAGGAAGATTTATTGAAGCTCAGGCGATTGTGAATACTTCAAGATAAATTGACAGGTTAAATTTCAAGAAACCTATCAATCCCAGCTGGATGGCTTAATTTGTTTTGCGCCAGCTTCGGCTGTCTTGACGGTGTATTCTTGTAGCATTTAATATTTGAAAAATTAAGAAATTAGATATTAGATGTGTAAATACTAAACTGTCTGCACTCGCTACGCTCGTGTTCGTGACTCATTTCTTCCGGATTTTGGAACTCACATTTTCTTGTGGAGGTCACGATTCGAAATTAGATTTGTGACAATTACTTCTCTATTTGTCATCCATAGTAATATGTGATTGGTGTGAATTGAAATATGTAAATTTGTATCTAATTATGTGATAGTGTAAATATGTGACAGAGAAAACTTAAAAATAAACAAAAACAATTGCTTTACAAGATATTACGAATTGTGACAGGCTTAATAAAACAGAGAATAATGTTAATAGTGAAAAAACAAAGTAGTAGAGGGCAATTAGAATATAAAAGTTATGTAACTAGGAAATTGAATTTTTCAGTTTATATATGCAACTGAGTGGGAAATTGAAAAAAATTAGCAAAATCGGACTGGAGCTTTGCTAGAAAAGTGCATTTTTGATGCATATTGAATGCATCTCATCACTATTTTTTAAGTATCTCTTAGTGGAAAAAAAAGAAGCAAATACTCGAAAATGAAGGGTCAAAATGGTGGAGTGTAATAAAATTTTTCCTACTTTCAAAAAATCCGAATTTCTGAATTTAACATTTCTTCACTAATAATGCAACAAATGGGGTAAAAACCATCAGATGTTCACGAAAATTGGACAAAATATGTATCTCTACACTAGAAGTCGGTGGTCAAATTTGCAAAACAATTTTCATTTTTACGGCCACAGTTGGCCATTTTCGAAAACAAATTGAAAGCAATGTAACTTAATGAGAAGTGGTCGTAGAGTAAACTTTACTTTTTTTTTTAAAGTAAGTTTTTTTACCTTCTTTCTAGTGAACATAGGCAAGAATTTTTTTATCAAGGTAAAGTTGATTTTTCGTATAAACTGTATCTTTCTAATCAGATTTCCGTCAATCAAATAAACAAATTTTTGTTAAAAATTTTTTCAACTAAATGTTGAAATTTCATAAATGGGCGACGTTGTTGTCTAGATGCGGCCCCAATTTACTGGAAAAAAAGAGAAAAGAGTAAAATGACAAATGTTTATATACAGTTTTAAAAATAGTGATACAGTGCACTCAAAATGCATCAAAAATCTACTTTACCCACTTTTCTAGCGAAGCTCCTGTCCGATTTGGCTATTTTTTCCCGTTTCCAACTCAGTTGCATGTACAAAATAAAATAAAAATAAATAAATAATTCTCAACTTCCTAGTTACATCAATTTCTCAGTACCAAAGAGGATAAAAATTATATAAACACCTAAGAGACCTATAGAAACCAAATCTAGAAACCTTGGTAAATCTACAACTTTAGATAGTTACTAAACTGTCAAATTACCAATTGTTAAACCTAAGTTCAACAAAAAATACATACAAAGGCATCATAATATATCAAAAAATGTGATGGACCTAATAAAATGAGGGAGGGGGAAACTAAACTTGCAAACAAAAACAAAAATAAAGGAATAACTTTTTATTGGCACTAAGAGACTCAAGTAAATAAAACTTAGGTCTTTAAAAAGAAAACTAAACTAAAAACTCTAGTCAACGTACAATTTCAAACGGTTATAAAAGGGTCAAAACACCAAATATCATAAAACCTAATTCACTGGGATATATAAATAACTTTACTATGTAAATCTAGATGAGTAAATATTTGTTCTAAGAAAAAGAAAGCTACTTAGATCATAAACTTTTCAGACAAATAATATCAAATTTTACTAAGTGTTTCTAAAAAATTTGATACTCGTGTACCATACGGTCCCCTTTTATAAGTTCAAAACTCGAACATCCTTTTGCAAATATTTTTAGTTTCTGTCATCTGTCCTATTGCCATTACAAAGAAAAAATAACATAAACTCTGTGCCTTTACTTCTCACTGCAATCCTTTCAAGATCGGCCATTCATCCGGTCTAGACCACGCCACTACGAGGTCAGTGCTACTGGAACACTCTTATGAGAATCATTGTTCGTATTTAATACCGGATTTGTTGTTATTTTGCTGATTTATTAACTTATGTTGGTTTTAAACTGCTTGATTTCATAAGTCTATTTGAATATATAACATAACCTGGCCTAACCTATTCGAGTTTTTGTAAAATAAAAATGTAGATCAGATTTGTGGTAGCATGAATCACCACAAATAGGTTAGGTTAGGTTAGGTTATTATATATATAATAAAATTATAGGATTATTTTATCTAGTTATGGTTTGTTGTATAAAAAGAGGGGGATCTCTAAATACACCAATACCAGACATTTTTTCAAATAACATTATATTTAAGATATATATTTTTTAGATTGTGCTAAAATAATAAATGTAAGTATTAATAAGGTTTTAGGTAATATCAGGTTTATTACAATAAATATGTGTATTCATACAAAATATATAAGAGATATTGTTTCAAAATAATATAATACAATATAGGTAAAGAAAAAATGGCAAAAAATAAATTTTTTACAAGCTTATCCTATAAAACAGTAATATACACTCAACAAACACCCCCTTACACACACACACACATACACAACAAAACAAATAAATAAACTTAACCTAAATCTCACACTTAACATAGTCCTCCCTCAAGCATAAAGATAATCTCCCAGCATGAACATTGCTGATTAAAAAACATACATTCCAAAACGCACGTCCACAGCCTGTAGGCATGCTTATATAATCAGCTGAGAACACAACACTGATATCATAGTTTTAATTCTTACCCAGAAAGCAAAAAAGAACATTAGAATTGTAGTGTTTAATATTCTTGGAATTGCAATTGCATATTTTCACTGTGACAAAAAAGGTTATTTGTTGATTTTTAGATTCTGATCAAATCTCAGTCAACTTAGCCTGTATTTAAATCCAAAAATGATACACATTAGATTGTCAACACAAGCCTAGAATCTTTACAAGAAATTAATATTAGAGAGTAGCGAAACAACCTTTGGACTAATTTTTATGAAACTTCTGAAAAAAAAAGTCATAAATTAATATTTGGGAAACCTAACCTAAAAAACCCATTTTCGCGCCTATTTTCACTAGTAACCTTAATTTTTTATCAGAATACAAACATCTAAAGTAAAAAAATACCAAATAATTATAATAGTAAGTTTATTTCTGTGTTCACTGTCGCTACCTAATTTTTGAAATGTGATAAAAGTTTGATAAATATGCATTTCTCTTGCAGAATTTTGCACAATACGAAAAGAAAACCCAAAAATTGTAGACCTGTAGACCGATTTCTATGAAACTAACTTTGGACGGAAATCATTAAGGTTGCAAAGAATAATAAAGTAAGTTTTCATCTCTCAGATATAATTTGTTTGAGAAAAATTAAAATGTAAACTATAGCATAAAACCACTGGTGAATTATACAACTTGAATCAAACCAACTAAAGTGACCATTTTAACCAATTAGAGTAAAAATATCATAAAATTTAAAACTAAGAGAGGAGGAAATCGTTTAAAGATGGGGAGTTAATTCATTCAGTCCCAAGTAACTCAAAAAGAGCCAATCGTGTGCTAAAACCAGACTACTTGACTCCAGGCGTAGGCATATAGGGACAGTTATTTTTTAAGCGGTATATCACCAAACATAGTTTAGTTTTATTTGATACCCCCAAACATAATATTAAAAAAAAAAAATTCTCAACTCGAATGTTTTTTTACCACTTAACTACCCCAAGGTCATTTTTTGTTACCGATATATTTTTCCTATATGTGGGAGAATACAAAGAATATAAAATGCAAAGTTTGAAATATACACAATTTATTGTTTTGTCTGTGTAGACTGGTTGCGACTTACAGACAGACACTTGTATGAAATTATAAGGGTCCTTGGTGTTACTTACAAAACCTAATAAAGAGAAATCCAACACATCTTTAAATAGCTATTGAATTGTTTGTCTCACATCTCACATTTATTTTATGTTAATGCATTTCTCATTGTGTGGTTAAATTAAGTTGAGTTTTACATATCAGAGTCATTGATTAAAATTTAAAAAAAATTGCTACAAAACTTAAAATTTTTAATTGACTTCCAACGATTTTGATCTAGTTTTTGGTAAAATACCGTCTCTAAGGACCATCTATAGAAAAATGGTAATTTTGGGGGTTATTAGTAAAAAAAGTATTGAAATATCTCGTAACCAGCCGGAATGATGTCGATGAAATTTGTGCGAAATATGGACGTTTATGAACCAAAATGGCAAGTAAACTGAAAAAAACCTAGAGCTTGTCAGACTCCATTCTGGTATTCTCATATTGCGGTTATTTATTTATTGCCTTTATTTTTTGGGGCAAATCGGCTAGGCATTTTAATTTTGTTTATTTGTGAATTTTGTCTTTAGGCTAAAAATGAAAGTTATGAAGTTATTTCTGAGTTTTGAATATAACCTAGAATTTTATAAATTGAGAACCTAAAAAGCTATAAATTAACTTTGGTATACAAATGTTTAATATAAAAATTAGGACCTCTATTATTACGGTTTGATTTATATTCCGAAACAATTTATCTACAAGAAGATTTATATTCAAATTAGTTTGGTTAGGGCAACTCACCTTTATTTGTATTTTGTCACGATATATTACAATGTCTAATTTAGTACGACGCAATTAATTTAGTTCGTTTTGCAAAAGCTATTGAACTGATCTGGCTCAATTAGAAAATAAGTGGCTTACCAGTTCGCCTTGAAAACTCGCGTAGGGATAGAGGGGAAGCAGTAATTTGATATATGCAATCCTGGGACAATAAAACGAAAACTGAATAGGCCTCTATAGAAATACCAGAACACTGAGTCATTCAAAAAGAATAAGAAATTACTTCAACAACGAAACGTACGTCTGGAACTGGAAAGCGACTAAGCAGTGCTGCTCTCTATTGGCGTTCTGTGGAACTAACGAGAGAATGTCAATATGTCGGCGGCTGTGTAGTTAATGTCTCGTGTGTTACTCGTGGGTCCGTAGAAATTGTGTTCAGAGAGTGGCGTGACGATCTAGAATGTGGTTAGTGTATTACAAACTAGTGTTAAAACCTCTGTGATATGCGTGTGTGAAGTTGAAAACATGTCTAGTAGTAATAATAGTAATATAGTTGTGGAATGGCTACGTTCGTTACACTTAGGTCAGTATGCTGAGTCCTTTTTGGACAATGGGTATGATGATTTAGAAATATGTAAACAAGTTGGTGATCCAGACTTGGATGCTATCGGTGTTTTTAATCCAACACATCGTAGTAGGCTATTACAATCTGTTAGACGTCTTAGGGAAGAGGGTGCTGCTTCTGTTTATTTTACATTAGAAGAATCAGCAGCTATTCAAGAAGAATGTCAGTGTGATAGTGCAAGTGCTAGATCTTCCAGGACATCTTCTGGCAGAGTTTCTGAGAAAGATGCTTTGGGAAGAAGTCCTGCAGGATCTTCGAGTGCCGGTAGTGCTCAAGAACTAGGCAGATATGTGGATGAATATGAGGAAGGAAAGGCTGAATTAGTGCGAATACCAAGACTACAGCTTAAACTTCTTTTAAAAGATAAACTGGCACAAGATGGAATCAAACTTAGTTGTCAACCATACTCTACCTCGGTGAGTTTTCGGAAAATATATTTGTAACTTTAAAATATTTATTAAATTTATGTGTTGAAATTTGTGTTTTCTAGGCACAAAAGTTAGGTTAGGATTGCCTGGTTTAGTTTGGGAGTTTTATACCGTACTACCCAGATATTAAAAGAAATGCTAAGAAATTTGTTGTATAGTTAATTGAAGATGAAACTAAACTTATAATCAAATAAAACTGTACTGTATTTAATTAGTAGATAGGCCCTATATATAAACAGTTGAAACCTAACCTAATTGTCATGCCTCTGACACAGATAGAAATGATTATAGTTGTCATATTTCATTACCAATTAATACATTTTAAGCCCTACCAGTGGTTGTATTGATATGGGATATTTTATATGAATATTATGTTGACAGTTATTCTTTTGTTTTAAACAATACCGAACTTTTCAACATTTTTTAAACCAGAGGCTTTTAGAAAAATTTGAATTAAGTTTGATTATCCGATTTTCCAACAATTTCTTATTTTATTTAAAACAATTGATGAGTTTTTGACTAGAGGCCTACGGGTACTCTATAACATGTAGTACCAACATTACTAAATATAAGTAACTTTTACCTAAATTATTGTTTTGTTTTTCAATACTTTTCACTTAAACTTAGCATTATTTTATCTCATCAAATTTAACTAATAATGACATACCTTTTATGCAAATAAAACATATTATAGGTTGTTTTTTTAATTACTGGTAATAATTATCTCGGTTTATTTTGAATTTTTGTTCTGCAAGTATTCCCTGAAATTGTGTACATAAGACCTGTTCTTTTGATATTTGGTATTCAGCTTCTCGACTTTCACATATAAATATTTCTTTATGTAGACTTACATATAAATATATACATTTTATTAGACACAGTGTGTGTTGGTAAAAGAAATGCATCTTTAATTTAGTTTACTAAAAGTTGCGTAAAATTTTAATATACAGTATCAGCACTACGTAAACACATGATATAATATAAGTAGCCTATATCTATTTAATGAAATGAGTGAGATTGTTTTTATCTTTCAAAGTTCGGCTCTATGTGGCAAAATATATTTCTTCTTTTTTACCTACTTACCAAATAGGGTACAAGTGTTTTGAGAACCACTGTGTTAAGTCCTAAAGGTGTAAATTTCTAATAGACCACATATTTTGATCCCTTAGGCATATATAGGCCTATATACACCTTTCAATAAGCATTACAAACATTAAACTGTAGCAATAAATCAATTAAAACTATTTCGCAAAATTGAAATATTGCTGACATAGATTAGATTAAACATTAAATTGTATTTACATAACAACATTATTTTTTAATAAATTATGTACACATTAAAACAACCTGGATGGTGAAAGGAAAAATCTACACAAATACTAAAAACAGTAGTAAAATGACACCCAAAAGTATAAAATACCAAACAAAACAGACATAGGCTACAATATACATCATTAAGTTTAAATTAAATAGGCTTATGTAGTAAATAATCAGAATATTTAATCTTGAGTTTCTACTCTTCAATGGAGTATAAAACTTTACTTTTGAGTTACATCAAACATATTTACATGTAGGCCTACAGTTTTAGCATAGAAAAGTTTCTTCAATTATCAACAATTTTAACATTAAACAAATCTAGATCAAGTTTCCTGTATTGTATCAATGCACACAATATTGGTTATTAAATAAATTAAAGTTTTTTTACTTATTAAAAATATTTGAATAGCCTACCAACTTAAACTAGTTCTGCAAACACAAGTTGGATAAACATGATTCACTAGTAGAAAGTCCCTTTAAAATTCTTATTGCTTTCTTTTGCTTAATGAAAGTTGGAGTATAAGCTGTATCCCGAAGACTTAATTCATTATGTGAGAAAGAAAGAAACTTGGTACGTGTAATATAACAAAAATGTCTAAATCACATTTTAATCTTCCTTAGAAGATTAATGACTACATTAGGACCTGTTCTATATTTTAGATTATTGATTATTTACAGCTGCTTTGTAGACTATTATAGTAATGTTGTGGTTGGACTATTTAACTGTTTTTTATGAAACTAGGCTTTTAAATTATGGTAGAATAAATGGCGATAATTATTTCAGTTCCGGCTTGAAATATTGAACAATTCTACAATGTCAAAAATTTAGATTGTGTTTTTTTGGAATTCATATAGCCTACATATTCTAGTTTATTTGATTTACATTAGTTTTGTCTACTATAAACTAACAACTTGTAGAGTATTCTTTTCACATTTAAAAAAATGACAGGCCTAATTTATCAAGGGTAGGCTAGTCTTTTAATTCACCTAGCTTAACATAATACCTTTATGTATTCAATATTTCATTTTCCCCTTCCCTATTGCCTACTGTCTTTACCTGCTGATTTTAAACTATTGATCTGGTCCTAAAATAGGCCTACTTTGTAAATAAAATATTTTTTAGGTTACTTAACATGTTGAAGTAAGGTTAGATAATTTTATCTTTATATTTGGATAAGAAAGTGATAATATTGAAGATATTTTTATGAATCAGTTATGTCCTGGTATTGTGTAGGCCTACACTTTATAATGTAGACTTGTTTTCAAATGATAAAAATATTAAATCTAGGACTAACTAGGTGTCTCACCGTGTTCCTGATTGTCTTTTTCAAATTGTTTAAGTCCAGAATTTATAAACAAATAAGGTATATTAGTAAGTTTGCCTTTCTGGTGTTATACTGAGCCCAAATTTTTGCCTTTTGAAGAAATATATAGCCTACTGTTGAAGTTTAGAACTATAGATGGCCTATGTGGACAGTCAAATGGTTGTGGAACAAAAGTCCTTGTAAACTAAATTCCATTTCATATGGTTAAATTAAGGTTGCACCAGGTCAAAATATGATTCATAGAACTGTTTGCCATCTTACAAATTTGGTATCAAAAAGTAAAGTAAATTTCTTTAATAGTGAGATGTAACCAAACCTAACATTAACCTAATGAAGGATATTTATAAACTGTTAATAGGAGGGTATAACCTATTTTAAATTTAAATAGATGTCATCAGCCAATTGTCATTTTTATGTTTAAATTTAACGTTATCAAAAGTATTACTTTAAAGTGTGTGCAATTCTCAAGAAGTTCTATTTTATCTCGGTGGCAGTTCGCACTCTTAAAACACTCTCACGACAGGATTACTCTGAGAAAGGCTAGTCAAAGGTTGATGGGTTCTGTTATGATACTTACCCCAACTGATCATACAATGTAATACAAGCAGATCCTCTAAATGTAATATCCAAAAGTTAATTTCTTTGGCGTTGTAGAAAATCATATTGTGTTTGTCATATCCAGTAGTGTAGTGTAAGTTTGTTTAAAACAGTTGTTAAAGGTTTTCTGAACCTTATAATTGTGTATATCTCAATTTTCTTGACTTAGGCTAGGCTCTAACAGGCCTAGTTGATGTGTATATATTAATAAACAGTCTCTACTTGTTCCTACCGCAACTATACAAAAATCAAATTTTCTTCGGAGGTCAGGGTTAGAAATTACATTTTTGACAATAACGTCAATATTTGTCATGGTAGAGAGATGGGGTTGGTACCATTACATGCAGAATTGATATCTGCAATTATTCATCTAATTTAGTGCGCTATAAGTTGAATAACACACGAAATATGAACAAAAAAAACTGTAAAATGGGCAGCATTTTGATATTTTTATCTATATTTTCCTGAATTTCATTCTGTTTCTATATGAGCACACTATTTTCCCCTACACCAAATTTGGATAGAATAAAACTCGAACACAAGATCTCACAAAAATTAAGTTTACTTAAACGCGTTTCAACGACACAGTCGCCATCCTCAGTAATACATGAACTACAATAACTAAACTATAACTATGAGGATGGTAACTTTGTCGTTGAAACGCGTTTGATTAAGTAAACGTAATTTTTGTGAGATCTTGTGTCCCAGTTTTATTCTATCTAAAATTATCTCACAAATAAAGCTCAATAATATCTATTTATATACTAAAATTCATTCTATCTTCGCTTATTTGTCATCGTAAAATGGTAGGGTTGGTACCATTGCATGTAGAATTGAAATATGCAAGTTTTGATCGAATTTAGTGTGTTATAAGTTGAATAATATAAGATATGCAGAAAAAAACGATTTAATATGGTCGCCATTTTGTCATTTTTATTTCAAATTTTCTGAATTTCTCAATAGAAAAACAAATAATTGTTCCTTATAACAAATTTTATGTTTTCATCCTTTTTTTGGGTCTCCTGAAGTATGAAACGTGAACCAGTTAAAAAACAATGGTCAAATTTTTTACCCTGTATTTTGTACACTGGGTTTTCATAGATTCAGTTGCTTGAAACTGGTGCAAGGGACATAAATCTATTGAATCCAAACTATCCTCTGGTGTATAGATTTAGATGTACCACCTACTAATGTTCTGACATATCTTTTGTGTGCTCTAACCTAAATTGCATGATGCATATTCTGCCGTAGCCTACTGCAATTCAAGTTGTCCACCATCTTGTTAATCCAACTGTGCATCTATTCTAATGAGGATATTTACATGACAAGACCATGCACGGGTCGTAACAACCGAACGTTCTGGATAAATTGTGTTAATTTAATATTTTCATTGTCGTTTCCGGTAATTTAATAGAAAAGTAATAGGCGGTGTATTGTTACTTAAAATGTTATTTGTCGTAAAGCAATCTGTTTAAATAGATTGGTAGATAGGCCTACATGCGTTTAAAATTTTTCCATGGGTATAAAAATATTTTTGTACATAATTGTAAAATTTTCGTACTAAAAATAAAATATTGTTCCATATAAACAATAATATCTCTCAAATTATTTACAATTCTGGTTTTAAAGTAATTTGATAATGATGGATTGCTCGTATTATTAATATTATTTAATCGGACATTACCATCAATTGTGTATAGAAAATTTAATACACGACGTTTCGTGAGTATAAATCAACTCTCGGTATCAGGTGTAAAACTTAGACCATAGAAAGAGAAAAGTGTAGGGTCACATTTATTTAGTCACCTCGTGGACATGGCCAAGTTGGACGTTAATGTAGGTACCAGCTCTACTGAAGGGCGCTTCACAGTTTGGTATAATTTAAAAAAGTTTTTGTGGTTCAGGGAATCCTTGTTTTTTTTTCTTTTTAGCTTTTAGTGCTCAGGCTTTATATTCAGGCTTCAGTTCTTTTCTTAGATTATAGTTTTAGTTTCCAAAATGGCACTAGGCTATGTCGGTGTTTTTCTCTTTTATGTTCTAGTTTCACACTTGATAACGAGAGTTGATTTATACTCTCGAAACGTCGTGAATTAATTTTCTATGCACAATTGATGGTGTCCGATTAAACCATATTAATAATGGTTTTATAACAACAATACTATTAATAATGGTTTTATAACAACAATACAAGAATTGATGGAAAACTTGTAAATTTTAGGAGTGTAAAATAATGATAAAAATTAAGAATATTTTTGTGCAAATAGACAATACAGATTATATCGGAATAAACATTATACATGAATTAAAACACACAATCAACCATGTACCTAAATAACACAAAATCTTATCAGCTTATAAAAAAAAACAACAACAAAGAATAGCCTACATTATTTTTTATTCCATGTCTTTTATTCTAAGTAACCTATTTTTTTGATTTTGAGAATTGAACATGTTTACAACACAACTGAATTTCCTTCGGTGAAAGATAAACAATTTAGATTTTTCGAAGAGGTAAAAAAAGTCGAATCCGGTTAGTTTTTGTTTTGGGAAACTAATCAATTTTGTTTTTAGTGTCCGTAGATAAACCAAGGACTTTAGTACCTAAAAGACCAAGTTTATGTAATTGAAATCAGATGCATGGATTTGTTATTAAAAATTATCGTTAGTCTAATCTTGGCTGTTGTAGACAATTACCAAGAAATTATACAATCGGTTTTTTGTCGATAACTTGATTATCCTTTGAGCTACAGTAAAAATACAAAAATTGTTTTGTTTGTATTTAAAAAGAGAAACTATTTTGTCTCTTGTCATTTTTTAAAAAAATTAACGGTTTTTGAGATATTTGATGTTAAAAGTTTTAAACTGCATCCATTTTGGAAATTTACGAAATACATTATGGTACGCTTTTAAGATGTTACATAAACAAAATTTATAATAACTAAAGTGTATTTCCGTCTCTGTGACTTAATTATGGTGTAGTAATTCTACTTACATTTTTGACGCGTTTCGGAAATATTTTCCATCCTTAGAATATTTCACTCATTGGATGAGGATGGAAAAATATTTCCGAAACGCGTCAAAAATGTAAGTAGAATTACTACACCATAATTAAGTCACATAGACGGAAATACACTTTAGTTATTTTAATCGTGACTTGGGCACATTTGCAATGAATATAAAATTTATAACTTTTTTATTTAAAAAAATGCTAATGGTGGATGGACGGAAAACTAAGCAAAACAGTTCCCGAAGTTTTTTTAAATAAGTATAGAGTATGGTATACGTCCTTGGTACCATGTGAGCTCAAGTTTTAAAAAGTTAGTTGGATATTAGACTTGACGCATCGCATACAGCATGTGCAGGCTGCATGCTGCACTTAACAGATTACTGGCTTGTAATATTAATGCCACAAGCTTTGCAATATTAATGACACATTGGTATTCTCTAAAGATCCACAGTCAGTTAAGCAGGAACATTACTTATTCCTCTCACAGAAACCGTCTAACGGTCTTGATTTTATCTCAAATACCCTTCATAAACATTTCATTAGTTATATAATGATGTACTTAGGTCGAAACATACTCGGTAAATTACGGTAGTTGTATAAAACTGAAAAACTCGGTCAATTAGCCATGTAATGTCAGTGATTTTACTTATCTTGTATAGAAAGTAATTGCAGTAAATTAGTGTACCCTCATCCGTTAGGGTCGTAGCTACGGAGTTCTGTTAGGGCCTACTCGAGCGAAGCGAGTGGAGACTGCTTAATATACAGGGTGTATCCAAACTACGTTTCAAAATTTCAGATACGATTCCTTGGGTCAATATAAGTAAAAAAGTTTCTATGAACATAGCCTATGTTCTAAAAGGGTTAGTTTTCCGTCTATCCGCCATTTTGTGTTTATAAAAAACATAATTTTGGAAATAAATTAGATTCGAGTCCAAATTTGATATACATGTTTTTTACGTGACTTTTTATGAATGTTTAAAAACCAGAACTTTGTTTTGTAACTTTTGAAAATGGCGTCTGTTTAAAATTTTTAATGTGGAGTGTATCAAAAACATTAGTTAAAAAAAAAAATACTAAAAAAATCTCTTTTTTTAATGAGAAACAAAATGATTTTTGTAATTTTTCAGTAGCTTAAAGAATAACCGATTTATTTTCAAAAAAAACTGAAATATTAATTTCCTGGTAATTGTCTAAAATTAGCCTAAAACCAAAATATTTTGGTTTTATGATGTTTTTTAATAGTAATAATTAATTGACTTTTTATCAATGTTTGAAAACCAGAACTTTGTTTTGTAACTTTTGAAAATGGCGTCTGTTTAAAATTTTTAATGTGGAGTGTATCAAAAACATTAGTTAAAAAAAAAAAATACTAAAAAATTCTCTTTTTTTAATGAGAAACAAAATGATTTTTGTAATTTTTCAGTAGCTTAAAGAATGACCGATTTATTTAAAAAAAAAAAAAAAATTGAAATATTATTTTCCTGGTAATTGTCTAAAATAAGCCTAAAACCAAAATATTTTGGTTTTATGATGTTTTTTAATAGTAATAATAAAGTTCGTTTCTAAGTTTACCTGTTAGCCGCCATTTAATTAATGGTTTGACATATTCGACATTAAAAATTTTAAACGGGCGCCATTTTGAAAACATACATATCAAAGTCCTGGTTTTTAGTACATCTACAAAGGTCACGTACAAAATATATGTACTAAATTTGAACTCTATCCAATTTCTCTAAAAATATGATTTATTTTAAACACAAAATGGCAGACAAAATGAGTGAACTAAGTACTTTAGGTCCGTACGTCATAGAAACATTTTCGATCCAAGAAACCATATCGTGAAGTTTTGGAATGTAGTTTGGAAACACCCTGTACATATCTAACCTACGTCAAGAAAGTTGTTTTTTTGCGAATATCACTTTTTTTGAGGTTAGGTTTCGTAATTACATTTTTGACGATAATGTTTTCGTAGAGAGAGTTCCATTACATGAAGAATTAAAATTTACAAATTTTTATCCAATTTAGCGTGTTATATGTTGAATAACACACGAGATATGAATAAAAAAGTTTTAAAATTACTGACATTTTAAAATTTTTAATTAGATTTTTCTCAATTTTAATAATAAGTCGATTCATATTTTCTATATCAAATTTCATATTCCTAACGTAATTTTTGAAAGCTGCTATCGTGCTTACGTACAGACGACAACGACGACGGGCGGACGTTATGTTGAAAATCAATTTTTCCGTTTCTTGAAGCAAGCAAATTTGAAAATCAATCTAAAAAAGTTGACTTCGTACGAATGAAGTAAGGGGAGCAAGTCGCCCGCCCCCCCAGCGATCAATGTAAGTTACATCATTACAATACACAGGTAACTTACAATTAGCTGTTGTTTATAAAATTAATCTTTGAATAAATGAAACATCTGGAAATTAACTTCGAAACAGCTGATCGCTTCTGGATAACGGGGCATTGCGTGACTAGACCTAATGAATTTGTTACGAGCGAAAAAAAATCAAAATATTAGGCTAATCCTATCCGTAATAAAAAAAGCCATAATTCTCAGATAAAAATCTACAAATTTATGCTTCTTGTATTCGTAGGAATTTAGCCTGCCTCAAAATAATAATTTCCAATACATTAAGGCTAGAAAATTACAATGTTGGACTGTTTCCATTAACCAGCTGTTTTAGTTTTATTTAAACCTCTCTATCGTCATAGTGTTATAAAACTGGGAACCATCAAGGTACTTACCCAGCCCGATAATGTAGTGTAATGTCCAAGAGTTGGTTTCTTGTGCCTCATTGGAAATGTTAAATTGTATTTGGTAAATCAAGGGATCCTATCCAGTAAAACAGGTTGTTATATTGGTTTTCTAAACTTTGTAATTATGTATATTAATAGTTTCTTGACACCGTTTAGGCTCTAAAGTCTCGTGTACATATACCCCGTGTTAAATAAGTCCCGGGACGGCTTAATATATTTTTAATCTTTACAGGTTAAAGCTTTGCACATTGTTAATGGATTCCAAAACCTATTTTAGTACGTCTTTTAGTATAGTATTTGAGTACAAGAAGGAGAAGGAGACCTAGGAGGTGCAGGATTCACTATGTGGAAGAAGGTTTGAAGAGTATGGGGTATAAGGAACTGGAGAAGAGCACAGATGGAGAAAACCTAAGGTTACAACGGCCTGAAGACCATCGGAAGTCAAAAAGAAGTCGTATTTAGTTTCTAACATGACCTTGGGATCGTGGGGTTTGTTCTCTTTTCTTAATTTCCTACGTGACAACGGAAGTTGATTTATAATCTCGAAAACTCGTATTAGTTTTTGTACAAACGATGGCTTAATATGTCCAAAGTAACCAAATCAAGAATGGTTGCTTGAGCTTTAGTTTTGTGTATGAGACAGTTTGAATCTTAGTATCTTTAATTTGGTTGTATTAAGTCGACAGCACACTAGAGCGATGCGATATTTATCGAATGATCATTGCGATACGCGACGTTTTATCTTAAGATAATTTTGCTGTACACAAGCGGTACGATTTGTTGGCAGACGGGATTTTTCGAATTATTTCGTCATGTGTAATCATGAACTCTTTGAGTAAAGATGAAATTTTCGTCATGTATTGGTATTTGGAAGATGAGAAGGATTGGGTGTAGTCGTGTAATTTAATGAACACAGTTGTTGCAAGAGAACTTATCTCATCACGAAGAAAAATTTATATCTGTATACCGTAACTTGGCGTCTGGACACGAACCGTCCCCCCTCGCTCTCTTCCTCACCCAGCTGTTTCCGTGATGAGTCACCTACTAGCGTTAACATTGCACTGTAAACACTTTTTATGGGAGACACAATTTTAAATTTTTTTCAGCATTCTTAAAATGTTTAGGAAAATATAAGCAAATTGATACCAAACACGACACAAATGTATGTAAATAGTACGTAAACATGTAAATAATAAGTATGTGATTATGCAAAAAGTAGCTGTGTAAAGAGCTTTCTACTGGCGGCTTTTACAAACGGAATAGTGTCGTGTTTGGTATCAATTTGCTTATATTATTATATTCCTAAACATTTTAACTATGCTGAAAAAAAAATTAAAATTGTGTCTCCCATAAAAAATTTAAATAGTGCAGTGTTAACGCTAGTAGGTGACTCATCACCGAAACAGCTGGGTGAGGAAGGGTACGACGGGGGGACGGTTCCGGCCGCTCGCAGGTAGCCAAGGGTTCAGACGCCAACTTACGGTATACAGACTATAATGAACTTTATAGAAAGGGAAGTTAACATTTTTATTGCAAGACACCTTACCTTTATAATTCTATAAGCGGGATATTTTTCATCACGGTTGATGGAAAAAAAAATTTAAAAAACGCAAATCTTCAGGAATACTTTTACCTCGAGACGTCTTGCCATATTGAATTATCGTACGATATTAAACGGAGACATCCGTGCGTGTCGCTTAATACACATGTCTTACGATAGATGACATTATCTGTGTAGCTACAACAATAGCGATACCTATAAGATGATTATCGTGTATAGCTTAAGACCTTAGATATATATATCGTATCGCTTTAACGGAACAACTTTCTCCAACCTACTCACAAAGACCGGTGGCGAGTAGAGACTTCAAGTGTTTTTAAATACAATAAGAAACGTTGGCTATTCAATGCAGCTCGTCTGACGTGTTTGAAACAAGTGAGGTTATGTTTTATATTTTAACTAATTGGGAAGAGATTTTAGGGTAGCTTGGAAGAGTGTTTCTTAAAATCATGTTCACCCTAACATAAACTAAACTTACATGTCATTCTGCTCCAAGAATGAAATGAAGCCACGTAAATTTTGGGACCCGGAGAAACAAATTTGTTGGTTCAGTATGTTTTTTTTTTTATTTGGAAAATTGAATAAAATAGATCCCAGAATTGTATCTCGAGTAATTTTTGAGAAAATTGATTTAAATCGCATATTAAGAGAGTCGAAAAACATACTTTTTTAGGTTTCGTGTTAAATAGATTTATTTTAATGACTATTAAATGCGTAAAACCTTTTATAAACTTGTAGAGAATTTAATTCTAAGAGAATCGACGTAAAAAGTCAATAGAAAAGTAATACAATTTTTGGAAAATCCAGTTATATAATATATACAATTGACTAAAATTTAAATGAAACACGTTAAAATTTTAAAAAGAACAAATACGTCCTTGCTATTCTTTCCTTCATAAAGAACAAAGTTACTTAACGCCGAAAAGTAACTTGTTGAGTCCAAGTTGTTGCATTTATACCAGTTTTCTTCTGTAAATCGCAACAAACCTACATATACAAGACGATAAATCCTATATATGTCAAACTTTGCATTTATAGTCTTTGTACTGTTGCAGATGTAGATAAAATATAGCTGTAACAAAAATCACTTTGGGGGTAGTAAAGGGGTGAAACTATCGAATTGAAAAATTTTATTTTTGGAAATATTATGTGTGGAGTATGAAATAAAACTAGAAGTTATTCTGATTACGAATATACACGTTTATTTGACGAAAGAATGAATATGTTGTTGGTAGGCCAAATTTAGTGTCAGATATCATGCCCCCCCCTCTCTTAAGTTGAACCCTGCGTGTCCTACAAATCTGAAAAAAAATCATTATTTGGTTTTGAAATTAAATTGCAATGCGATATCACATGTTATAGTTTTTTGTATGACGAATACAATTTAATTTAATCACAAAATAAGAAATACGTAGCGAGTAAGTTTTAAAAGCAGTTTTTTGTGCGATGTGAGACAGATTAAAACCATTAATCATAAAAAGATGGATTGCATTTTCGTTGATTTGTCTTTAGGCCGTAGGACTTATAATTTCCGCGGTTTGTCTCTCTGTCTGTAAGTCGCAACCAGTCTACACAGACAAGATTAAATCCTATGTATTTCAAAATTTGTATTGTCCCACATATAGGAAAAATATAGCGGGAACAAAAAATGACCTTGGAGTAGTTAAGGGGGAAAATTGTAGTTGAAAATTATTATTTTTGGAAATATTATGTGTGGGGTATTAAATAAAACTAGAAGTTATTTTGATTACAAATACGTATGTTTATTTGACAAAGAAATTAATATGTTGGAGCTAGGTCGCTTAAAATATTTCAAACAAACTTTATAAAAATAACTGTTCCTAAATCGTGTGGTTTTAGACCACGATTGATGACACTGCACAGAAATCAGCTGTTTTCGATAACTGTTTAATTTAATCATTCAAGCTCTTATACTGTATGTCCAATAGATCGTGAGGGCTGAATCGATCGTGGCGTCGAAAAGCAAGATATAAACACTCATTTTTGTTTCTGTTACAACTAGTAGTTTACATTTTAGGAATATAATTATTATGAAGTCGCAACTGTTATCGTAAAAAATTATTTATATATTTTTTTAGTTTATTGTTTTTTAAGTCGGTCTTTATAAATTAATAAAAAAAAAATTCCCTGTACTGAGAAAAATGTTGTACAAGTACTGGCTAGTTAACATAAAACACATACTATATGCTTGCATTTAATCAAATGTAATTTGTCGCCTTAGTCATTCAGGTGCCATTTTGGGATTTTTTTACAGCTAATGGCCAAGTACTGGCTCAATCAAGCCGGTAATGAAACGCGACATTTCGGAAGCGTACCCTTTCAAATGAGACCACCCCCAATGAAATAAGTTAAGCCGTTCCTGGGACATACATTAAAAAAAAATTAGGTCGAATACAGAACCTCCTCCTTTTTGAAAGTTGGTAAAAAAAAGAGAAATAAATTATTAATGATCCAAATTTGACCTTTATTCGAAGTGACGTCACGTTCATCAATAGCTATTCACTGATAGCAACGAAACAAAAAAAGTCATAAGCGCTTTAAAAAATTGCTGAAATTATCAACTACAATACTTTTCAATCAACCTCATTAATTCATCATCTGTTGTTATCGTGTCAGAATAATCTTTTTCTTTTAAAAGCCCCAGAGGAAAACCATCGCAAACCATCATTCAACAGTTGGGAAGATCAAGAAAACTGCTCTTGGCACAGCATAATGATGAGTAGTTTGTGTTCAGTTCAACAACAGCTGATCGGGATTTAAACAGATGGGAATGTAGATTTTAATTTCATTGTGGTAGGAAGTGCTTCTATCCAGAAGATTTATGTTATTTCGTTTTGATTAACTATAAAAGAATGAAACTCTGTGGTACTTTTTCTTATATATTTGTAAAGTATCAAGTTTGTAGAGTCTTCCATATGTCCGACGTTACTGTGAGACGCCCTATGTAAAGTTTGTGATTGGATCACGCCTACACATTAACGAGGACTAATTTAAGTTTTAAATCGTGTAATTATGTATATCATCACTTCTCTGTTAAGGTCCCAACGGTTCTTTGCTCTAACCTAACCTAACCTAACCTAAACTAACCTATCCTAACCTATCCTAACCTAACCTAACCTAAACTAAACTAACCTAACCTAACCTATCCTGACTTAACCTAACCTAACCTAACCTAACCTAACCTATCCTAACCTAACCTAACGGGCCTTGTAGATCACCGACCTAACCGACCTTACTGTGAGACGCCCTATGTAAAGTTTGTGATTGGATCACGCCTACACATTAACGAGGACTAATTTAAGTTTTAAATCGTGTAATTATGTATATCATCACTTCTCTGTTAAGGTTTCAACGGTTCTTTGTTCTAACCTAACCTAACCTAACCTAAACTAACCTAACCTAACCGAACCTAACCTAACCTAACATAAACTAACCTATCCTAACCGAACCTAATTTAACCTAACGGAACCTAAACTAACCTAACCTAACCTAACGCAACCTAACCTAACCTAACCTAACGCAACCTAACCTATCCTAACCTAACCTAACCGAACCTAACCTAACCTAAGCGAACCTAACCTAACGGGCCTTGTAGATCACGGACCTAACCGACCTTTCTGTGAGACACCCTATATAAAGTTTGTGATTGGATCACGCCTACACATTAACGAGGACTAATTTAAGTTTTAAATCGTGTAATTATGTATATCATCACTTCTCTGTTAAGGTGCCAACGGTTCCTTGTTCTAACCTAACCTAACCTAAACTAATCTATCCTAACCGAACCTAACCTAACCTATCCTAACCTAGCCTAACTTAACATAAACTAACCTATCCTAACCGAACCTAACCTAACCTAACGGAACCTAACCTAACCTAACCTAACGCAACCTAACCTATCCAAACCTAACCTAACCTAACCGAACCTAACCTAACGTGCCTTGTAGATCACCGACCTAACCGACCTTTCTGTGAGACACCCTATATAATGGATCACGCCTACACATTAACGAGAACTAATTTAAGTTTTAAATCGTGTAATTATGTATATCATCACTTCTCTGTTAAGGTGCCAACGGTTCCTTGTTCTAACCTAACCTAACCTAAACTAATCTATCCTAACCGAACCTAACCTAACCTATCCTAACCTAGCCTAACTTAACATAAACTAACCTATCCTAACCGAACCTAACCTAACCTAACGGAACCTAACCTAACCTAACCTAACGCAACCTAACCTAACCTAACCTATCCAAACCTAACCTAACCTAACCGAACCTAACCTAACGTGCCTTGTAGATCACCGACCTAACCGACCTTTCTGTGAGACACCCTATATAATGGATCACGCCTACACATTAACGAGAACTAATTTAAGTTTTAAATCGTGTAATTATGTATATCATCACTTCTCTGTTAAGGTCCCAAAGGTTCTTTGTTCTAATCTAACCTAACATAACCTAACCAAACCTAAACTAACCTATCCTAACCGAACCTAACCTAACCTAACATAAACTAACCTATCCTAACTGAACCTAACCTAACGGAACCTAACCTAACCTAACATAAACTAACCTATCCTAACTGAACCTAACCTAACCTAACCTAACCTAACCTAACGCAACCTAACCTAACCTATCCTAACCTAACCTAACATAACCTAACCGAACCTAACCTAACCTAACGCAACCTAACCTAACCTATCCTAACCTAACCTATCCTAACCTAAACTACGCAACCTATCCTAACCTAACCTAACCTAACCTAACTAACCTATCCTAACCGAACCTAACGGAACCTAACCTAACCGAACCTAAACTAACCTAACCGAACCTAACCTAACCTAACTAACCTATCCTAACCGAACCTAACCTAACGGAACCTAACCTAACCTAACCTAACCTAACCTAACCTAACCTATCCTAACCTAACCTAACCTAACCTATCCTAACCTAACCTAACCTATCCTAACCTAAACTAACCTAACCGAACCTAACCTAACGGGCCTTGTAGATCACCGACCTTACTGTGAGACACCCTATATAAAGTTTGTGATTGGATCACGCCTACACATTAACGAGGCCATTTAAGATTTAAATCTGTCAAGACTAGTTAATACCGGATATAAACACAACTGCCATCTTAATAATAAAATCAGTTTATTAATGAAGACAGCGCAGTTTGATAAGGATAGTCTCTAATCAGTGTTGACTTTAAGGCCAACATGTGAACAAGTGTTTGTCTTATATTGGAGTTGCTGATAATGACATTCTGTGGATCATTTGGTATTAATGAAGTAAAGGCGCCACGAGTCTGTCAGGACATGTGTTAAGTGTTTTCAGGATATACAACTACGATAAAAAGTTGTTTTTTTTACTTGATAGGTATTGTGGATGTACCCTAGTTGAGTAGCTCGTCCACTCATATTCACAGGCTTGCAACTAAGGGAATTGCTTAACAGTGTTTTTTCCCTTGGTATTGATATGTGGATTTAGGTAAAATGTAATTAAAGGGTGCCATTATTGAATTGAAATGCAAGTCGGAGCTCTGTAATGCCGAAAAGTTGGTTTCTTTACGCCTTGTAGGAAATGTTAAATTGTGTTGTTCGATCAAAGGGTCGTACACAGTATTAAATAGTATGGATTGTTTAAAAGTAGACTGGACAGATTTTATGAAGCGTGTAATTATCTATATCATCACTTATTTGTTGAGGTCCTAAAGGTTCTTTGTTCTAACCTAATCTAATTTAACCTAACCTAACCTGACCTAACCTAACCTAACCTAACCTATCGTAACCTAACCTAACCTAACTTAACTTAACCTAACCTAACCTAACCTAACCTAACCTAACCTAAACTTAAGCCAATACTAAAACATATTATGACGATTCAATAATACCACACGAATCATAAACACAAATAACCTTATATTATTCCCCATACCCAAGCAACCCCAAATAGTTATCCATCCAACCTAACACAAAACAACAACCTAATGTAACGAAAACGGAATAAAAGCAATTTATAATAAATTATAAATACAACCTAACCTAATGTATTCACATTAAATTTCAATGTGTTTTATTTTTATAAAGTTTAATCGGGTTATGTTAACACTGGCAGTGTTGTCAGTGTTAACATAACTTAACCTAACCTAACCTCTCCTAACCTAACCTAACCAAACCTAAACTAAACTAACCTAACATAACCTAACCTAACCTAAACTAACCTAACCTAACCTAAACTAACCTACCCTAACCTAAACTAACCTAACCTAACCTAAACTAACCTAACCTAACCTAACCTATCGTAACCTAACCTAACCTAACCTAAATTATCTAACCTAACCTAACCTAACCTAACCTAACCTAACCTAACCTAACCTAACCTAATCTAACCTAACCTAACCTAACCTAACCTTACCTAACGTAACCTAACCTAACTTAACCTAACGGGCCTTGTAGATGTATTTATTTTAAAATGTAGGATCTTTTCCCTTACGGGCCTCGAAGCTGTACATATGAGATGGAGCCTCGACTTGTGCTCGTGTGGAGTTTACGAATATCTTTTTTTTTACGGTCCGTAGGTAAAACCAAAACACCCTTTATAATTTCACGCGCGTGTCTGTCTGTAAGTTGCAACCAGTCTACACTGTAAATAAATATTGAGTTTGACTTGTGAGATAATAGTAGGTAGAAGAAAAAAACTCGAACAAAAGATCTCACAAAAATTACGTTTAAAAAAAAACAAACGCGTTTCAACGACAAAGTCGCCATCCTCAGTGATACACGAGCTACAATAACTAAACAATAACTATAAACGTAATGATTTAGTAATCATAATTTTTGTGAGATCTTGTGTTCGAGTTTTTTTTTTCTTCTATCTAGTCTACACTGACAAAACAATAAATCCTATATATTTCAATCTTTGCATTTATAACAAACTAATGTAGTAGCCGAGGGGGAAAAACTATCGAGTTGAAGAAACTTTCCTTAGGAAATATTAAGTGTGGTATAAAGTAAAACTAGAAGTTTTCTGATTAGGAATATGTATGTTTATTAGATGAAAAAAAAAATTATATGTTGCCGCTCGGGAGAAATTTAAAGTGTCATATATTATGTTCCCCTCCGCTCCAACTTGAACACATTGTGACCTACAATTCTGAAAATAAATTATTTAGATTAAATTACAGTGTCGTATATTATAATTTTTTGTATGACGAGTTTAATTTAATTTAACCACACAATGAGTGTATAAAGTTTTAAAGCTGTTTTGTGAGATGTGTTAACAATTCAATAGCCATTGAAAGATGGATTGCATTTTCATTGATTTCTCTTGTTCGTAGGTAAAACAGAGGGCCTTTATAATTTCACGTGTCTGTCTGTCTGTCTGTGGTTTTGTCACACATTTGTCATCGTAGAGACGGGGGTTGATACCCTATTGAATTGAATCTGCAAATTTTTATCTTATTTAGTGTACTTTAAGTTGAAGATATGAACAAAAAACTGTAAAAAATGCCGTCATTTTGAAATTTTTAATTAGTTTCTTTGAATAGTTTTCTATATGAGAACACTGTAGTCCCTCATACAAAATTTCAAATTTCTACTTTTTTCATATTTAACATTGGAACCAACGGATTAGAAAATTTATGAATAAGTAAATGAATTACCTTATCGGTACGTCAACTAATCCTTCCGTTAATTTATAGAAAACTGCAGTTTCGGGCTTTGTGAGTCCATTTTCGTAGATCGTAGTTGGACTCACGAAGCCCGAAACTGCAGTAATCTATAAATTAACGGAAGGATTAGTTGACGTACCGATAAGGTAATTCGTTTACTTATTCTTACTTTTTGTAGCCGCTGTCGTTCTTACGCAAAGAAGACATATTGACTGGTGGACGGCGTGTCGAAAATATTTTTTTTGTGAAGATCAGTCAAAAACACAGGTCTTAATGTTTGATTATTGCCAATTAATATTAATTACACTGGGTAATTGAAAGTTAAAGTAGATGTGCGCTGGACTTTGGGTTTTATACTCGAACTATAAACATTAATTGGAATAACTCTGTATTGTTGTTTTGGCGGACGTAAAACATGAACAATACCCTGTTGCCAAAACAAGTTTTCCGCGTTAAACTCAATTGTAAAAGAAAATATCTCTTGTAAATGTGAAGGTTAGATGACGTGTAATTTAATTCCAAATTTTGATAGATACGAGGGAAGTAATTTCATGAGAATTATTAGATTATTTTTAAAATTGTTTAAGATGTGATGTGAAAGATCCCCGTCGGGTTTAAAATTAGCATAAAGGAGTCTATCTTTATTGGAAGTTGTGTGATAGATCAATTTTCAGATGAGAATAAATCCAACCTTTAACGATCCTGCTTTCGATATGTCGTGGTAAACAGTTAAAAAAGTAACTTCTGCAAAGTACAAGGGATGGTCAATGTATCTATATCGATGTTTTTCTATCAGCTGTCCCTAGTTACCATGGCAACAACGCCAAACATTTAACTTCAATGTTTACTTACAACTAACGTCAAAAAAGTATTATTAATAACTGTCGTTATAAAAATGTATGTAGAGCTCTTTATTTAAGGCCGATTGTAGGACCATCAGGTCCTCTTATCTACTTATTTTAGACTAAATATAATACAAAATAAAACAAACTGAACACAATTTAAACAAAACCATAATGTATCATATTTATGAAAATTGTTTACTGCCTGAGCAACCTCGATTGTAAACTCTCCGTTTTACAACTGTTTCGCCTATCAGACATCATCCGTTGGACAAAATAGACAGTCCTGTGGGCATCACATATTGATATATTTAAAAATTAATTTATAATATGTGCCTGTAAGACATCAAAGGATAGTTTTTGCGTATTGTGTGAACGTAGGACTGTCAATAGAGATAAGAGTTATTTCAACTAACTTTTACTGAGAAATAACTTAAGGAACCGTTTGTCAACTTTGAAATAACGATTAATTGCCTAAACGGTTATTCTTACAGGAAGGTAGATAACAGGGAGAGACAGAAGGGTTGGGAAGGGCACTGCCCTCAGAGTAATAGCAATGACTACATAAATACTATAAGACACGGCATAGGATAGGGAAATAGTCTACGCTTTACGGGTGCTGTTCGTCACAAGTTTGACACACAGCTATCAGAAAGCGCTAGCAGCAGGTGCTTGACTGTACGCATCCCACTTGGTTGAGACTGTACAACTGTTGACACAGCATAGTCAGTGTTGTCAGTTCGTGCGCTGAGATAAGCGATTCTCGACCTTCCCTCGCATCTCTGGTCCCATATGTGGCATCAGTGCGTAACTGAAACATTGTTTGACCGTAGAGCCACCTAGCGCCAGTCACATCAACTTCAGATTGGTCACATCAACGCTACCTAGCGGGTATTGGTCAACTCAAGAATAAGCGTATTTAACATGGCCATGTCTGTCTTATAGTATTTATGTAGTCATTGCTATTACCCTGAGGGCAATGCCCTTCCCATCCCTTCTGTCTCTCCCTGTTATCTACCTACCGTCCTACAGTCTGTTAAGTTCTCGGAAGAAGGTTACGTTTGGACGAGGGAAATATACAAAGATGGAGTGGGGTTTCCACTCGCCCTTACCATCTAACAAACACGCTTTAAGTTAAACAGTTCTTCTATGTGTAGTAGTCAGTTACTCGATAAAGTGTAACTTTGTTTTTTCATAGAGTAACTTACGGAGTGAGAACTAGAACGTAAGGCGTTTAACAGTTAGACCTACTCAATCGTCAGATCAGCACCAGGCGGTTAAAGTAAACAAAACAAAACTGTCACAGGTTTGATTGTACAGTAGATATATCTAGTAGCTGTATATGTTACGTTTAATCGGACATCATTCTTATGGTTTATTTTTAATAAATAAACAAATTATTAAGTTTCCGGAAAAAAAAAGAACTGTTTACATCTTTGATCTAGACACTCTAACGAATAAAATGAGCTCTGACACAAGTCATTTCGTGCAGTTTCACTCTGGATCAAAGTAAACGCTGTTTTCCCCGTTTTTTGCCCTGACTATAATAACGTTACAATAAAGATCAATAGCCATTAAATGATAAGCAAAACCAGCTGTTATAGTTAATTGTTGCAAGAACAACGCTAATCCATTAGTTTCAACTGTATGAGCATCCGTGTATAAGACAATTCTTTTATTTAACGTAGGAGCACTTGAGACGTTACAGAGTGAAGTGTACTTGTCAACATTTGAGAAACAAAATTCCCACTGCACTGTTACACATGTCGCTCCAACTAATTTATCCCTGTTATATAACATTATTGACAGTTGTCAATATTTATTGATTGTTTGTGAATTTCTTTAGGAAATGCAAGTATCGCAGTCGCTTTCATCAAGAAGTTACTGCAAAGTGTTATACTCGGACGTTTTTGGTTGTACATTCATTTAAATGTACAGGGTGACTATTAAATAGAGTGTTAAACTTTAAGAAGTGATTTTGTACATAAAAATAAAGAACACAACTCGAGGAATACCATCATGTTACTTACCCATCCCCAGTGTACGATGAAATACAAGGAGATCCTCTAAATGTTTAGCCCAAAAGTTGGTTTATTGGGGGATTGTAGGAAATGTTAAATTGTATTGATAGATCAAGGCGTCTTATCCAGTAGGGTTATTTTGTTTGAAACAGTTGTTACACATGTTTTCTGAACCTTGTAACGCTACTTTCCTGACGTCAGCGTCGGATAGGATTAAAAAGTTTCAATTTGCGTTGACTGTGTCTCGACCCCGTCGGGGCTCGAAGCTGTACATACATCAAGGTGCTTCCACTCACTATTCCCGTCTCAGCCCTGCCGGATCTCATAAATATGCGAATATCACATTTCCTGGAAGGTCAGAGTTTGAAATTGCACAATAACTCCTGTATTTGCCATCGCAGAGAAATGGGGTTGGTACCATTACATGTAGAATTGAAATCTACAAATTTTTATCTAATTTAGTGTGTTATAAATAACACAACATGTGTGTGGACAATAAATTATTGTTATCTGTATATGTAAACACAGGGCTAGGAATCTTTATTTTAAAACAACAAAAATGAACGTAAACACGACGGGGGCTACAAAAGTTGAGATAGGATCGTGAATTTTGGTACAGGGAACTATAGTGTGTTCTCATATAGAACCCTATTGAAATACAGAAAAATCTAATTAAAAATATTAAAATGGCAGCTGTTTTAAACAATTTTTTCTCATATATGTTATATTCTTCAACTTATAACACACTAAATTAGTTAAAATGTTTCAATTGTGCAAATAATTGTACCAATTCCACCCTACTACGATGATAAGCGACATTATTGGGGAGGCATGACATAACTAGGGGGGGGGGATTAATGTTATATTGTGAGCTAAGGTGTGGTTAGTTCAATCGACTTACAACTAAACATATTCAGTCAGCCAGCACCGATAAGCGACTTAAGCTAATTATTCTAAATTTTATTTAATTACTACATATAACTAATTTATATACTTATCTCGAAATAACATAGATTAACTCTAATGATTAGTGGTCTAGTCTAAAGTGGCCGACATTATACTATGCACGGAAACCAAATTAATAGAACATCATTTAACCCAAAGTCGACTGACCCGACTCAATATCAACTATTGTTGCATTATTTGGAGGGGGGGGGGGTTAACGACTAGAGAAATACTGAAGCTGAAGTTCCAACATCCAGGTTCCAAAAAGCTGAATCGGGTCATAGTAACCTGATGGCACCATCGTACCTGACCTGCTATTTCTACCTGAAGAAGTGTCACCGAAACCCTTCTATTGTCTATCTTTACTGCTCCTACACATCACGTCTATTGTTAGATGTCTTGGGAATTACCCAGGCGTGGTGGCACCATCCAGTTTAGGGAGGGACATTTTCAATATTTCAGTTGATGGACAGTAGAAGTACATATCAGTCGACTCTACCTGGTTCATTTCATTTCAGTTCATTTCTATCTGGATCATGGTTAACCTAACCTAACCTAACCTAACCTAACCTACCCTTTCTCTAATAGTTATCAAGTAGGAAATAAGTTGAGAATTTATTTTTATTTTTTGCAATAAGCAAGTCAACCTTGCCGGATTGAATTGGAAGTGAATGAAGTGATCATCAAAAACTAAATAGTTGCTAGATTTTATAGTTGGAGAGCAGAGATCAAAAATGGCCCTTAAACAATCTGGTGGTGCCATCGAAATGTTTACCTCCGATATTCACAGCTATTGTTTTGTGTAACAATGAGTGACCCTTTTCGAGTCGAAAAAGGAATCGGTCAGAACTTCATTCCTAGAATTAGGGATCCTCCTCCGATGGTACCACCAGGTTACTATAACCCGCTGAATCTAACTCCAGAGCCCAGCTGATTAGGCGGATGATACACTACCGGTTCCTCGTATTTGCTGCGCGATTCGCTTTGTTGGCTCCTAGAGTGTGGGAACGTTCAAGATAATATTCTAATGTAAGGTATCAGCTACCCCTGTAATGCTGGTATTAGGCAACTCTCATAACACTGAATATGAATAAATAATCGAGGGCCTAATTGCAGAGGGAAAATCACCACAAAACAGTGACCTTCCAAGAACATGTGATACGTATAGTTACGACATCCGGTAGAGTCGAGACTCTGACACGAGCGAAGCGAGTGGAGTTCTTTCTAAGAGGTATGGCCGACGTCAAGAAAGAAGTGATATACACAATTACGAAGTTCAGAAATTCTGTGTAACAACTGTTTTAAACAAACTTACCCTATTGGATTAATATCGGTACTTATTTGGAGTACTGCACAGTAGTGATGTGTGAGTTCGAAATAAAATACTCGGTGATTCCGAGTATCAAAATCCTCGGAAGAGTCCGAGTATTAAAATCCTCGGTTTCGAATTAAAATACTCGGTCAAAATCCTCGTAACTAGGAACAAGGAGGAGGTAATGTGCGAGTCATAGCGAGTATCCTCGGTGTGCGAGTATCCTCGGACAACGATATTCGTTAGTGTTGTGTCAATTCCAAACAAAATACTCGGTGTTTCTACTTTGGTTACATTTGTTTCTAAGCTGATTTTTCACTACACATTAATTAAACATTACGATTTTGAGTTATAATGATTTAGATTCTGTAACAAGTTCAATTTAAAATAACAATAATATTAATTTATTTCCGCATTAACAAAAAGTAAATTAAATTATTATTTAATTGTTATTACTTATATTTAAATAAATATTATTAGGTTACCATCTTTATAAAAAATATAGTAAATTAACTTATTTTAAATAATAACTAAATTATTAATGTTGGTAATAATTGTACGTACGTTTAATTACTGAATTTGTGTCGAGGCAGGATAACATTAAATTACGTATTACAAGTGTGATCACATATTGTTAAAAAAAATAAATACTTGGTGGATCAGTCTAACAGATAGAAATATAACACACACACACATAATGCGCATAATCATTCTGCGCAGATACTCGATGTCGCATTAATAATACGAGTATTGAAATAATTCGAAGCCGAGTATTGCGAGTATCTATTTCACCCGAGTATCAACATCGCTACTGCACAGATAGACGTTTAGGTTATTAGTCCCAAAACTCATCTCAGGTATTTGAGCCATTACATATTTTTCTCTACTACTACAGATTAGTAAACGTAGGTAAATTAAAAATGTAGGTAACTTCTTGAACGTTTCTTGTAACCAAAAATAAAATAAATAATTATAACAAAATCAATTAGCAAAGATCTCTAATCTTCATACATCGATACCAAGGTTGATGACGTCAAGGAATCTTTCACGTGAGCTTATCAGTCAATTTCATCGCATGAAATGTTAAGCTGACATTTCGACACCGTTTGATATTTGGCATACCTTTGAAAGGTTGCAAGTCATTGAGGAGAGTGCCGCGCTGCTATTCAACTGTATTAGTTTTGCAGAAAACAAAAAAAAAAAAAACATCTCTTGACAACAACCCCCCATTCCTATTGTTTTCAAAACGCTGTGATGGTCGATGATTGATTGGAGGGAAGGGGTTGACATATGGAGATGAAATAAAGTGAAGCGCGTTTTTGTATTTAGTATGTGTAACCTAATCTAGTTAATTTCACAAATACGATTTGTGCAGCGGGTTTTTTTTAGTTATTTTTCTTTCTTTTTTTATTTATTCCGACCACTATAGTTAAGATCGACTAAGGCTAAATCTACAATAACTTATATTTTAATTAAGCTAATTTATTTAGTTCATAGGGTTTGATCCTTTTTAGTCTCCGTACATCATTAACTGCTTCTAGAATCGATTCCATTTCTCGATTTAGATCCAGATGAAGACGCAGTTCATGTTTTTTGGCATTCTCAATATTTTGTTGCACTTTGTTGATCTAGAGATCACGATGTACGTCTTTAATATTGGATCAACAAGCTCAACCCCAGAGTTGCATACCGCATGTCCACACAGCTCTGAGCACTTGTTTGTATACCATATTTATTGTGTATTGATAACTCAGAATCACGGCCAAACAGAGCCAATACATCTTTCTATATTTTATGTTTAATTCTTCTTTTATCTTCTTGATCTGTTCCTTCCATTTTAATTTCACATCTATATTCATTTCCCAATACGTACTTCACTATATTAGCATATGCCAATACTTGACATTTTATTCTAACTGGTAGAGGTAGAAATCAAATTAAACACAGTACAAGCGTCTAATATCCTGTAAACCGTAGAATTTGCAACATTTATATTTTTTAGTTTTTTTTGGTCATTTGGTTAAAAACCCCATTTCTCTGACTAATTTCCAATTGAGAACATTATTTTATGACAAATGAAAGTGATTAGATTATAAAAAACATGGGGTTGAAATTCCGATAAAGATACAAACACACATATTCTTTTACGACATGGTTAGGTTAGGTTAGGTTAGGAAACTATAGATTTCGTATTAATTATTTTAGGCATACAGAAACACTTTGACATAGTAATAATAAATTATTCCTTTGTTAAATGAAAATTAAATTAGGAATATCCGCTAAAGTAAAGCTACGTTTTTATTATACGTAATTATTTTTATATAAATGTTTGATTAAATTAGTTCCACCAACGCCACTTCAGCTTCTGAGATAAATTATTTCCAGGGTAAAATAACTGATTTATATGTTGGAGATTAAAATGCTCTTCAAATATAGATAAAGTAAAAATACTGCCTGACCAAAGCAGTTAATCTGTAGGCCCTTGGCAGTGTTAGGTTCCTTAGGGATAAAGGGGGAGAGGAGTCCCTTCAGTGCTATTAGTCGTAACATTAATCTACTGTCCATAGATGTTGCCAAACAGATTATATCTGTAGCAAGGTTCAGTGCTTTTAGATGTGTTAAGTAGGGCTACAACAAATAGTGTATGAAATGATAACAAAGTTCGTCTAGTTGAAACAAGTGAAGATGACGGCTTATTATTGAAACGTTGAAAAATTTCAATGAAAATTTTGTGGAAAGTGTGTGTTTTTTACTTTCATACATGTAGAATAGAATAAAAAGTATTTATTTACGGGCGATGTTAAGACGTTAGTATCAAGTCCTTTCTCCCACTTCACCCCACAATACATAAATAAAAAAATTGTTATTTTAGACAAAATCTAAAACAAAATAAAATAAATCTAGATAATTTAAACAAAAACATAAAATACAAAATAAGATCAATAAAAATATAGTTGGAAGTAAAAACAACGTCAAACATTAAAAACAACAACTTAAAATACAGAATAAATTTAATCTTAATGAGATCACTTTAAATTAAACAATATTGAAACGTTAAGAATAAATGATATAAATAATAAATTGCTTATTTTAGACTAAATTTAAAATAAAATAAAATAAATCTAGATAATTTAAACAAAATTAGAAACAAAAACATAAAATACAAAATAAGATCAATAAAAATATAGTTGGAAGTAAAAACAACGTCAAACATTAAAAAAACAACTTAAAATACAGAATAAATTAAATCTTAATGAGAACTCTTTTAATTAAACAATATTGAAACGTTAAGAATACATTTATAAATGATATACATTGCTTATTTTAGACTAAATTTAAAATAAAACAAACCTGATCACAATTTAAACAAAACGAGGAACAAAAACATAAAATACAAAATAAGATTAATTAAAATACAATTCGAAATAAAAACAACGTCAAACATTAAAAAAAAACAACTTAAAATACAGAATAAATTAAATCTTAATGAGATCACTTTAAATTAAACAATATTTAAACGTTAAGAATAAATGATATAAATAATAAATTGCTTATTTTAGACTAAATTTAAAATAAAATAAAACAAACCTGAACACAATTTAAACAAAACGAGGAACAAAAACATAAGATAGAAAATAAGATTAATTAAAATACAATTCGAAATAAAAACAACGCCAAACATAAAAAAAACAACTTAAAATTCAGAATAAATTAAATCCCAATGAGATCACTTTAAATTAAACAATATTTAAACGTTAAGTATAAATGATATAAATAATAAATTGCTTATTTTAGACTAAATTTAAAATAAAATAAAATAAATCTAGATAATTTAAACAAAATTAGAAACAAAAACATAAAATACAAAATAAGATCAATAAAAATATAGTTGGAAGTAAAAACAACGTCAAACATTAAAAAAACAACTTAAAATACAGAATAACTTAAATCTTAATGAGAACTCTTTTAATTAAACAATATTGAAACGTTAAGAATACATTTATAAATGATATACATTGCTTATTTTAGACTAAATTTAAAATAAAACAAACCTGATCACAATTTAAACAAAACGAGGAACAAAAACATAAAATAGAAAATAAGATTAATTAAAATACAATTCGAAATAAAAACAACGCCAAACATAAAAAAAACAACTTAAAATACAGAATAAATTAAATCCCAATGAGATCACTTTAAATTAAACAATATTTAAACGTTAAGAATAAATGATATAAATAATAAATTGATTATTTTAGACTAAATTTAAAATAAAATAAAACAAACCTGAACACAATTTAAACAAAACGAGGAACAAAAATAGAAAATAGAAAATAAGATTAATTAAAATACAATTCGAAATAAAAACAACGCCAAACATAAAAAAAACACAAATTAAAAACACGCTTGACTATTGTGAACTCGTACCAAGTCCAGATCTATAAATCAACATAGTATTAATCTATTTATCTAGATAACTTGGTCAGCTAAATCGGAACAATTTACACTAAGGTGGGACAGGGATTTGATTTATGAAATACCCTTTTACACTTCTAATCTTCCATTTCCGGAGATCTTAGATAGTTGTAAGGGAGCAAGGCGACTGATTCATAACAATTACCGGAAAATCAATTTGTGGTTAGGTTAATGAAAGATTATCTGAAAAACACGAACAAACTTTATAACTAACTGAACAAAACTGTCGTTGTAAAAATTTCAGTTGTGGCGTAAACGCTCTTTCAGCGTAAATCTAATATGTTTAAATTGCGAGTTTTTAATGACGTCATTAAAGTTAATTTTTGTTTTTGCCAATTATTCCTGATCTGTAATATTTTGTTACTTGCGATTTTTGAACTCGGAAGAATCTTCTTTCATTAAATTTGAACCTAATAGATAGAACCGATTTTGAGAAATTACTTATTTATAATTTTCCAATAGCTAAAGTTTTTACTGATAACCAACGAATCGGCATTAAGTAAAACAATCACACAAGGTATTTGATACAGTTCCTAACTTTTTAGCGTGACCTCTGTCATTGAGATGCGCAGTCGTCTCTGGGCCGGTTGGTGTAGTGGGGGAAACACTGAGTTCAGTCTTGCAGTGAGTTTTGTAGTTATACGTGCATTTCAAAAACATTGGTTTGTTGTGTTGTGATGGAAGGTGGGGAGTAAAGTCCTCCATAGAGAATTTCGCGAAATCATATCAAACGTGTAGGCTATCGTTTTATGAAACAAGAAGCCGAGAACGGATATTTCGAGAAGTTAATTTAAGATAAAACAGATACCACGTGACATTAACGTCTAGTAACTAAACACAATAAATTACTAAATGTCAAACTTTAAATTTACAATTAATAAATGTATACAATAGCGTAGGCTAAGGAACTAAATAACACAAAAAGTGTTAAAATATAAATTAGCAATTTTAAAATAACAATAACAATACAAAATAAATAGATAATATAAATACAGGAAATCATGAGTTTCCAGCTACATGTATAGAATCCCATCCACAGAGTAAAGTATCCAGACAACAAAAATTAATTTTGAATATTTTTTAGGCTTTTCTCATTAAACATAGCCACTCCAGCTTGTGATAGTAACTTTTTAAATTTACTTCGCTTTTAATGACAAGTGTTTTCATGTACATCATTTTTAGGGTCCATAGGATCCTTATATTTTTTTACAAACGTGTCTGTAAGTCGCAACCAATCTACACCGACAAGACGATAAATTCTATATATTTCAAACTTTGCATTTATATTCTTTGTATCGTGCTACATGTAGGGAAAATATAGCGGTAACACAAAATGACCTGGGGGTAGTTAAGGGGCAACAGATATCGAGTTGAACATTAATTTTTTGGTAATATTGTGTCAGATTCATGCCCCCTCCTAAATTTTAACTTGCATACTTGACCTACAAATCTGTAAAGAATTATTTGGTTTTGAAATTAAATTGCAGTGCGAAGTCATATAGGCTATTATAGTTTTTATTTTTTTATAATTATGATGAATACAACTTAATTTAACCATAAAATGAGAAATGCTTAGCGTATAAGTTTTAAAAACAGTTTTTGTGAGATGTGAGACAGATAATTCAATAGCCATTAAATGATGAATTGCAGTTTCATTGATTTGTCTTTATTAGAGTCCGTAGCTAAAATCAAGGACTCATAATTTCACGCACTTGTCTCTCAGTCTGCCTGTAAGTCGCAAACCAGTCTACACAGACAAGACAATAAATCCTATTTCAAACTTTGCATTTATATTCTTTGTATTGTTCTACACTTATGCAAAATATAACGGGAACAAAAAATGACCCGTGGTCGTGTTAAGGGGAAAAATTATAGAATTAAAAGATTTCATTTTTTGAAGTATTATATGTGGGGTATCAAATAAAACTAGAAGTTATTCTGATTACAAATATGTATTTACAATAATATTTCAAGTGAAAAATATACGACCTAGACTGGGAATCGAACCCAGGACCTTTGGCTTTTTCCTAAATTCATCATTTGGAAGAGGACCGTTATTAAAGAAGGAGAAGAGGTTAATAAGACTTGGAGAGAAGTGAAGGCACTTGCCGGAGACAGGGACAGATGGCGAGCTCTTCTGGACGCCCTATGCTCCAATAGGAGATAAAAGGAAATAAGTCAAGTAAGTCAAGTATCACCACCAGTTGAGCTGACAACCCACTGCAAGGAAATTTGAAGTTTGCGTTGAAATGAAAGGGTGTCCGATATCTCATCGGACATGTTAAACTGGGGGGGGGGGAGGAGGTAAAGGAGTGGCCATTATGTGAAATATCACTCCACAATTACTTACACACCAAACCAGCTTTGATGAGCTTACAATTAATTAATACAGTTACATTAATTTGGTTAGTTATTAGGTCTAATCCTAACTTAGTCCGACAATAATGAGTCAGCTACACGAGATGTCGGGTTTATTACTCACTTGTCTAATTTTAGTTAAACTACTCGCGTGCACTAAACATAGATTCACTTCTGGGTCCAAAGACTGGTGCGGGGAACTTACCCGACCATTTGGGAGGACGATATCCTTGCCGGAACTCACTTAATAATGGACTAGCGATAGCTGAAACCCCACAACGTTTGCCGGCTACGCGCATATCCAAAGGGCGCGAATCTATATAGCCAAAATGTCGCGTCCGTGAAGTTACAAGGCTGTCTAAACAGCTGGCCTGACGAACAATGAATTTACTCTTTGATCAGTAACAAAAATAACACCTGCGTAGCGTGTAAGTTTTAGAAGCAGTTTTTGTGAGATATGAGTCAAATATTTCAACAGCCATTACTAGATGGATTGGAATTTCAACTTTTATCAATATTACATGACTATAAAAATAACTGTCCCTGTATGCCTACGGAGCAGTGTGACCAGACGTGGTTTTTTGGAGCATATGTTCTCTTTTTGAGCATTATCTTCCCGGGATTTAAAAAAAATGAAACGTTATGATCGGCTTTTGTTTAAAAATAACATATAATTAATAGAACTAAGGGACAATAATTAAGATAAGTTTTAAAATAAAATATACGAAAACCTATCTTACACAGTACAATTACCTACCCAGTATACGAAGTATAGTCTAAGTTTGGTAATCGCAAAATATCGACCTCCTTTTTTGACAATCTTTATGTTTCAATGCCTCACGAAACCTAAAATGTGTTTTTCGACAAGCCGTCCGTCCGTAAAACAAATTAAGATAGAAACATGAAATTCGGTGAAGTTCGGTAAAATCGAAATAAAAATGTCAGAATGGCGCGAATTTAAAACAGTTTTTTGTTCATATCTCGTGTGTTATTAAACTTTAAACACATTAGATTAGATAAAAATTTGCAGATTTTAATTCTGCATGTAATGATACAAGCACCACAGTGTATACAATAAGATATAGCGAAGTTATTGTTAAAAATGTAATTTCGAATCCTTACATTAATAAAATGTCATATTCGTATAAAGATAGTAAAACACAATTTTTTTTTTGTAATATCCAATTTTTATTAGTCTAGCCGACCAATGGTTTCGCCTGCTAAGGCATTGACGAGGCTGTATTACAGACTGTGTTTTACTATCTTTAAACATGGAATTCCACCAAGAACCATCGGTCTCAACAGTAATGAAAATCATATTCGTATGGTTACGAGAGCCAGCATGGGCACGAGGGTAGCGAGTGGAGATTTCTTTAAACAGAGAAATTCCATTATTAGTAGGGCCGAGACGCTAACAAAGATGGCGGACGGCCGGCATGTTAAAAATCGCTTTTTCGTCATACTGCTTCAAAAACAGTTGTTTTCAATACATGTATTTAGATGCTAAAGTTGTTCTTTTTACTCCTAGGACCTAAAAACATCAGTTGAGGTATCAGCTGTTACTTCGTTTATACGAATTAATTAACGACGATTTTAAAGCATCTAATAAAAAAAAAAAAATTTAAAAAAACCGATACTTTCGATTGTAAATAACCGTTAAAACAGCTGTTACCATTCGATTTAAAGGTAAATAGGTTATAACATTTTAGTTATTGTGAAATTGTTTGCAGTATATCGATAAAATATAGTTCATCACTAGGACCAAAAGAAGCTTTGCGATCCTCCCTTATTTTCCGAACTTGAGTGAAAACTTCACTTTTGGTTCTAATGATGAAATATATAGTATTTTGGTTTCCTGATGCAAAGATCAGTCAAAAACTGCAAACCGAAAATTTGTACGCGTACCAAACTTGCCCCAATTTTAATATTTGGTAGACAAACGTTAATACAACTTATATACTGTTAAAAATTAAAATGTACATACCTATTATACTAAAGGCATTCCCCATTACATTTTGTCGTTTTGGAATAATATCCTCCATTTAAAAAATTATACCTGGTCTCCCACACAGCGTCGTGCGGTTTTAAAACACTTTTGACCCTTATATTCAGACTCGGGTGGCATTTAAATTTGATGTATAGTATTACATACTTGGCGGTGTGAATAACCCCAGCACCTGGAAAGCTTAGTTGTTTGTTTCTTACCATAGCAACCAAGAAAAATGGAGAACAAATAATTTCGCGTAACAGTTATTTTAAATTTATTATCTTTGTGGTTATATTAAAAAAAAAAAAGATTTTATCATTGCTAAATATAATTTTATTATGAACTAATGTCTAATATATTATTGAAGTTACAACGAAAGCAAAGCATGGTTGGTTTATCATTTTCACTAATTAGGTCATCGACATATATAGTCTGCGAGTTTGTTATCGGTTTTGACAGACGGGATCTCTTTAATAATGTCCATTAATTAGGCTTGTCTTTCCTTATCGAAGGCGGATATAATATTCCACTTTACGTAAATAACTAGCTAACTAATAACTTTAAAACAGCTGATAGAAAAATTACAAAACTCAGCGCCTCAAAAGGGCAATATTTGACGATATAAGTGATTTAAAAAAAAGTTTCGTCCCTCCCTCCCTACTGTTTAAAGGTGAAAAAGTTCTATAAGGTGTCATTTTAGCATTATAAAAAATATGATGATACAATAAATAGAGGGATCTAACAGAACATTACAAAGGTGTACATCCAGTTAGGTTGCTCGGGATTGCCACGCTCGTTCTCCCTGTAATAAACCACGAAGATTCACGATCAGTGATGCCCTTTGATACATCTAATAACCTTTTGAAGTCACGTAGTAATCTGTCTTGCTCCTCCAGAGTTGCCCAGTAAAATTATTGCGTATAAAAGATGAGCATGGAATAAGGCTCCATTTATCACCAAATCCAGACGGGAATAGAACTTTCTAAAAAATGTAACTCTAGCTAACCTCGTGAACAGACTATTTATGCGAGTCTCCCAGTCTAGTTCTGAATAAAAATCCAAAGTCCTTCCCAAGACCAAAAGTGATTTCTTCTGTTTTTTCTCTGTTTACAATGAATTTATTACAGTAGAACCAGAGAAGAGATCTCTCAAGAGAATTTTTTCTGCTTCATTCAGTACAAGTAAATTAGATCTTTGTCAGAAATTAAAATAGTTGTGTCATCAGCATACAGAACACTTTCTCGAGATTACGGGGTGTCAAAGTTGTACATATGTGAAGTCGCTCTCACTTGCTACGCTCATGTCGGTGATTCAGCCCTCCCGGATATCGTCACAAGCGTATATCACATTTTCTTGAGAGTTTGAAGTTGCAGTTTTGACCCTAATTTAGTTATTTGTCACTGTTACAGGGTGGTACATTACCTACAGAGGTGAAATTTTCTTATTTTCAGATATGAACCAAAAACTGTATACAATGACCACTATTTTGGATCTAACCGCTAGCAATCCTTTAAAATTTTTTTTCCAAATTAAATTCTTAATTACACAAAAGGCGTTTCAGACAATATTCGTCCATCTTCAGGTGATTAAAAACGCGCAGTTAGAAGGTGCACTAAGTAACGCCGGCACGGAGACATGTATAGAATGATAAACATTATTTGTTCGCGAGTTCTATCAATACTGTTGTCTTGTTTTTTTTCTCCATGTTGAATATTTTTAATTGAGTGTTTTTAATCACCTGATGATGGACGAATAATGTCCGAAACACGTGTTGTGTAAATAATAATTTAATTTGAAGAAAATTTCACTGGCGGTGACATAAAAAAACAGTTATTTAGTAAGCATATTCAGTTTGTTTTAAATTGCCATTTGTTTTATACACACTTTCTCCTCCATACACAATATCGTGTTCTTATCTGATTTTTTGTGGCCGATATCGTGTTAAGATGATAGATGGACGGCGTGTTGAAAATCAAAGTTTCATGACACGCGAAAATTTTTCAAAAAACATAGGTTGAAATTTTATATGATTACCAAAGAAACGTGAAGATCATTCAAAAAACATTGGTCGAAATATTAACGATTACAAATGAAATGTGAAGATCATTCAAAAAACATTAGTCGAATTTTCATATGATTACCAAAGAAACGTGAAGATCATTCAAAAAACATAGGTCGAAATTTTTGATGATTACCAAAGAAACGTGAAGATCATTCAAAAAACATAAGTCGAAATTTTTAACGACTACCAAAGAAACGTGAAGATCATTTAAAAAACATAGGTCGTAATTTTTAACGACTACCAAAGAAACGTGAAGATCATTTAAAAAACATAGGTCGTAATTTTTAACGACTACCAAAGAATCGTGAAGATCATTCAAAAAAAATAGGTCGTAATTTTTAGCGACTACCAAAGAAACGTGAAGATCATTCAAAAAACATAGGTCGTAATTTTTAACGACTACCAAAGAAACGTGAAGATCATTTAAAAAACATAGGTCGTAATTTTTAGCGACTACCAAAGAAACGTGAAGATCATTTAAAAAACATAGGTCGTAATTTTTAACGACTACCAAAGAAACGTGAAGATCATTTAAAAAACATAGGTCGTAATTTTTAACGACTACCAAAGAAACGTGAAGATCATTTAAAAAACATAGGTCGTAATTTTTAACGACTACCAAAGAAACGTGAAGATCATTTAAAAAACATAGGTCGTAATTTTTAACGACTACCAAAGAAACGTGAAGATCATTTAAAAAACATAGGTCGTAATTTTTAACGACTACCAAAGAAACGTGAAGATCATTTAAAAAACATAGGTCGAAATTTTTGATGATTACCAAAGAAACGTGAAGATCATTTAAAAAACATAGGTCGAAATTTTTAACGACTACCAAAGAAACGTGAAGATCATTTAAAAAACATAGGTCGTAATTTTTAACGACTACCAAAGAAACGTGAAGATCATTTAAAAAACATAGGTCGAAATTTTTGATGATTACCAAAGAAACGTGAAGATCATTTAAAAAACATAGGTCGAAATTTTTAACGACTACCAAAGAAACGTGAAGATCATTTAAAAAACATAGGTCGTAATTTTTAACGACTACCAAAGAATCGTGAAGATCATTCAAAAAACATAGGTCGAAATTTTAACGACTACCAAAGAAACGTGAAGATCATTCAAAAAACATAGGTCGAAATTTTTAACGACTACCAAAGAAACGTGAAGATCATTTAAAAAACATAGGTCGAAACTTTTAACGACTATCAAAGAAACGTGAAGATCATTTAAAAAACATAGGTCGAAATTTTTAACGACTACCAAAGAAACGTGAAGATCATTTAAAAAACATAGGTCGAAATTTTTAACGACTACCAAAGAATCGTGAAGATCATTTAAAAAACATAGGTCGAAATTTTTAACGAATACCAAAGAATCGTGAAGATCATTCAAAAAACATAGGTCGAAATTATTAACGACTACCAAAGAAACGTGAAGATCATTTAAAAAACATAGGTCGAAATTTTTAACGACTACCAAAGAAACGTGAAGATCATTTAAAAAACATAGGTCGAAATTTTTAACGAATACCAAAGAAACGTGAAGATCATTTAAAAAACATAGGTCGAAATTTTTAACGAATACCAAACTTATCCCATACTTCGTATTTTGGAAGTAAAAATCAACATTTTTGTAACAAATTTGAACATAAACTGGATTAGAGCGTTTACTATAAATCAAATTGTACAGAATTACTGCAACGCGTATGATCATGGTCTCCGTACTAGGATTTCAGGAGTAAGAATATATCAATAGTCAGAGTTCAGTAAATTGATAATAGCAATGTTCATGTTTCTAAGAAGTTGTCCAAAGTTTAACGATGTCTCGTTGGCAACAGTCCCACTCTATGACGTTTAATAACGCTAAACATGGTTACATTCTTACCAGAGATAAAACAAGATACTGCGTCACTAAACGCCTTTCTATTACTTTCTAAATAAAAGTTTAATAAGTAAGGAAATATCCAATATAGAAAAAGTGATTTTATAATATTTAGATCTTCCCCCACGAAGAGGTCACTATTTATATGACGGACAAATGGAACACTCTACAAACTTGAGACTTTACAGTTATGTTACATAGATATGTAAAAAAAAGTACCCTTGAGTTTCATTTTTTTTATGGTCAATCAAAACAAAATGGCGGAATAAAAAAATAATGCTACGTTAACACAAAAGATTTTATTTGCATAACCATTACAAATTGTTGATTTGCAGATAACATGAAAATGTGTAAAACTTAATAAAGAAAAATAACAGTAATAAATTATTAATGATCCAAATTTGGCTTTTATTCGAATTAATGTCCATGAGTACCTATGCACTGATAGCAACGAAACTAAAAAGAGTCATAAGGGCTTTTGAAAAATTGCCGAGTTGTCAACAATAATTCCTCTTCAATCAGCCTCATTAATTCATCATCTGTTGCTGTAGGGTGAGAATAAACTTTTTTCTTTTGAAAAAGCTCCGTAGTCAAGTTTCGGGATCTTGGAGGCCAGTCCATGAACTTGCCGCCACGACGTATCCAACGTTTGGGAAGATCTCGGTCTAAAACCTCTTTGGGCACATTAACATAATGAGGAGGAGCTCCATCCTTGATCTCTGGCTGAGTAAGATGAGGAACTATTTGATCAGTTCAACAACAGCTGATCGAGTTGACAATATACAATTTAATTGCATTTCATTGTGGGAGGAAGTGGTTCTATCGAGAAGATTTACGTTCTTTTTGTTATTCAGCCATTTTGTTTTGATTGATCATAACAAAAAATTAACTCGTGGGTACTCTTTCACATACTGTAAAGTGACAAGTTTGTAGAGTATTCCTTATGTCCGACATATTAATGGCGACCTCTTTGAAGGACAGCCGTTATGTAGTATGTATACTTGTTTAATAGGTTAGGGTTTTTTGTGAGTAGAACTCCTTTTACAGTTTTTAACAAAATTTGACGTTGGATAGGTCTTAGTTTAGCCTGTAGTTGTTTCAGTCCAAATTTCAAAAAGATGGAAAGTACGGGAGGGAAAGTGTTTACCGTTAACCTCATGTTAAGTTTTATTCACGAAATTATAAACATGTGGCAGGAATTTATAAATCTATGTAATTAAAATCATTTGGCTTTATATTAAGAACTAGCTTCGCTCGAGTTCCCTCCGAAAATTCGGGTGGGGGGGGGGGTTGACATTGGATCAAAGTTGTAGATCAAAACTGAATAATTTTCACACATTATTTAATTTTTAGAGACACTTATAGGACACTTAGAATAATAAAATTTGGCAGGCATGTTGGGACAACCAACTGCCATAAGCTTGCCAAATTTGATGATTTTAGCTCTCCAATAAAGTGTGTTTCAAGATTAAATAATGTTTGGATAATGTACAAAATTTACCTAAAATTGAACTATCTAGCTATCTGAGAGGTATAACCGATTTAGATGAGAAAAGTCATAGAAACAAACTTATAGATCTCGTCAAATTCGTAGCTGCTGGTACAATCCGATAGGTTAGGTTAGGTTAGGTTAGGGTAGGTTAGGTAAGGTAAGGTAAGGTAAGGTAAGGTAAGGTAAGGTTAGGTTAGGTTAGGTTAGGTTAGGTTAGGTTAGGTTAGGTTAGGTTAGGGTCACAATAGTTTAGTCACTCCAAAAAAGGTTTATATAGACTTTCAATTTTCATCCGTCGTTTGTAATTTTTTCGGGATTAAAAATTAAAAAATTCGACTTTATGGAATTTTCCCGTTGGTTACAGGCGAAAAGTTGTAAGTTTTCCAATTTTCAAATTTACTTATCTCTCATAAGAAGTTAATCATTAATTAGTGTGCTCGTTTACGCGATTGGATTTTACAGACCCACTATTTTTCGTCTCGGAATATCTCAAAACAGATATTTCCCGAAAATAAATTAGTTGATTCATCACATAACTCTCTATATACTACGTATATGTGAGAAACCATTTAACTTGCCAATAAATAAATAGCTGCATTTCTTGCAAAATACATAAACAGGCCAGAGGCAGACGGTAGGCAATCTAAATGTTTTCTTACTCTTAAGGGATTCGTTTCTAAGACGCGTTGAAGCCCGTAACACGGTGGATATCTACGTTACAACTCATCAAATAGAATTCATAATGAGGCCGAGACGGTCGATATCAAATCCCTCATGTTTTCCTTTCCTTTCATCGCATGACACGGTGAGCCAAGTTGATTTTATTTATATTTACTAAAATTGTGAAGTTTTGTTTATAGCTTTGATGTACAATATGTTTGTAGTATATTATAATTATTGTCATCTCATGAAAACGTCAGAAATTACGAAATATTCAAAGCACGGATCCAAAGATTACGGGTAAGTTTGCACAATTTTATTTTCTCTTTATATACAGGGTTGTGAAACTCTGTTACTTTATTGTTTGTAAAAAGAATCAAGACGACTGACGGAAGTAGTGATGTGTGAATTCGAATTAAAATACTCGGTGAATCCGAGTATCAAATCCTCGGAGCATTCCGAGTATTAAAATCTTCGGTTTCGTATTAAAATATTCGGACGAAATCCTCGTAACTAGGAACTAGGAGGAGGTAATGTGCGAGCATGAATTCGAAATAAAATCCTAGGACAACGATATTCGTTAGTGTTGTGTCAATTCCAAACAAAATGCTCGGTGTTTCTACTTTTGTTATATTAGTTTCTAGGATGATTTTTCACTACACATTAATTAAACATTACGATTTTGAGTTAAAATGATTTAGATTGGTTAACAAGTTCAATTTAAAATAATAATATTAATTTATTTCCACATTAACAAAAAGTAAATTAAATTATTATTTAAATGTTATTATTTGTATTCAGATAAATATTAATAGGTTACCATCTTTATAAAAAAATATAGTAAATTAACTTATTTTAAATAACAACTAAATTATTAATGTTGGTAATAATTGTGCTAACGTTAAATTACTGAATTTGTATCGAGGCAGGATAACATTTAATTACGTATTAGAAGTCTCAATCACATATTGTTTAAAAAAATAAATACTTGGTGGATCAGTCTAACAGATAGAACGCAAAAGTGTAGGTTTATCTAAAACGATCTGATTGGTAAGGCTGAGTTCGAATCATTCTGCGCAGATACTCGATTTCGAAATAATAATACGAGTATTGAAATCATTTGAAACCGAGTAATGCGAGTATCCATTTCACCCGAGTATCAACATCGCTAGACGGAAGGGCGTTGAATTGATCATTTGCAGAACAAATATGCTGATAAGATAACGAATTTCAGGGGATACCTTCACGTATCGGTCTTCAAAATGTTGAGTCGTCCATTCTATAGAATACCATTTCACCGTTCATGTATCACTCAACTCGTACCAATTTGGTAAAAAACCTAATCAATCCTTGAATCACTTGGTTAATATAATCGTATACATACTTGTCTTATACAATGTAACCATCATTTTTATGGAAGTAGTCGTTGTAGCTTACTTTTGCTTCACTCCATCAAGAACCTCTCCATATACCATCCTATGCACTTACATCACTCTTGTCAACATTATTGTGTCTCTCTTAATTCTCTGTGATAATACACGGACAAGGTTCAAGGGCAAACTGAAATTTAATTTTTACATTTTTAAATATTCGATTCGCACCTTCATTGATAATTGTACATAGAAAAACTATTCATAGGTATGTTCTTGTTTATTAACGATAAGTATACTTTAATCTAATCAGACTCATGGTGTCGGAAATAAGTAATAACAGAAAGTAAAAAGTTTGTGATTAGCATGGTTAATGAACCCTGGATCAAAGAAACCTCTCTAATTCATTTTTAAATCCAAATTTGGGATATCGTGAGATACTTCGGAATATGTCGTCCTTTTCTTTTATCCGCCCTCCACTCCACAGAGCGTCGAAAGTTTCTTGTTCAAAGCTGAGTACGTGCTGAGACGTCTCGTAAAGCTTCACTACATTTCCTGCACAGGAGGTCTGGTGTAGATGACTACGGGACATCCAGTGACCAGTCAACTATCCAACCACTTTCTGTAGGTGTGACCTGTTCAGATTAAGGCCTTCTATTGTATTGAGTCTTGATCCTTTGAAGATCTTCTTAGCCTTTACTTCTCTCCTAATCCTTCTGATCTTCCTTTGTGAACCGTTGGGAAACACCTACGTGACAAAGTATGAGATACTCAACATGCAGATTCTGGACCAGTAAAGAAGTATTTAGCTCCTGCTTTACCGCACCTGTCTTCCTCCTCATTCCTAGTAACCTCCTAGTAATGTCCCGTGAACCACAACAGGTTTTCATTGTCAGAGTTTTGAGAGTTAAATGACAATCTCACACTATCTTGGTTGTATAGTTGTGATTTGTCAAAACCAGAATTGCTGCCTTGCTGTCGAAGTTTATATAGAAGGTCTTGTCTATATACCTCCTCATACATTGAGTCAGGGCAATTACTTCAGTTTGAAACAGTTGCCAGCTTTCCTACGCTTGGGTTGACACTCTCGCTGGGACTGAAACTGACTCATTTACCCTTGGAAGTTTTAGATTCGTCCGTGTACAAGTCCGTGCATTCCCTTGTAGATTAAAATTTGTATGAAATCATTTTTTGATGTAAAACCCGATTTCGATATTTGTATAAAATTGATTTTAGTTGATCTACTAATAAAGTTTCTCTATCGGATGTAAAATAAAAATAAAATAATACAAATAATTTATACACATGAGAACTATAGCACGTGGAGTTTTCCTCTCGCCTAAGGCTAATAGAATTGCACACAATTATAACAGTCCGATGGAAGTACACCAATAACTGCCGGCAATGTAATACAGGCTCAATCTAAATATTTGAGATTGTTTAAATCAACACGTATTGTAAGGAAAACTGACCCAACCTACCCTCAGGGGATGGAATAAATCAAACAACAACTGTGCCTCGGTAAAATAGGGGAGTTTGTTTAAAGAGAAGTTGATCAAAGACGGATAAGCTAATTAATATGGTTAAAAATGGATATTAAACACCCTATTTCATTAGCTAATAATAAAAGTAATGATACATGAATAGAATGTCAGAAACATCTTGATTTATATACAGTATGTCTCACGATGGTATTTCAATCTGTGGAACAGTTGTTTTTTGACTGATTTGGTATGACTGTTGTAGATATGTATAAAAATATACCACAGAATGTTCAAGTAAATATCTTGAATGCGAACAAAATGGCGGTTGTTTACAGATTTTGTGGACTATTAGATTTTCTTATTTATTATTGTTACATTAGAAAATTTCCTAATTTTATTCACTTTTAATTTAGCATAGAGGAAACAATAGTTAAGAATAAAATACCAAACAATAAACAATGATCACTATTCAGTTTGGAAACCATCTACCGTTATGCACCGTCGAATGAAAGTTTCACAGGTATGCCAGAAAAAATATGTTGTGGAATCTTGAGAATGTAATTTTCAGTGATTGTCTCTAGCTCCTCATCTGTGTTGACGGCGTGAGAATAAACTCTTTTAAGTAGCCCCACTGACACTTAGGTCTGGCGATCTTGACGGCCAGTCCTTAACTTCACTTCCCCTTCTATTCCATCGACCAGCAATGTTTCACAAGAATTGCTCCATGTTGTGCAGAGTTGTTTCATCTTGCTGGATGATACAAGACTCCATTACTGGAACTGAAAATCATGATTCATAGTGCCTTCAGAAATGTCGTAGGATAACACTCAATTAACTGACACTGCTGCCCAAATCGTAATGCTCTTCAGTTTTTTCTTCAATTACACGAGTACACGAGGATTGGTAATAAAGGATGATTCAATAAAAATGCTGGTTTTTTTTATTGAATTCAATTATTCAAATTTAAAGTTATTAAAAAATTTTTTTTCAAAATTATAAAAGTGATTTGTTGAATGATAAACTTAACTTACGATCAAACTCGTTATAGGATACAGCAATGACGTGGATAGCTGATAACGTAGTGCACAAACCAAGATAAACAACCTTTATTCAGTTATTCTTGAATCGTTGGTGTATACCTGTCGCTCATTTGAGTGTTATTTGTTTATTGTATGTGGTTTGTGCGTTTTGTAGTGTTGTAATGTTTTAACGACCTCTCAGGAGCGAGTCTGAAGATGGAACATACGTTCTGAAACGCGTAACCTATGTTACAAAGTAAGTCACAAGACTGAGTAATAAATAACTTGGAAGATTAAAATCTGTGACTTGGGTAATATTACTCAAAATAAGTTTAAACTTTAAAAAAATTATATCCAAATACTTGGTATTACATGTAGCCTATAAACTCTTACATGCCCATTTTTAGCACATTTACTATACAAAAAAGGCCTAAACTAAAAAAAATAGTTTCCCCCCCCTTTTTTTTCACAAAAATGTCTAATACCATAGAAGAAAGAATTAGAATAAGAAAGTCACAGCCCATGTTAATCAGCGTGATACAAAATATCCTTAGTTTGGCTACTGGACAACAGAAAGCGCTAGTAGCATCGGGACAAAAAAGCTTGGCTACTGTATCACAAGCCCTGTTGGCTACTAGCGCTTTCTGTTGTCCAGTAGCCAAACTAAGGATATTTTGTATCACGCTAGAGCCTATACCTGTGACTTTCTTATTCTAATTCCTTCTTCTATGCTAATACGAACAATTACAAGAAAAGGTACTAAGGACCAATTTGATAGCTTTTGTGTTAAACTATCGTGTTTAGTTTTTGAGATAATCACAAAAACCGTTTTGTCCCACCTTTTAACCCCACAGGGGGTGGGTGGGCAGCGGTGAGCTGGAATGTCCGATTTTTTCCCCCATTGAAGTAACCCCAAAACTTAACTTTCCACCAAATTTCGTGTCTGATTGATTTTTGTCCAGATTTTCACAAAATCTGTCTTATTCAGTGGTCTACATGAAAAGCACATTACATTAGGCTCTATTTAAAAAAAACAATTAAAACAAGGTAAGGGTACGAACAGAACAAGTGGGTCGCGGTGGATGCTACTAGTTAAGTCGCGGTGGATGCTACTAGTTAAGTCGCGGTCGATGTCAACATCCATGTAAAACAAACACATTGTAGTGAATGGAAGAGAACAGAGCAGGTAAGTCGCGGTGGAGGTTTAGCGCGATGCCATCCTGGAGGTTTACATCGATGCTTTTGAAAATCAAATGAGTTTGTTTTTACATGGATGCCTATTGCGCGGTCTACAAGGATACTTCCCTGTGATTGGTGCGTTCAAGGCCAAGTTGCCATCCCCCTCCACAGCAGCTCGTATAGGTACTCTAGTTGCTTTCCATAATCTCTTTTGCGTATTAAGTTCATTTTTGAATTTCAAGTGCTAAATATGAAGGAAGATCTGATAGCAATTGTGCAGCTCACTCCCGTATTGTGGGTATATTACCTATCGACCACCACTTGGTGACAGCTGACAATTCATCACTATCGTCACTTGACTCACACAACATCGCAAAAGCACAATCTTTTTGTTATTGAAATTTCATCAAACTAGTCCACTTGACAGTGGTCCTAGCTCGACTGAGCAGTGCAGGTAACCTCCTTGCTATGTGCTGTCGACATGGACCGCGACTTAACTAGTAGCCTAGCATCCACCGCGACCTCCACCTCCACCGCGACCCACTTGTTCTGTTCGTACCCTAACGAATACGTCTGTGTCATACAGTGCAATTTAAAAACTACTCAAAAATACACTATAACAGCTGTTAATAAAACTAAGATAATCTAATAGCTCAAGAACTGTGTTTAATTTTAAACCCCCGCCATTTTGTTGGTGTACACAATTTTACTTGAACATTCTGTGGTTTATTTTTATATTAATTGTTGTGCAAAAACCTAGGTTCCACGACCAGTGGAACAGACTGTACAATGGCAACGTGTCAGGAAGTAATGATTTCAGTTTTATCCTCGAATACTAAACCAACATATTTATCTAAAGCTTCGTAGGGTGATTCATTCCATCCCTGACAGACGGTGATGAGTGCCATCGTTTATGTGGCGCTAATTTATTTCTCAACGAACTTAATGCGTACAGTGTGTTTGTTTAATGATGGGAACAATGCCTAATGATCAACAGCTCAGTTCAAGAAATCTGAGAACTAGGGCAATTATGTAATCATTTAAGCTTTTATATTCTTACAGGAGATCGGATGGGAAAGTTCAGATTTACGATTTAGATGAGACAGGAGTATAAAATAAATATACAAAGTGATAATTTTATCATGGGCGCGATTGTTATCTCGTCAAAGGAGATCCAACTCGGAATTGAACACTTTCTTTACTTTTTTGTAGGATTAAAAAATACTAGTTCGTGTCCAGTTATGAATTGTAACAATTTTGAATAATTACATTTGTGTAGTTTATTCATTAAATTTTGTATTCATATTTTATAAATATTTCCCATATAAACTGTTTAGTTTTACAAAATGAAAGCAATCAATCACAACCCAACGTGAATCCGTTCAAATAAACTAAGCACTATATAAGTTAACCTAAAAATAATTTAAACAGCTGTTTTAATTCTCGAACAAAACAACAAAATAAAACTTATTTGAGAATTTTATAAACAGCTGTTTCTAATTATTTTGGTTTAATTTACCCATAACAGGCTCGTTATAAAGAATGATAATTTTATTGCAAAATAAGTGTTTCCAAGAAAAATGAATAATTTTCAGCAAATCTGCAGGTAACACTGTTTAATTTGACAGATCAACAATTAAAATCGGTCTTTCTAAAGAAATAATCGAATGGCGCAGATATTTCTTAGAGAATTAAATATAAGATGTCATTATAATTTAAAAAGTCACCGTCTTTTTCCAATATGGCAGAAAACTTTTCAATTCGTTATGGAAACCCCTATTTGTATGATGTTTTCGGATTTACAAATGGCTGCTATTTAAACTTTTTAATGTGGAATATCTGAAAAACTGTTAATTTGATTAAATATTTAAAGAGACAAATATTTACGACAAACTAAAAGTTTTAAAAATTCTTTTTGTAGCTCGAAGGATAACTGAATTATCGACAAAAAACTGAAATCATTAAATCCTGGCAATTGTCTATAACATGCAAGATTAGCCTAAAACCGAAATTTGTGTGTGAATTCTGTAAATTTTTACTTTAAAATCCAAAATTTTAACTCCATATCATATACCATTGAAAAGGTTTTTTGTTTGTTAAAAACATAAAATGACGGCCAGATAAAAAAACTAGACCACCTGAAATTTTGGAACACCCTGTATATATATTTTTTGTTGTTTAAAGGCGAAAATCTCTCGGTCATCATCGCCTTATAAAAAAAGGAAGAAAAGAACTAAAATAAATACATATAGCCCACGAATAGTCTAATAGCGTCAGGGTAGGAAAAGAACAACAGTTGGTCAAGAGAGACCTGATAGGGAATATGAAATAGAGGGATGAAACGCAAGAGTTCATGAAAAAAGTGTAGATCCAGCTGGGCGCCTCGGGATTGCCAAAACTGTACTCACTTATAGTGAGCCTGAGCCCCTGAGACGGTTTTATTGAACCGTTTCATAATGGCGACCACTTAATATAATGTTGAAATATTATTAGCCACTAAATGGTAGGTATTTGTATGTATATTAATCACTTTGATTGAAATTTGTAGGATTTTTAATTTGTATTTCAAGTAAAGTAAAATAATATTCTGACAAACTGACGTCCTGTCATCATTATTATCCCGAATTATTCCGGTATTGACATTCTCTCCTGGGACACACTTTACCTCGATTTGTGCAGTTATATCGATATTTCATTCTTCTTATGTGTTCGATATTTTTATAAAATTCATATTCTATATTGACTTTTCCGATAAATCAATTAATAAAAACTTCGCTCCGTAAAGTTAAATTTAATTACAACAAGGTGTCGCTTCTGCAAACACATAAACTATCATGATATTCCTACAGCTTCAAGGAAACCCGATAAGTGGTCCCAGCCGGCTGCATTCCCCCCCTCCAAGGGTAAATGAAGAGTATATATCTGATCTAACATTGTTTTAAAAAGGTTTCTTTTTTATTTAACTCGATGGTATTATAACGAATTGTTAATTGGTTGGCGTTTTTACTTATTTAGGGTAATCACCAAATATTTCGACTCAGCCTCACGTTTGGCCTCTGGAAACCGAAAAATTGATTTTCAACATGCCGTCCGTCGTCGTTGTCGTCTGTACTTTAAGCATGATAGCTGTCATAAAAATTAAGACATTAAAACATAAAATTTGATTATAGACTAGAGTGTGCTCATATACAACCCTTTGAAATTAAGAAAAGTCGAATTCAAAGCATCTGTTATTTTAAACAGTTTTTTGTTCATATATCGTGTGTTATTAAACCTATATTACATTAAATAAAATAAATATTTTCAGATTTCAATTCTGCAGGTAATGGTACCAATCCCACATCTCAACGACGACAATTAATTGGGGGGGGGGGATTTAAAAAACCGAAAGTATGATGTAATTGCAAAGCCAGATTTTTAAAGTTTTTTTTTCATTTCGGATGGTTACGATGAAGCGAAAAAACATTCGGTAAAATCGGGTCTGTGCTTCGCGGCAAAATTGCAGTTTCATACGTTTTTTGAGGTTAGGATTAATTTTTAAAGTGTTTCCACCGGATCAGGTGGATAGTCTATTCATCCACGAGTATTTTGGTTTTTTAGAAATGTTTCTAACGACCAACAGAACCGGAGATATTTAAAAAATGGTGTAGCGATGCTTAAAATGCATCAAAAATGGTGTAGCGATGCTTAAAATGCATTAAAAATTGTGTAGCGATGTCTAAAATGCATCGAAAATGGTGTAGCAATGCTTAAAATGCATCAAAAATGGTGTAAAGATGCTTAAAATGCATCAAAAATGGTGTAGCGATACTGAAAATGCATCAAAAATGGTGTAGCGATGCTTAAAATGCATCAAAAAATGGTGTAGCGATGCTTAAAATGCATCGAAAATGGTGTAGCTATGCTTAAAATGCATCAAAAATGGTGTAGCTATGCTTAAAATGCATCAAAAATGGTGTAGCGATGCCTAAAATGCATCAAAAATGCACATTCGTTCAATTTTGTCGCAAAGCACAGGCCCGATTTTACCGAATTTATTTTCGCTTTCTTTTAACATATGTAAAAAAGAAATTCCGATTTTGCAGTTACATCACTATCAAATTACAATTTCCTTCTAAATAGCGAAGTTTTTGTAAAAAATGTAATTTCAAGTCGTGATCTCCCCAAAAAATTACATACTCTTGAGTTACGACATCTAAACAAGACAATCATTGAATGGAGAGGAGACACCGACATGAGCGAAGCGAACAGTGTCATTAGGGCCTAGCTGATGTCAAGGAAGTAGTGATATAGACAATAAACAAACTTACCCTATTGGATAAGACCTCTTGAACTACGAATACAATTTAACATTTCCTACAAGGTCCAAGAAACCAACATTTAGTCGTTGCATTTAGAGGACCTGTTTGTATTATAATCATCAATGTATGAAAACACAATTTCCCACAAAAAAAAAAACCATTTTATTTGCTCAATACAATACAAACACAAGATGACGTTTCAATAAGTAAGTCATCATCCTCAGTTTCTACATGGAAACAATCGCAGTGTATAGGCCTGGGTAAATACCACGATGGAACCCATCAACTTGTTTGATTTATTTACCGTGTGGTTATGTTTTTGCACCTGTTATTTTCCTAATTACTGCAGGCCTATCTCGCAGTTTGCTACATAGATTTGGATCCATTAACCTTAACATTTTCAACTCTTTTTTTAACGATCCCACCTCTCTCTCAAAAGAAACAAAAATAAAACTTCTCTCGTTACTAAAGAACGTTACCATGAAATGAAAGACTCTCCACCCCATTATATCAGTTTTAAAAGCTATCTCTAAATACATATTTTTATTAAAATCCTCATTGTGTTGTTGCATTCTTTTGTTCTTAAAGATACAGCTTTCCCCTTGTACTGTATTGAAAATATATTTTTTTTAACAATCCTATGAGAGTTTCTTTACTTTGAATGCGATACATTGTGTATAGTCTTGCATCTTCTTGATTGAAGTCTACTTTGGTAAATAAATACCAACTCAGTCTTCATTTCGTGTAGTTATAACCTGAATATTATGTAACCTTTCTTTCTCTAGATGTCTGAACATAATAGATTGTCGCCTTTCTTTTTGTTTAAAGGGGAAAAACTTGGGAAAGACGATAAAATAAAGACTTCAAGCTCTTGAATATTCCAACAGCGTCAGGGTCAAAAGAGAACAAGAGTTGGTCAAGAGAGACTTGCTAAGAAAGATGAAAAAAGGGTAGATTCAGTTCTTGATTGCCACTCCTGTACTCCACTATAGATGAGCCCTTTTTGTGTTTTCCACTATATCCGCAGTAAGTGGAATAGTTTCGATAGTGTATTGAATAATTATTTAATTTTGTACTTTTAATGGTGTCCGGTCAATTGCGGACACGGACAATTGCGGACACATCATTAAAGCGGGCAATTGCGGACAACAGGGACTACTGCTACCTGACAAGGGTTTTACAGGTACAACAGGTACAAACAGAATTCCCGTTCAAAGCAGCGTTTTGACTATCAATTGATTGTAAGAACGAAACACATGGTTTCTAAAGAGTATAATGTAATAGAGATTTGTAATGAGATTACATTTGTTAAACGTTGTTATTCCCGCGCGAAGAAGCTGGTAAGCGGGAAACGAGCCGTGACGTCACCACTTTTGGAGTTTAAATTCCAGTTATAAGGAAATTAGATGAGTTTTGGAAGATAGAAGAATTATAGGAAATCGACCGAGTTTTTGGCAACATAGACAGGTTTTGCAAGTCAAAGATACTGTATGTATATTTTTGTATATTTATTTATATTGAAGTATACTTTTTGTATATTTTCGAGTTTAAATTCCATAAAATGAAATTTTGGACTATAGAAAAATCATAGTATTTCCAGTATTGAAATATTTGCAGAGACCTGTCAAACCCTTGTCAGGTAGCAGTAATCCCTAGTGTCCGCAATTGACCGCTTTAATGATGTGTCCGCAATTGACCGGTATTCCTTATAATTACTCTCTCCTACTTTCACTTTGTACCCCACCTCCATTTCTCTACAACCCTCAGAGGCTCACTTTAGGTTGACAATCCCGAGGGTGCTGAACTGGATGTACAGTTTATTTCATGGCAGTTTTGGGTTAGATCCCTCTCACATTTTTATATCCGGTTTTTCTTAACCAACTCTTGTTCTTTTCCGACCCTGATGCTATTTGAGTATTCGAGAGCTATGGGTTTTATTTTATATTTCATAATGCGATGTTTTAAAAAAATTCATTTACATACTCTCTTTTTCTTTTTCTCTTTCATTTGGTTTCTATATGTACAATTTCTCTCCTCCAATTTATAATTTTTAACTATTACCGTTCTTATTTCATTCTATTTCTATATAGTATTTTTTAATCACTCATTTCTTCCTACCTTCTTTATTCATTTGTATCATTACTTTCTCCTAATTTCATCATCTTCATTTATAGTTTGTAATTAAATCATTCCATTCATCTATAATTTTATACTTATACAAATTCCTAATATCTCCTCATATCTGTAAGATGACACATCAGGTAATATGTGGTCAGGAAATAGATTTCCCATCGCTGTAGTTCTATATTTCGAAACTTGGATTCGCTACTAATCCTTTACGTCACCATGGTGGGTAAACATCGAAACCTATGCCCAAACTGGAATCGAACCTGGAACCTCTTGTAGACAGTTGTAACCACTCTATCAACGGCTGACATGCAGTTTCCCCGGCGGTTGAAGTAATTTATTAGTGTCGATAATCCTGCCCCCCCCCAAAATGTCTGCAGTTCCTCCGGCGTTCACTCACAACCTAACCTTACCTAACCTAACCTTACCTGAAGTAATTCTTCATCTTCATTACTAACTATACGAATACTGTTTAGAGAGTCATGAACTTCCGATATATTCTTCGGTAGGGGAGGTGACTGTTGCCGTTTTTTCTTGTACACGTTATTTTTTATTGCATTACATAATTTATTTGTTGCGTTAGCAAATAACGTAATACAGAAATAACCGCCGGGGGAACTGCAGTACACCCAAAAAGGGGCCCCGGGGGAACTGCAGATACCCTTCGGGGGCTGCCCCTGACCGCTGGGGGAACTGCAGAACTCCCCTATCAACAGTCGGCTCAGTATGTTTTATTCTCTCCTCAATTCGCGCTTGTCTCCCCCCATATATTTTTATAAACTATTAATCACCTCTTCCCAATTACTCTTGTTATGGAACCGGCTGACAGTTAACGAACATGTTTAGCTTGTACATGTAATGTGTACGTACATTTCACGTACATATTTATAACTAGTGTACTTTATGTGTGGTATTTCGCTCCTTCCTTTCTCTCTGTCTCTCAACAATGCTTATTATACCAAAGCACACAATAGTTTTGTGTAACAAATCTTATATTGTATTGGCGTGTGGTTTGGGGAACTTCGTTGTCAGATTCCTTTAAATCCATAGATAACCGTGCCCCCAATTATGGAGATTCTCTTTAGTTGATAAGTAAGTATTGAGATAGTATTAAATAGAATAAAACTCGAACACATGATCTCACAAAAATTACGTTTACCTTATCAATTGCGTTTGTTATAATAAGTTTAGGGTTTGTAGCTCATGTATCATTGAGGATGGCGACTTTGTCGTTGAAACGCGTTTATTTATGTTATTTATTTTTAAGGGGTTAAGCGGAAAGGAGGATCTGATAGTCCTAACTTCGCTCTGAAATAAATTCACTATTCATTCATTCTTAGACATACTTTCATTCCATTTCTCATCCTCTTTCACCCTCCCATTTTCCCCTATATTTGCAGGCCTACTCCCAGTGAAAGAAAGAGTTTCGACCATTGAATAAATATTGCTAATTGAACATAATTTGATAATTCCCGTCTCCCCTCCTTCCATCTCAACTATATTTGTCGAATAAATATTGTGATTTGTGTTATCTTGTATAATTAACACACATATATAGTCAATAAAAATGAACCTAATAATATTTTATTTTTTATTTCAGGTAAGTGAATTTACTTCCCTTTGAACTGATAAACACAGATGTAAGTACAGTTATCTATACTCCGCGCCAAAGCTGGTGGCGGCTGAGGGATTAGGACGGCCGGGTCGGTGAGCCTACCCCCAATTAGAACGCGCTCGACCGCTTCGGGCCTTGGTCATTAGTCACCTACTGGGTTAAAAGTGCAATCGGTACAGCTTTTTTAATTAGTCAAATATTATAAAAGTAACTACATATTTGTAGTCTACATAGAATTACAAGAAAATTAAGTCTAAACACGATGTAACTGCGATATTGTAAAGTATTTGGTTTATAGAAGGAAATAAAAATAAATAACAGTTAAGTTTAAAAATGATGTAGACATATATTTTAAAAGTTATCTAAAAATTACATGTATTTACAAAAATATTTACAGTAAGAGCTTTTAACAACCGATATTTGTAAAATCTTCTTTTACGAAATGTGCTCCTACGATGCTGAAGGCGAAAACGAACCGATCGGGACATTAAATGTTTAGCGACTGACGGAAAATAAGTCATACAGGACGTTAACCTTTGGACCGGGGATGCGAAACCAACAAGAGTGGAATGTGAGTCATTCCACCCAGTGAATCATCTGAGTTCAGGCCCCTTCTGTCGTCTATATAGGGTAGAAGTGTGTCTTATAAAAATACAAGAAGTGCGCTGGCTAAGCATATGCAAATCCGAAATAAATATATTTGTTTATAAAAGCGAACCGAAACTCAAACCGCACGGATAGTGTAAATTATCGGAACACAATAATAACCGAGTACAAAGTCTACAAGGTTTTTTTTTACAAATTTGAAAACTTTAAAATAATTATGTTATCTGATATACACTACAAAACTTATAATGTATTATGTAATTAAAATCGATTACAGAAAAATCTTTATCTTCTTCAGGACACCTTTTAAATCTCGTTTAAACCAAATACTTTACAATATCGCAGTTACATCGTGTTTAGACTTAATTTTCTTGTAATTCTATGTAGACTACAAATATGTAGTTACTTTTATAATATTTGACTAATTAAAAAAGCTGTACCGATTGCACTTTTAACCCAGTAGGTGACTAATGACCAAGGCCCGAATCAGTCGAGCGCGGTCTAATTGGGGGTAGGCTCACCGACCCGGCTGTCCTAATCCCTCAGCCGCCACCAGCTTTGGCGCGGAGTATAATTGATGTTAATATCTGATAAACATTCAACGTTTTGTTGCTGAAACAGGTTTGATATTTTTAATCATGTTTATGTATTAATGTTGTTTTATAATATATAGGTCTTGGTTATCACTGCAAACGGTGCCACTGATAATTGTTTACAACTTTGATCTAAGATTGAGAACCTTGTTTAAAATTGAATTAGTCTTATCAAAGCTGGCTTTGGTTGGCTTGCTAGTCTTTGGGTAACAGTTATTTACAGGGTACTACGATCTAAGTATGGATTTAATTTAGATAATCGATCTATTTAAACTCTACTCAATTCTATTCTGTATTGGAGTTAGTTATTCGTTTCGCTACCTTTCTTCTCAATACCTCATTCACAGAACAATATCCTAATTAAATTCTACCACTCCCCAAGCCTATCTGTTCTTTTTCCAAACCTCATCAGATCGGGAAATGCAATTTCTCATAGCTCTTCCACATTAACCACACCCATTACTTCATAACTTATTCTGCCGTATCCTTCACAAAATACCTCCAGTCTACATATATCACAGTGAGATTAACTTATGTCCAATCATAGAAAGATGCCATTCAACATGTTCGGTTAAAATACCTACCTCCACCATTAGGTCCTTCCTCCCTAGACCTACTGTATAAGTCATCCGCTCCTTCGATCATCAGGTCCGTTTACATAAATCTTTAACTGCCTACAGTCCATTCTCTCATGGTTCAACCTGTTTGTCTCGTATCGCCAGCCAATATGATCCCTGCCTAGATAATTCTACCGCCCTTTAGCTTCACATCTTTATACCGAATCAATCCAATCAGCGTGTCTCTACATACACCTATTTCGGCTCTTATTCCCTCTAGATCACCGCCGAGGCTCTTATTCCACCTAGATCACCACCGAGGCTCTTATTTCACCTAGATCACTGCCGAGGCTCTTATTCCCTCTAGATCACCGCCGAGGCTCTTATTCCACCTAGATCACCGCCGAGGCTCTTATTCTACCTAGATCACCGCCGAGGCTCTTATTCTACCTAGATCACCGCCGAGGCTCTTATTCTACCTAGATCACCGCCGAGGCCCTTATTCTACCTAGATCACCGCCGAGGATCTTATTCCACCTAGACACCGCCGAGGCTCTTATTTCACCTAGAGCACCGCCGAGGCTCTTATTCCACCTAGATCACCGCCGAGGCTTTTTAGATCACCGCCGAGGCTCTTATTCCACCTAGATCACCGCCGAGGCTTTTTAGATCTACGCCAAGGCTTTTTAGATCACCGCCGAGGCTTTTTAGATCAACGCCGAGGCTCTTATTCCACCTAGATCACCGCCGAGGCTCTTATTCTACCTAGATCACCGCCGAGGCTCTTATTCTACCTAGATCACCGCCGAGGCTCTTATTCTACCTAGATCACCGCCGAGGTTCTTGTTCCACCTAGACACCGCCGAGGCTCTTATTCCACCTAGATCACCGCCGAGGCTCTTATTCCACCTAGATCACCGCCGAGGCTTTTTAGATCACCGCCGAGGCTCTTATTCCACCTAGATCACCGCCAAGGCTTTTTAGATCTACGCCGAGGCTTTTTAGATCACCGCCGAGGCTTTTTAGATCACCGCCGAGGCTCTTATTCCACCTAGATCACTTCCGAGGTTCTTATTCCACCTAGATCATCGCCGAGGTTCTTATTACACCTAGATCACCGCCGAGGCTCTTATTCTACCTAGATCACCGCCGAGGCTCTTATCCTACCTAGATCACCGCCGAGGCTCTTATTCTACCTAGATCACCGCCGAGGCTCTTATTCCACCTAGATCACCGCCGAGGCCTTTATTCCACCTAGATCACCGCCGAGGCTCTTATTCCACCTAGATCACCGCCGAGGCTTTTTAGATCACCGCCGAGGATTTTTAGATCACCGCTGAGGCTCTTATTCCACCTAGATCACTGCCGAAGCTCTTATTCCCTCTAGATCACCGCCGAGGCTCTTATTCCACCTAGATCACCGCCGAGGCTCTTATTCCACCTTTATCATCGCCGAGGCTCTTATTCTACCTAGATCACCACCGAGGCTCTTATTCTACCTAGACCACCGCCGAGGCTCTTATTCTACCTAGATCACCGCCGAGGTTCTTATTCTACCTAGATCACCGCCGAGGCTCTTATTCTACCTAGATCACCGCCGAGGCTCTTATTCCACCTAGATCACCGCCGAGGCTCTTATTCCACCTAGATCACCGCCGAGGCTTTTTAGATCACCGCCGAGGCTCTTATTCCACCTAGATCACCGCCGAGGCTTTTTAGATCTACGCCGAGGCTTTTTAGATCACCGCCGAGGCTTTTTAGATCACCGCCGAGGCTCTTATTCCACCTAGATCACTTCCGAGGTTCTTATTCCACCTAGATCACCGCCGAGGTTCTTATTACACCTAGATCACCGCCGAGGCTCTTATTCTACCTAGATCACCGCCTAGGCTCTTATCCTACCTAGATCACCGCCAAGGCTCTTATTCTACCTAGATCACCGCCGAGGCTCTTATTCTACCTAGATCACCGCCGAGGCTGTTATTCCACCTAGATCACCGCCGAAGCTCTTATTCCACCTAGATCACCGCCTAGGCTCTTATTCTATCTAGATCATCGCCGAGGCTCTTATTCTACCTAGATCACCGCCGAGGCTCTTATTCCACCTAGATCACCGCCGAGGCTCTTATTCCACCTAGATCACCGCCGAGGCTTTTTAGATCACCGCCGAGGATTTTTAGATCACCGCCGAGGCTCTTATTCCACCTTTATCATCGCCGAGGCTCTTATTCTACCCAGATCACCACCGAGGCTCTTATTCTACCTAGACCACCGCCGAGGCTCTTATTCTACCTAGATCACCGCCGAGGTTCTTATTCTACCTAGATCACCGCCGAGGCTCTTATTCTACCTAGATCACCGCCGAGGCTCTTATTCCACCTAGATCACCGCCGAGGCTCTTATTCCACCTAGATCACCGCCGAGGCTTTTTAGATCACCGCCGAGGCTCTTATTCCACCTAGATCACCGCCGAGGCTTTTTAGATCTACGCCGAGGCTTTTTAGATCACCGCCGAGGCTTTTTAGATCACCGCCGAGGCTCTTATTCCACCTAGATCACTTCCGAGGTTCTTATTCCACCTAGATCACCGCCGAGGTTCTTATTACACCTAGATCACCGCCGAGGCTCTTATTCTACCTAGATCACCGCCTAGGCTCTTATCCTACCTAGATCACCGCCAAGGCTCTTATTCTACCTAGATCACCGCCGAGGCTCTTATTCTACCTAGATCACCGCCGAGGCTGTTATTCCACCTAGATCACCGCCGAAGCTCTTATTCCACCTAGATCACCGCCTAGGCTCTTATTCTATCTAGATCATCGCCGAGGCTCTTATTCTACCTAGATCACCGCCGAGGCTCTTATTCCACCTAGATCACCGCCGAGGCTCTTATTCCACCTAGATCACCGCCGAGGCTTTTTAGATCACCGCCGAGGATTTTTAGATCACCGCCGAGGCTCTTATTCCACCTAGATCACTGCCGAAGCTCTTATTCCACCTAGATCACTGCCGAAGCTCTTATTCCACCTAGATCACCGCTGAAGCTTTTATTCCACCTAGATCACCGCTGAAGCTCTTATTTCACCTAGATCACTGCCGAAGCTCTTATTCCACCTAGATCACCGCCGAAGATCTTATTCCACCTAGATCACCGCCGAAGCTCTTATTCCACCTAGATCACCGCTGAAGCTCTTATTCCACCTAGATCACCGCTGAAGCTCTTATTCCACCTAGATCACCGCTGAAGCTCTTATTCCACCTAGATCACTGCCGAAGCTCTTATTCCACCTAGATCACTGCCGAAGCTCTTATTCCACCTAGATCACCGCCGAAAGCTTGTGATTCATTGTACGATTTCGTTAATTTTACAACACAATTAGTATCAAACATTGACATTTTTACGTTACGGAACAATCGCACTTGAAATAGTACATAACAACCACTTGTTGTACGATTAAATCACAGTTCTTTGAAACCCTAGATCACACTTGTGATAATGCAGCTCATAAACATCACACAAAACTGCTTTTAGAGGAGCCCAATGCATTCACGCATGACTTGAAATTGTTTTGTTTCGAATATCACGTGTGCTCTTCTACCTCAATGTTATAATCTTCATATTTAAATTTGTGTGTCAGTGTTCTCTGAACGTATAAGTAGAATATAATTCGTTTTGGAATTTAAAAAAAAACAGTTTTAATAAACTGCGCAAAACCTCGCACAAAAATTTCCATTTCCTCACCTAAAATGTTTTCTGGCAGTTGTCAATAGAAAAGTTAAAATAAACCATGGTTACCGACAGTCTAGATTAGTCATCACATCAAAACCAATGGACACGTTTATATAAAACGTATATAGTTTTTTATCTAGCCGCCATTTTGTGTTTTTTTAACAAAAAAAAATCTTTTTATTTTAAACGATATAGAGCTGAAATTTTGCATGCTTACTTATGTGATTTAGTCCCAATTTGCAAAAAAATAATCAACCGGTTTCCTTCAAATGGAGGCTATTTAAAGTTTACTCTTTCCAAATTTAAAATTTACAACATGGAATATCTCAAAACGTGGTAGGGTAATCGTGCATTGTAGCTCACCCTAATATCTTAGTCGCTAAAAACGATGCAGACTTTACCTTGTTTGTCATTAATCAGATGTTTTTTTTTTACAGCGCGAAACAATTTTTAAGTGTAAAAATCCATTAATATAAAAGAAACTGACATTTTTTTAACGCAAGGATTAAGGCTTTTTCGGGTTATGACGAATGTGTACAATGACAACGTGAGTCAAGTTTGTGACTGCATTACCAGTCTATGTTTACAAAGGTCTGGAAAGGTAACTATATATATTTATCTTCCCAGACATTTGTCCTTTAATTTAAACTTACGTATCGTACAGCGTATAACATAAACATATAAACATTCATCATAACGCGAATAATCTTTAATTCCTTGTGTCAAAAATTTTAAGTGTCTTCAATATTAATGGATTTTGAGACTTGTAAATTGACTTTAGAAATGAAGATATTTTGTTTCTTCCAAATATTGTAAAGTTAACGGTTTTTGAGATATTCGACGTTAAAAAAATATTTAAACAGCCGCCATTTTGAAATTAGTAAAGTGAATCGGTTGATTATTTTTCTCAAATTCTTTATAACGCTAAATAGCATACAAAATTTCAACTCAATATCATTTTAGTGTTAAAAAGTTATGAATTTTTGTCAACACAAAGTTGCAGCTAGATAGAAAAGTAAGAATTTTAGGAAATATGTTTATATTAACTTTTTCATTGGTGAAATAAGATGTTTAAATTTTCCTTACCTTTTAAAGTTATTTAATAAAGATGGATTGTTCATATTATTAATATGGTTTAATCGGACATTACCATCATTTTTGCATATGAAAAACAAATACACGAGGTTTCGTGAGTATAAATCAACTCTCGTTATCAAGTGTAAAACTAGATAAAGGGGGAAAAGAGTTTTTCACTCCGATAAACAATTAGGACAATTTTCTTTTAGCTCAATCTTTTTACAATTAGTTGCTTACCGTACTTTGTGTAGTGAAAGTCTGTGTGTTGTGGTTTTATCTTATCACGTTTGTATTTAGTCTTAGCTTAGACTGCTCAGGTCTAGTTTTAGGCTTGAGTTCTTTTCTTAGATTGTAGATGAAGTTTTTAGTACCAACGTGGCTCTAGGCGTATGTTCTATCTTAACACTTGATAACGAGAGTTGATCTATACTCACGAAACGTCGTGTATTAGTTTTCATATACATAAATGATGGCGAATGTCCGATTAAACCACATTAATAATAAGTGAAACATTCTTAAGTTCCAATTAGTTCACATTTTGAATAAATCTATACATAATGAATAAAACTAAAATTTCTTTCATATAAAATAGTATTCCATGTCGTATGTTAGATTATTTAAGCGTGAAATCGGCTTTGCTCCTGAACCAGAAGCTCTTAGATTTTGCAAAGACGTCACGGATCGTCTTATAACAAAGCCGTTTGAAGTCCAATATAATTTGTCCAGTACTGTACAAAAGACAAAGCAAACCGTATTGTCGTGAAAGGGTTGTATTTCAGAGTTAGATTGTCTCTCTACCTGAGCACTTTACAACATTCTTTGTTTATTTGGATTGTAGGCAGGTCAAATTAGACTTGAAGTTGATATGCATAAATTTCGGGAAAACTGATTTCGTATATATTTTTTTTGTAAACTTGCCTAGTATAGGGTCAGCGGTAGTCCCAAAATTTCGAAAAGCTATTTTCGACATGCGCTCCGTCAGTCGTTGTTGTCATCTTCTAAGTACGATAGCTGCCACAAAAATTAAGATAGGAACAAGAAATTAGGTATAGAAGGTGCAACGTACTGTGTTTATCAGGAAATAACTAGTGCTCTTGGGGGGAAGGGGGGGGGACTAAGCTACCATTTATAATTATTTAGAACTGTGGTTCTTCGATGAAGAATTCTCGACGCTTGCGCTAACAGGAAGGATTAAGCCCACAGGTTCGTCATGTTCTAAAACTCGTTGACCAATTACTGTGGCTCAACCAAGTTCGGATTGTCCGGAACGCAAATGATAATGAACCTCCTTTTTCCATACATCAGAAATAGCGCCTGATAGCCCGGCGATAGGCAACTCATCATGCTGCAATGTGATGAGGGCATCACAATGAAAAATCGAATTAAAAATACTAAAAAGACGACCATTTTAAACGGCTTTCTGTTGGTATCTTGTGTGTAATTCAACTTATAACACACTAAATTGCAGCTGGGGAAACGTTAAAACACCCAAGGGGGGGGGTATTAGTAATCCCCTCATTTTAACCTTTACAACTCTCAACTTTTTTTTTTCAAATGTCAACCTATCTCATGTGACACCTCTAAAGGGGATAAAACAGAAAATTTTCGATGAAAAAGTAATCATAATTGGGTCCAATTTCTTCTTCTAAATCTTCTTGTTTAAGAAGAGGACAGCCACTCAAACAGTGACATCCAGAAGGTTTCATAACCTAACCATCTTTATACACAATATACGAGAATGAAATACACACTTTATTGTCCAGGAGGCCCAATATGATGTCCTTGCAGATGGTGTCAAACAAATCTTCATCCTTGTCCCTACGGCGCCACATAAGTTGGAATCTAACAAATCTCTACTGTTTCACGTTCTTTCTGTTCCTGGTAAAATACTGTCCTTAATACACGCCAACAACGTTTCAGCTGTTCTGTCTGTTTTATTTATGTCAATAGAAAATCGTTTACGAGTTGCGGTTCTCTTTTTGAACAAAAACACAATTTTTGTTTTCGAACAAACCCATACTTGGGGGTATTTGTGAATTAACAAAAAATAATTTGCTGTTTCTAACATCACACTTCTTGTATTTTCTTTTTTAATTTCACAGAAGATGTATTGTTATCTTATGTAGTAGCAAATGATATTTTGATTAATTGATTTACATTCTTAATATTTCGACAATTTAACAATATTAAATTTTATTACAATAAGGTGTCTGGACATAATCTGTTTTTATAGAATTTTAAATATTACTAACTCCCATTACATATCATTATTATAGCACTGATAGTTAAAACTTGACTGTTCTTCTTCCATTACCAACACAAATAGCTCAAGGTAACGCCTTCCCAGAGACGTTCAAATATTTTGAGAACGGATGATCCAATTCTATTACTGTTTTAATTTTTTATGTCCTTTAATTAAAGGTGTCACAAGGGATAGATTGGCTTTAAGTTGAAAGTTGCAAGGGTGTGAGTGGGTGGGGGTTACTCAAGATTACACGAAACCAGTACCCCAGAGTGTATTAACGGACACAATTACGAAGACCCGTGAACAGCTGTAATACTGAGTTAGACTAATACAATTTAACATTTCTTACAAGACCCAACAGTCCAGAGGATCATGTTCGTGTAACCTGGATAAGTTGACGCCTATCACATTCTTTACCTCTTTAGAAAATGTAATAATATATCTTTCTACTAGTTTGCCTACATCTTTTTAAGGTGATAAATACTGGGTGTCTATAAAGTTGGTCGACTATCTTTTGAAACAACAGCAGAGAAATTAGATTTGCTCTTCATTTATTGGACACATTAAACTGCGTTTTTGTACACGGCTCAATTTCGAGCACCCTCCCGTCCTCGCCGAGATTGTTAGTAACAATTTTCAAATGTGTTAATTTTGTGTCTTATAAAACAAAATTGAGATGATTTTATTATTGGGACTTTTGTTAAATATGCTACCGTGTTGGAAATAGTGGCTCAAAAGTTCCCTTAGGTATTCATTTATAGTCAGTGTTGGTGTGGCAATTCCGAAGTATCCTAGCTGGATGTACGACTTTCTTCATCTAGTCTTGGATCAACTGTTTGAAATTTGCAATCAGGTTTCTCTTGAGAATATCCTTCTTCCGACCCTGACGAGGGTTAGAGCATATTGTGCTTTTCTCTTTATTTAAGACAAGTGACTCAAAAATGATGGAATTATAGAATTTTCAGAGCTATACTTGTCTGAAAAATTTAGAAGAAAAAATAATGTTCAAATTAATATTTACAAAAGTCACAATCTCTATAACGACTTAAAAGAAGTGGATTTTTTTAAAAAAATGTACCAACAATTAATTATCTTTAATTGAATATTAAATCCTGTAATAAAAAATATTGGTTGTTTTAACATTTTAACAACAAATTAGGACAAATAGATGTACCCCAAATCTTGTTTGTAAGCTGTTATTCATAAAAAAAAATTATTTCACTGTTTCAGCATTTTAGCAATGTCACAGTAAATACAGCTGAAAAGCTTTGTTAAAACTTCAACTCTTATTACAGTCATAAGAAGTACATTTTGTTAGTGCGTTTAAGAGGTTAGGGATGATGACGGGAACTCAGAGATGTAGCGTCACACCTCCCCCTCCCTGCAACACTCAGTCGATTTTGGGAAAATAACATTTAGTGAGTTCGCAAGTATAAAAATAAAAACGTATAATTAATTCATATTCTGGCATTAATTAGTAAAGTCTAAAAATGAAAAATACTATGTGTGATTACGATAATTAATAACCACGAAAGCAAGACAACAATGAATAGAATTTAGCAGAATCAAATTATTTGACGCTGGCAGTCAAGGTTAATTTGATGTTGTACGAAGTTATTATCTTACCATTTTAAGTATTTAATAACAGCCTCATGGCAGATTTTTTAGTTTTTTTTTGCCGATACCTGACGGACTGGTGTTTTGTAGAAATTGCGAGAAGTACATTTTATTTGGGTTGTTAAAGGCTACTTTTAAACAAAATTGTTAAAACCGATTTTAAGAATATCTTTTTTTCTTTTTCTTTTTTTTAAAAAAAGAAGAAATTTTAGATGGCAGTTGTCGCAAACTTTGAGTTAGTAATATATTAGTCCCTAGATACGCCCTCAATACGCCCATATCGGCACAAAATTTGATTAAAATCGGTTCACTAGTTTGGGAGTACTGCACTAAAGACAGACAGACACATCATCCCATAACAACTTCTAATGGATTCAGTGGCCCTCAAAACAGATATATCCGCAAATAACACAACGTCTATTTTCACCCATCACGTAACGTTCCCCGTATATATACAGGGTGTTCCAAACGTATTTACAAACTTTTTTAATTGTTGTAATTTATGATTTATTAGATTTTAGTAAATTTTATTTGAACTGGAAAATTTTAACATAAGTTAGGCTAGAACGAATATTGATAAATCCACATTATGAAAATATAACATTACAGTATTGACAATTTACGGAAGGGGTCCCATACTTTTGGAACACTCTGGATATATGGAAAGTAAAAAGAGAATGCACATTAAAGAATCAAAGATTTCACAATTATTTCCTTCCTGCTTCCAAAAACTACGATTACAATCTTCTCATTAGAAATAACAGGGAAGAAATCGTCCAGGATTTCAAACTTTATCAATATTGATCGAGAAATAATAATATCGTTTGTTGAGTTCTTCTTTTGTATTGTAGCTTTTCTTGTATATTTAAACAAATCTTTCTAAAGATCTGAGAATTCTTTTTACCTTTGTTTGAAGTTTTCGCTTGAATGTTTTCCTATTATCTTCATCCAACAGTAAAGATGATTTGATTAAAGCCTTTATCCAGAGAAACTGTTAACGGTTTATTGTTCGTTATAATTCCAGTCACCTTTGTGACCCGAGACCCTGGCGTAAAACAACGGCCATGTTTTATTACAAAATTCCGTAAAAAATCACATTTTACGATGCAACCGCTAAAAGTAACACAAAAATCAGATAAATTCTATCAATCTCGTTGGGTATTTGTAATGATAATTTTGTTTGTGACGGACTTTGAATCTTTAAATAGAAAGAAATTCATTTTCAAAAAGTACTCTCTACTCAATTTATATATCTAACTGCATATATTGGATTTTATGTTTTCAGGGGTTTTTTTTAAACTTAGAAGCTTAGATTTGGTACTAGGACAGAAAATACTATAATTTAAACAACTTTTGATTGCCTTTATTCTCTAAAATGTTTTATTTTAAAAGACAGAATATTTTACATTATTTTAAAATAGATTTTGTATGGAATTCTGTAATAAAAATGTAGTGTCGCATTTCAAAATTTTGTCTTAATCCTTCTGGGAACCTCGTTTTGTATTTGTGAAATTGGGCTATATAAAAAAAAAAAATTGCAATTTGACTACTAGATATAGCTCAAATATTATTTTTTACAGTCAATTGTTTAAAAGTTATCAACTGTAGCCTACATTATAACGCGTACATTTCGAAAGTACAATCACTTGAACGGTTTTATTATATCAAAAGTTCCGAGGAAATATGATTTTATATGGAATCCTGTAATAAACTGTTGTGTTACATTTGAAAATGTAGACTTACACGTGCTGGGGGGCCCTTTTTGGTTTTTAAAATTTGAAAGAAGTTAATTCAATTTAACCACTAGTATTTGTTTAGGTGTTAATCGTAAAAAGTATTTAACGGATCCGGGAGTTTTTGTACACCCTGTATATTCTTGGCACAGTAAACAGCTGTTTAAGCATCAACTCTTATTTCAGTCATATTCCAACTTGTCTCTCATTGTAAAGATACGGAGAAATCCTTTCATAGTACATTTTGTTACTTTGTTTAAGAGGTTAGTAATGGGAACTTTAAGTCTAGATATGCCCCCTGCCCCCTCCTCCATTCCAAATTAACACTTGGTCGATTTTAAGACAATAACATTTTAACGTGTTCGCAGATACAATTCCTCCAATTGAGTTTTAATATAGAAGCCAATAATCACTTAAAGAGCAATAAAGACGTACAGACAGACATTTGATAAAATAATGTTTTATTGGACGTGAGGAGTTGGAGGAACAAAGACAGATATTTCAAGGAAAATCTAAACATTGATCACAATAATGTCTCCCTATAAAGAATGCAACACTAGCACGGCATTAGGTAGATCGAACACTAGTTTGTTGATAAATAAATAAAAGAAACGTACACGGACGAAACCCTCGCTTCTACTTCCAACGAGGTCGTTACTGTGTTCAAGGAAGGAATATGAACTGTTTCATCATTGCTATTTGTATTCATTAAGGTAAGGCAGTGTAGGCAGTGTTTATGACTGCTCTAGTTTTACTGTAGTGTTAACATAGGTATTACTAGGCTCATTTCATAAAAGCCAACGGAGTATGTAAATAAACAAGAGTTGAAAGGAAATATTGCTCATGTTTTTGTATATGGAGTACAGAGAAAGTTTTGCTTTATGTCAAAAGATTATTGTTGAATTGATCGTGGGAGAAGTTGTCTCTTCATAAAACTAAAAGGATGGTAGTTTGTACATTGTGCACCTTCCACGATAGGAAATTTATGATACACCCAGTTGGTGGTGTATTAGATAAGGGAAAAGGGGGTAGAACCAAATAAGTGGTCACTTGGAAGAGGAGGGATTTGTTTTGGATTTAAAAGTGTTGGATAACTATGATTTGTTCATATTATTGGTATACTTTATTCGGAGGTCATTTGTGTATATGAGAAATTAATAATAGGCGTTTCGAGGAAATGAATCAACTATCGTTATCAAGTGAAAAACCAAGAACGTGACAAACGTGGAAAAGGCAATATACCCAAACTAGTATACAAATAAGGCCGTTATGACTTTCGTTAATAAAAACTGAAATTATATAAGTAAATTTGATTTTTTCCGGTTATTTCGCCGCAAGTCGCAACTACAAAATCATGTATAATACTGTTGCCCGCTTAGAAAACCGTTAGGTAAATATGCCGTTGGCACTACTGTTTGTGTTTAGTGTATAATCTCGTTTTAACTTTGTGTTGTGCTGTTTCTTGTTGTTTCTCCTAATCATATTTCATATATTCACAGTTATCCGAGTTTTAGCATTGGTTTTCTTTCTTAGTTTTTGTTTATAACTTATTTTTCATGTTTCTCACTAGGTTTTTCACTTTATAATCTATTATAGTCACGAATCGAGAATTACTAATTTCTATATCTACACGAATGATTTCTAATGTCAGAATTATATAAAAAATGTGAGATATTTGGTGGAATGAGTAATTAGAAAAACGTAAATAATTGCAATGATCGTGTAAGCTGAAGGCTCTAATGTTCTGGGTAATCTGAAACAAAAAAATGGTACAACTGCAAGCTAAGCTACTTAAAACCTGTTTACTTTAAGATAGTGGGTCTAGGAAGATAATATTGCACACGTTTTCAATTATTACTTTACTTTTTTAAATTTTTCCTTTGAATTAAGAATCACAGAGGTTTTGAAATTTCTAAATATAAAAAAGTGGTTTGGATTGATGACTATATTACGGCCTTGTGGGTCTACCAGAAGACTGAACCCCGATGCCAACGTCCACCTTCATATATACCCTTGGCTTCGGGTACACATATTACGTATAAGAGGTGGTATCAAGTCTCAGCAAGGAATAGTTAGGGCCCGAGTGAGCCCTGAGGACTGTGGTCTTTTACCCCTTTTCACTTCTTTTTTTATATGTTTGATAAGAATAGTATGCTTATGATAATTTTTATCAATATTGCTAGTAAAACCTGTGCCATGAAGAGTTGTAGAGTTTTTTTGTGTGTGATATACCTTTGGTATTTTGCGTTATCTGCATGGTGTAGTATTCATTGGGTCTCTCCTCAGGGCGTGGTAGCATTACAGACACTCTATAAGAACAGGAGTTAGGGACCATCAGCTTCATTCAGGGATGTAGGTATTCTGTTGTGGTACCAGTGAAATTTTTTTTATTGTTCCCCTCGGTCATCATCACCTTATTAAAAAAAGGAAGAAAAGGACGTAAAATAAAGACCCAGAAATAATCTAATAGCCTCAGGGTTGGAAGAGAATAAGAGTTGGTGAAGAGGATCTGATAGGAGAGATCGAAGAGAAGGATATAATGAAAAGATATTGTAGTACAGAATGAAGGAATTTATTTTATTAAGTAAAACTTCTTAAATCTAAAAACTACCCATCAAAACGATTTGGTTCCTATCTTTCCAAATAATTATCTTTGTAAAATCCCTGACTGATGGGGGTAAATGCGTTAAGCACCATCAGAAGGCACATACCTTCTTCTGCGTGTGATTTGCTTTTCATCCGCATTACCCACTAAACCCTACCTCCTTTATTACCTTCCAGATGTTTTCAAGGTTCTTCATGGGACTACCTTCCGCCATTACTTCATGAAATAAAGGTCCATATCTTCACCTACACCAGTCTAGATTTTCTTGAACCGTCTGGTTCTTCTTTTGTTGTTGTTGAAAAATCCACGTATCCACCGAATCCGTCAGCATCTGTACCATTTTGTGAAGTGATAAGCGCACCGCTAGTTCTTGAGAAAGATTTTCTTTCTCAGACTGCCATCCCTCGCAATCAAAATGTGTGTGCCAAGCACAGAAATCGTGTATTAAACACTCACAACATTTTAACGTGGATTGATCTTGGAAAGTTTACGGGTAGTGTTTGAAAATATCATGTTTTGTACTTGGGTTAGGTGGTAAAATGTAGTATCATGTGCCGTATCAATTTCCTTACCCTCAATTATTACGTGTAACAGTGAAAACAGCTGTTACGCTTCGTTAAAACATCAACTCTCATTACAGTCGTATTCCAACTTCACTGTTAATGTAAGAGTACGGGGAAATTTGTCTTTAACAGGTTGGTAATAGTGCGCGGGAATTCAAAGTCCCTCTACACAAACATTCAGTCTTGTATTGTTGCACGTGGCGCACAATATGGATAATAAAAATAAGCGACGACAGTTTAGGGTGCGGTTAATTAAATTTCAAAATAGAAGGGGAGGAGGGGTTTTGTTAATTTTGCAACTGATTTGGAAAGTTGTGCAATGCTGGTTAAGCTGCGGCGATGTTATCATCATAAACACTTTATGCTAAAGTAATTTTTGAACTGCGGAGAAGGGATATTACACGGTTTTTAAATAATAGGCGTAACTTTACTGAGGGAAACTATAATTTTGCTGGTATTTCGTATACACTTGTCTTTTAAAGTTTTATTATACACAAATATGTCAATAGCTTTGGTGTGTTCGAAATAAGGGGTGTAAATACAGTCCAGATAAATGGAAATAGTAATTATTTTGCAGTATTATTATTACAAAGAGGAGTAGAATAGCTCAGTTGTCAGAACGTCCTCCTTTACCTCACCACAGTTTGGAGTAGGGAGCAGTCACAGATTACCCAGCTTCAAGCTCGGTTGATGACATTGCGTTGTTCCGTGCGTACCTATTCCTCCCTTTTCATGAGTTAATTGGGGACAGTTATTATTACAATGTTATTGGTGGATTGTTATTATATTTTTATTAATGTGCAAGCTTTTAATATTGTTTTTATGGATGACGAATTCCCAATTTTCCCCCGTTGTTCTATAAAAGGAAGAACTCCATCGCCTTATGTTTAAAAAGAAGATAAAATAAAGATCTCTAGCTGTCGAATACTTTACTAGCTTCAGGATCAGAGCAAAGGGTTCGTCAAGAGAGACCAAATAGGAAAAATGAAATATACGGATCTAACTCAAGACTACATGAATAAAAGTCTAAATCCAGCTAGGCTTGCATGGGATTGCTACAATCGTAATCACAGTATTCAACTATAATTTATTTGTCCATTACCTGTGCCGCAATCTTAATTGTTTGACCCAATTTTGTTCGTTTCATGTATTGGCATATTTGTTATATTCAAGATTTCATTCATTTTTCTTAATTTGGATGTACCTGTCATAAAATATAAAATAAAAATGTTCTGGTGTAGCTCCAATTTTGTTAATCATAGACACTACAGAAAATGTGAGTGGCAATGAAAACATTAACGTCTTCACTTCGTACAGACCATGTTTCCCTAATCAGTTCATCGCTGAGGAATCAAAGTTTAGGCAGGGATGCCTGCTGTCAACTTATCATCTTCTTGATGACGTTGATTTGCTTGTTGCACATTAGCAACAAGCAGTAATAGAAACATTCAGTAGAGATTGAAGAGCTGGACTTTACTGGTGACGTAAAGGTAAAATTGTATTCGCACAGTTACGACTAATACAGAGGTCAGCACAGAACGGGACAAAAACAAAGTTTAGGGTCTTTAAATTCACGTTAGATCTGTTTTGATATCTGGATGTGAAACTGGGAAGTTAGCTGTCATTATTACCATGCCATCGTTACTCGGTGTCTAAGATACATCTTGAGAATCCGATGACCTAAGGTTATCTCCAATAAAAATCTTTGAGAGATCATTAACCGTGTCTAATCAAGATCCAAGTACTGTGAAGAAATTGGAGGTGGATACATTATAGGAAGCCGAATATTGCAAAGCAGGCAGTGGATTGGAATCAGGAAAGAAGAAGAGGCAGAACAAAAAATATCTGGAAGTGAAGTATTAAGGAGCTAGTGGTTGTCAATAGGACATAAAGTGAACCCAAGGTTCTAGAACAAGGCAGGATTGCCTGACGTCCCATAATGATGAGGTTCTACGTTCCATTTAGGAATTACAAGAATGAAATCTCGTAGCCTCTTTGGAAACCAAACGTATGGGTTTTCATTTCTCCAAAAATGCCGGTTGTATAATTGGTAAAAAAAAAACAACCTACGTAAGGTAATACAGTTTTACCTTATTGTTTAAAGGCGAAATACCTCTTGGTCATCTCCCCTTATAAAAAAAAGTAAGAAAAGAACATAATATAAAAACTCTTGCTATCGAATACTGTAATAGGCGTAGGTTCGGAAAAGAACAAAAGTCGCTCAAGAGCGACCTGATAGGAAAGACGAATCTAAGATTACGTGAATAAAGGGTGTAGATCCGGCTAGGTTCCTTCGGGATTGCCAAAACAGTACTTGCTGTTTATAATAAGTGAGCCCCTGAGAGGTAGAAAAAAATTAAAACTCTCAAAATTTTAGTCAAATATGAAGTTTTATGATCAGACTTATTATGCCAACCCCATACGAAAGTAAATATCTTATGTTGCAAATTTGGGATTTGTTACATTATCGCGTGTCATTAAACCTTTATTTTTTTATGAAAGTTAGTCTGGGTCGTCGATTTAGAGATAAGCGATCTTTTAATGTTCATGGTTAGTTTTCATTTCTCACTGATACATTGTTAGTTGGAATTCTCTTCAGTCTTCCTATAAATGGATTATTTAAATGGCTTAAACTTTTTTTTTATGTTAACAAGATATAAATTAAGAAAAAACCAGCGAACAGTGATTATATAAAACAAAATGGTTTTACGTAAAACTTTAATTTATTGCCTTCATCTATAACCGAACGAGGAATAAAAATATCGTATATCGTCAAGACTTGAAGAAGGCGTATTTCGATAATTAATGTTTTGCGTTTAAAGGAAACGTTGCCAAGGAAACAAGGACATTTTCCATGAAACAGAAACAATAAATCCAGGACAAAGATAATAGTCCTGCGTTACAGATTTTCTCCCTTTGTCGAATAATTCGTTTCTTGCGAAAGCTTTAATGGACCGAGTCCGGTATCGTTTGCCTCTAATGTCTACCATTATATGGGCTGTCTGGCTGTCGTTCCTTAGCTATATCTCTGTTAATCTTACCTGCAGGATGAGACATTACTTTGCGCATTTTATTTTTAAATTATTTAATTTTTCAGGATATAATAATACTGGATTTTTTAATTATTTTGATAGTTTCATGATGGGTAAAACATTTGGATGTTGGAAGGTTCTAGGTATTTTTTGAAACTAACTGTCTTTAAAAAAAATGTTTTATTTAATGAAGTGTACATACCTGTTGGCGTTGGCACTAACGGCTAGACAAATTTAAAGAAGATTCGTTCGTTTTTCTAGTTCTAAGTTCGTTTTTTTGAAGTGAAAACTTCCTTTGTCGCGTTTTTGCTGAGGAGTCAACGTACGTGAAACGTCACGCTCGGGTCGGTTACGTTGAATCGGGTTTACTCGGCTCCACTCGACATCAAGCGCGCTCGGGTCGGTGACGCAACTGAATCGTCTATACTCGGCTCCAGTCGTCATCAGCCACGTTTACAATCTGGAAAAAAGTGCATCGTTTATATGTTATTGTATATGATCAGTGTAATATTTAAAGTGTTTACAATTTATGCTGCATTTTAATAATAGTGAATCAAGGTAACTTCTCGCATTTCTCAAAAATAGTTTACTACTTATAAGTAATTATTATGTTTTTTTAAGTAAAGATTTCATGTACACTTTTAAAAAAAACTTCGTGAAATTTTATTTTATAAATTTATTTAAATACCGGTACTACTATTATTTATTAAAATTTACACATTGATAAATCAAGGTTTCAATTCTATCGTGTGGTCATAAGCACACATCCAGATTATTTTTATTATTTTTTTTTTAAATCGGGAGAGGAAATAGATTCTTAACCAGTTTCCCAAGATTTCGTACTATGAAAGACAGACTTTTTATGAGTTGTGAACACTTTTCACCGAGTTCAAATAATTAGACGTACGGAACAATACTATATTTGATTTAATTTGCCCAGTATACAAAGTATAGGTGGTAATTTTATAATCGTCAAAAGTTCTACTTTTTTTTTTTTTTTTTTTGAAACCGAAGAAGTGATTTTCCGTCGTTGTCTGTACGTAAGCACGATAGCGGCTCCAAAAATTAAGATAGGAACATGAAATTTAGTATAAGAGATTATAGTGTACTCATTTGAATTGAAAATATCAAAATGGCGGCCATTTAAAACAGTTTTTGTTCATATTTCGTGTGTTATTCAACTTATAACACGCTAAATTAGATACAAAATTTGAGATTACAATTCTGCATGTAATGTTACCTCTCTAAATTTATTGTTAAACGTAATTTTGAACTCTAATCTCCCTAGAAAATGTGATATTTGTATAGTTACGAAATGTGCCAGACACGAGCGAAGCGAATGAAAACTGTTTAATATATACATATCTACCAAGAAAGTATTGCTTGCTCTACAGAAATAGATTCAGAGTGTAACAACTGTTTTAAACAAACTTGTTCTTCTGAACGACTTCTTGATCTAGCAATACAATATGGTTTACTACAAGGCTAAAGAAACCAACTTTTGGACATTACATTTAGAGGATCTGCTTGTATGACACCTATCGATTTTGTTTATAACGAACAAGTTAAAACGTCACACAAAAGCGATATCTTTCCGAATTCTAGAGGAATGAGTTGTGTTTATTACGATGAAATTTCACGGTTGCGTAATTCGATTTATTTACAGTACTTTGGTCACTCCTGACACACACTGCATTAATCTAACTTTATATTCCGAAATATAACAAAATGTACACCAACCGGTAAAATTATAGTTGCCATAAAATCGTTAAGTTATGCCTAACATTACAGAATTTATAATTTCTACTTCCGCATTTCAGTAATTATTTTAGCATAAAGTGTTTATGGTGATAACATCGCAGCAGCTTTGCCAGCAACGCACAACTTTCTAAATCAGTTGCTAAATTAACAAAACCCCTCCTCCCTTCTAATTTGAAATTTAATTAACCGCGCCAAACTGCCGTTGTTTATATTTATTATCCACATTGTGGGCCACTTGCAACAATACAAGTTGGTGTGTTTGTATGGCGGGACTTTGAGTTCCCGCGCACTATTACCAACCTGTTAAAGACAACAACACATACCTTGAAAGTATTTCCCCGTACTCTTACAATAAGGCTTGATGTTTTAACAGCTGTTTCAACTATTTCACTGAATAATCAACTGTAAGGAAATGGATACTAAAGGGGGTTTAAGATATATTTGAATGTTTTTTTTTGCTATCTAAGAGTGATTTCTGTTTAATTGTGTCCACCTATAAGCGTGTAATATAAGGTGCTACAAGAAGGTCTTTACAGATTTGTAAATTCATATACATTTATTTAGACTTCGTACAGAGTTCGTTTTGGTGTTATTTTGTAGGAAAATAGGTCAAGTTTTGACACAATTAGTGAATAGTACCGAATAGTACCACCGCAAGCGCTAGCGACAGATGAAACAAAGATGGGTGCCTTCACTGCTACTCAGCGCTAAAGCTTTGTATTTTGGTTTGAAGAATCGAAATTTACGGTAGTTGTGCAACGTAATTTCCGTAGGCCTACCATTTATGAGTGTTCAGTAAGCCATAAGAAATCTCTAGGGGGTTCCCGTGTGTTAACAGTCCTACAAAATTAACCCAGCATGCTTCTAACGATTTGAGGATTCCATGTTTGAAGTGTGTTTGAGAAAACGTTTCAACTCAAACTGTACAGATTAATTACAATGGTTCAAAACCAGGATGATTTTTTTTGTTCAGCGTTGATTTTTACTTTTTGATTGACACAACTACCTAAAGACATTTTTTGGGATGATTATTTTCTTTTGGGGATGGACGAGGGAGAAATTTTGTGCAATGTTTTTCTACAATGCATTTATTCATAATATCGGTTATTTAACGTAGATGATGTTATCGAGTAAGCCGGTGGATGTTCTAGACAAATACCAGAAAATTATGATTTTCTATTTTCTACAGATAACTTTGTTATTCCTCAGCCTAAAGAACAAATAAAATAACAGTAGTGTTACTACACCTTGTCCTTAGCTCTAGTTAAAATTTCACCTCAATTTAACTTTTTAAAATAAATAAATTCGTCAGTGGATAATTCTTGAATTTGCGAATTTTTAAAACATTTAAAGTCCCTGTAGCTTATACGATTGGACATGTAAAAAAAATACCCAAGAATAAAAAAAAAAATTAGAATAATGCGCTATATTTAAAATTATAAAAAATGACGAATCGAACTAGAAAATTACGAACTGACCACAATATTGGGAAAATGGTAAATTTCACAGTACCTCTAATTTTTACTCAAAAAATTCTTAGGGTACGTTTTAAAGATTCTTTGGAACTTTTGTATTTATTGAATAAAACAGCAGTCACACCCGTTTCAATCACCCTGTATATATAGGGTGTTTCCAAACTACGTTCCAAAATTTCAGAATATGGTTCCTTATGTGAAAATAATTTTAAATTCCTATGTCGTTAAACGCTTAGTTTTCCGTCTGTACCGCCATTTTGTGTTTGTTACAAAAACATATTTTTGGAAATAAGTTAGATACCAAGTCCAAATTTGTTACACATATTTTCTATGTGACCTGTTTTATCATGTAGCAAAAACGAGGACTTTATTTTGAATGTTTTCAAAATGGCAGGCGTTTACATTTTTTATAAAATTTAAAGCTTTTTGAAATATTTGATATTAAAGATTTTAAACGGCCACCATTTTGAACAAATGTAAAACTGTCTTGGTTTTTGGTACATTGATAAAAAGTCACATAGAAAATATGTTTACCAAATTTGTATTCGATATTTAATTTATTTTTCAAAAGGCGGACAGACGGAAAATGAAGCATTTTAGGACATATTTATGTTGATAGGAATTATTTTGACTCAAGTTTGCACAAAGTAATGTTACTTTAATTGTAAGTTATATATTTGTTAGAGTTTTTCATGCTTATTAAGAAAAGATATTTTTTTCAGTACTATATTTATGTTGGTTTTAATGAAAGTACAAATTTACACAAGTTATACCCCCCCTCCCTATAAAATCAAAATTGTGACTAATCATCGTCTTTGTGACTGGAATATTTTTTACTAAATTAACTGTTTTTGAATAGAGATCTAAACGATGCATGGTTCCAATATTTAAGCCTCTATCGTCCTGGTTTTATATTGCTGCTTCAGACACACCCCTTCGAATTTACCCTAAAGGGTTTATTTTGATTAAAAATGCTACCCTTGTCACGTGACCCTTACCACTGAGGTTGGAGGGCGGATAGGTCAATCAATTCTTGCTTGCCCTTCTCATTAGCATTCTACCCTCTGTGGTACCACCTTTTTTAACTAATTCTGGTGAGGGTTTACTAGTAATAGGCTATCATTAAAACTTTTTCACATATTATTATATAGAAATGATATTGATCAATTTTATTCCAATATGTGTCATTATAAAATGTGTATACAGGGTGTAAAAAAAGTATTGAAAGGGTTTTCAAGGAAGGTAGAGAAATGTATATCTCTCATTTAAAAAATCATGGTGTAAACTTTCATAAAATAGAAATAATTTCGTTTTAATATACAGGATGTTCAGAAATCTTTTTTTTTTTGTCATTATTTTGATGTTTTCAGTAAACCACTAAATTATACACTTATTATCCCATTTAACTATACACTATCACATACTGATTTTCTAACTTCTGTCAGTTCTAATACGTAAGAAAATTATTTTTTAAACATTTTTTGAATGGATCTTTTAGAAATTTACTCAAATAAGAAAAAATATTGACATTGAAAATTTTCAAGAAAAATTACATGTTTTGAAAATTTCGTAACACTTTCTTCAGGATGCTTCAAAAATGACTAGATCTTTGTAAATTCATATAATATTAAATGTTGAGCTTGATTTATGAGAAAAATTATACAGTATAACAAACAAACAGAACACAATTCCCACAAAAAATACGCCTAAGTATCAGACGCGTTTCAACGACAAGGTCGTCCTCTTCAGTGATACACGAGCTACACCAATCAAACTATAAATGAACTATACTTAGGCGTATTTTTTGTGAGAATTGTGTTCTGTTTGTTTGTTATACTGTAAATTCATATAAGTTTATTCAAACTACTTACAGAACTGGTTTTGATGTGATTTCGCAGAAAAATACATCAAGTATTTTACGTTATAATTAGTTAGGTTCAATGTGTCTTCATTGGTCATTTTGCAGACATCCCATCTCTGACAAACCTACAGCAGTATGTCAGGTGTAACTTCTCCAACCGCGGCGTAGATTATTGCTCTGAGCTCAGCGAGAGAAGCCGGTGAGGGTGGTGTATAAACTTTATCCTTGATAAATCACAGTAACTAAAAATCGTGAAATATCAGATCCGGTGAACGAGGTGGCCATATAATCGGTCTACCTCGACCTATTAAAGTACCTGGAAAACGGCTATTGAGGAAATCCTGGACCTCGGTGAGATGGTGCGGTGGTGCGCCATCTTGTTGGAAGTGTATGCAAAGGTCCTTGTTTGTCGTCATCAATCGGTGGGATTAAAAAGTTTCCATCATATTTAGGTAGATTATTCCGTTGAAAAAAGAAACGGCCTTAAACTTTGCTCTTCAGACTACTTCCAGAGCTGGGTTTTGTGTCGCTTTGCAGTAAAATACAATCATTTCTATCTTATAGTGGCGTGGATTTTACTGCTCCAAATCCGAGGGTTGTATGTATTCACTTTATCACTTACATGGAAAGTCGACTCATCATTCAATATTATGTTTACAACGAAATCCTGGTTTTCTCGTAATAGATGTAATATTTCCGCACAAAACTCCTTACGACCAACCCTATCAGTGTCTTTTATTTCTTACATCATTGTTAGTCAGTACGGTTTGCAATGGACACTCGCTAGAAGAACGCCGGGTAGTTTTTGTAGGACTGTAAAATGGAATTTTCGTCATGGCGTTGTTAGGATTGGCTCCTCTAACAAATTTGGATTTGTTAGGAAGTTCCTTTTCCTGTCTGGATTCTTTATTTTCAATCTACTCAAAACAGTGGTTCAGTACTCAATTAATCTTTATTAGTAATTTATTATCAAGAATGACTATCACCTATCTTATTACAATACTACAATATCCTTATTACTATTAATCCAGAATGACTCTAATTTTTGTGACTTACAGATCTTATTCTACATTATATTTTATAATTACTTGTCTCTAAAATAATTACAAGGTTTATACACGAAGTTTGCTCACCCTGCTTGTCACTCATGGATGCTCATCTGAAGTCTTAATACTCCTAGGTAGCTCTTACTCGCCAAGTCCGTCTGGCTATCTTCAAAAATTCCTGCAGCACCTTCCTTGATCAATCTTGGCCCACGGACCAAATTTTCTCCCACCCAAGTTTTTATATATGTTTGTAGAATCAGTGACGTTTGCCTTGCTTGCAAGGTAAGCTATTTCATCATTTTTCCAGGTTTCACAATAATTGTTGTCATGCTGGGAACTTAGATATATTTCTAACTAAAACTAATCCTAATTCCTAACAGCGTCCGTCCGTCGTCGTTGGAGTCTCTACGTAACTACAATTGTGGACACAAAAATAGGAACTACAGTGTGCTCATATAGAAACCCTATTGAACTTATAAAACTCGAATTAAAAATGTCAAATGGCGGCCATTTTTAACAGTTTTTTTCCCTTTTTTTTTCCCCCTTTCCATATCTCATGTGTAATTCAACTTATAATGAACTAAATTAGATAAAACATTGACGATTTCAATTCTGCATGTAATGGCACCAACCCCACCTCTCTACGTTGACTAATATCGAAGATATTGTAATCAATGTAATTTCTAATCCTAACCTCAAAAGAAAATGTGATATTCGTTAGTTCCGGCAGCTCTGAGTCACACACGCACGAAGACTCATTAAACTACGCATCTAGGAGATTTAAAAAATATAGTAATATTTACAATTACGAGGTTCATAAAACCTGTGTAACAACTGATGTAAAAAAACTTACTCTACTAGATAAGACCTTTTGATCTATCAATATATCCTACAATGTCCACGAAACCCACTTATGGGCGTTACATTTAACAGAATCTGTTTGTATTATATTGTATGATGGGGCTGGGTAAGTACACTGATCATCTACATGTTTGACAAAGAAACCATTACATATTGGAATCAATTAAAATGAATTTTTTTAACTATATGTAAAATTGAAAGTGTTGCTTTTTAAGACAAAAGTGTTTATCAGCTGTTGCATTGTTAGTCTCGCAGTGCTGCCACTCTTGAGAAAAAAAAATACCGTTATTTTAACACAATTCTTTACATTTTTACAAAGCAGTAATAATATTTAAGTACTACCTAATCAATACGGTACATCGTTGTTCCGTATAAACCTGCGTGTTGTAATTCCTCCCTTGCTAATGATAATGAGAAGAATGTCGTAGCAAAGACAAGGGTATAGAGGTTAGTGGGTTGGAACCAAGGGAGTCATTCTCTGAAACGAAGCAGACCAACGCATTGGGAACATTTTTTACATTTAGTAAAGTCAGCTACTCTTTACAATTATATTTTTCCTAAAATCGTTTACTTTACGATTATATTTTTAAAACAAAACAACGAATTGTAATTCTGCCACCGTTTTTTCTCCCCTCCCTACCGAAACAAAAACAAAACAAAAGTAAAAAATCTTTCCTGTAAAGGTTCCCCACAAGGTCCAACTTTTGTGAAATACATTTTGAGGATCTGCTTGTATTACATTGTATAATTGGGTTGGATAAGTACAATGATGTTCAACTATTTATTCACTAAAAGTGTATTCTATAAAACCTCTTTCTAATTTAAACTACAAATTGTATAATAAAGTACTATACCTTAATTTTCCGTCAGTGAACTTCTTTTTCTTTAATCTTGACGCGTTTCGAGATTTTTATCCCATCATCAGAAATTCCCTCTATGAATGGAGGTCGTCAAAACGTTAAATACACAAACACATACACATAACGCACAACACATTTAAAAAACACAGTCTGTAGATGTGCATCTTACGGCTCCCGGATAATGCACTGGTTGTCCGTTGTTAAACAACACACAAAAACTATAATATGCCTCGGGCGTTCTGAATTTTTATTGCCGCGTCATACAGGATATTCGAATCAAAGTTCAGTTGGTCGTTCAATAATCGGTGTTCATTATTTGAATTTAATATTTTAAAAGCCTTGTAGATTTCATATTCTTCTACGGCATTCATAAATTTGCTTTTTCTGCAAATCTTAATAGGTTTTAAATTGCTGTCAAAGTCCGAGTAGCTATGGTCTTCGTCGATTAAATGACGCGCATAGTTGGATTTGTTGCCTGAAATAGTCTTTTTAGGCAGGTGTTCTTTAAAACGAACCTTGAAAGCTCTTCCTGTTTGGCCTATATAGAACTTGTCACAGCTATCACACGTTAGTTTATAGACACCCGTGTGTGTGTTATGTGTATGTGTTTGTGTATTTAACGTTTTGACGACCTCCATCCATAGAGGGAATTTCTGATGATGGGATAAAAATCTCGAAACGCGTCAAGATTAAAGAAAAAGAAGTTCACTGACGGAAAATTAAGGTATAGTACTTTATTATATATATTAGTGACTTGGATACTGAAAAATGAATTCATTATACAAATTGTATATTAAGCAATTTAATAATTACTGTCTCTCTATGTACAATATTGTAAATTTGCATTGTGTTCCTTTAAGGAATAAAATAAACCACAACAAGGAAACCTTTGTAATTACTTCCTTAATAAAACACCCCGCTAAGCTGTACACCTTGCAGGTGTAATATATTACTGTATGCATGTTTGTACAATGTTAACCTTCATATAGTAAGTAGGAGACAGTTTGGATTAAACAGTATTGTACTACATTATATTGATCTAAACGTAAAACTGATTTGTTATTTTTAAGTAAACCTAACCTCTAAAGGTACATTTTTTAAAATATACAGCAAGTTTAAAAAAAAAAGAAGTGAAATGGGTATTCATTTTAGGATTATATACATCAAAACGAAAAAAAGTCAAATAACTTATACATTACATTATCTGTCTATCCGCCATTTTGTTTTTTGTATCCATAAATGGAAGATATTGAGTTCAGATTTGGTATAAGCAAATGTTAACGGTTTTACATGTGTACCGAACACAAAGACTTTATTTTTATAATTTTAAAAATGGCGGCCGTTAAAGGTTTTGGAGATATTTGATGTTAAAAGTTTTAACGGTTGCCATTTTGTAATTTATAGAAATAAAGTCTTTGTGTTTGGTACACTTGTAAAACCTAACATACCAAATCTGAACTGAATATCTTATCTATTTCTGAATTTATAATGTTTTTGTTTGTAAAATAACAAAATGGCGTATAGACGGATATTCGACTTTGACATTTTTTGATCGTTTCATGTATACAATGAGAAAATGAACAGTCAGTTCGCATATTTCGGGACACTCTGTAAGACGTCTTTTTTTTATTTACTCAAAATTTATGAATCATAAAAAGTAACGTGACGACATAACCAAGTTCATGGGCGCCATCATGTTACTTACCCAGCCCAACCATGCAGTCTAATACAAGCAAATCTTGTAAATGTAAAGCCCAAAAGTTGGCCTTGTAGTAAATGTTAAATATTATTAGTAGATCAAGTGGTCTTATCCAATTTCGTAATTGTATAAGACAAAGTACCTTACCTTATTTTGTTTTACTCCGTCATGTGGCCTCTTTTTCTTTTTGTTTTACGCGTTTCGGACACTTTTATCCCATCATTAGAAATCCTATTTGCTCATCTGAGGTACAACATTAAAATAAATTAAACACAATACAACAAATACACATTTATGGACAGTTTATAGTTGCGCACTATTTGGCTATCGAACTCCATTATCAAAAAATGAAAATGTTCCCTAAGTATGGCCAAAATACCAAATTGTTCCACTTATTTCGACTGTACAGCACTCGGATATATGACAGAGAGACTCGAAAAAACATGTTTGGACTCAAGGGACCTCAAAAGTATTTACACCAACAAAACAAATTACATTTTTGACTCTTCAGATTATTTTTTCTGAGATACTATATGGAAATGTAAAACCACCAGGAACATAGACTGTACCGAGTGAAATGGGAACATCAGATATTACCACCACTACTATGAGTAGCACTTGGACAACTAAAGTTGTCTTGGGCCGGTTTTAAATTTGTTAAGATTCCCTCCCCCCCCCCACACTTTTATAAACCTCTGGAACTTTGTTAATAAGATCAATCTCGGTTTGCGAAGGAAGTTTTCTAAAAACATTGAGGCTACGCCGATGATGCGATAATATTTTTATTACATATAGGGGTTTACATTTAATCCAGTAGTATAAAATGGTTTTAAATATATAAATTTGGAAATGATAATACTTGTAAGTTGTTAATGTTTGTTCTTGTTGTTTTAAAATCTCTAGGTCATCATCGGATGTCATCAATCTTTAAAGGCTATGATGAACTAGAGGTTTTTTTGCCTTTAAAAAACGGGAGGGGGGGGGGTTAAATTGGAGGGGGGATGTAATTCTTCGTATTAGTTCCTCTTATTTTTATAGTTGTTCATAAGTCCATTTTGTTTTCTCCTACAAAACTAAGTCTCTTCTTCGTCCCATGGTGTCTCCTTCCCTTGCCTGGTTCGTTATCTTTCCCTTTCGAGTAACTTTGTTCCTCCTCTCTTCCTTTATATACACTTCGTAACACAATTTTTCACACACGCCATTCTTTCAAATTCAATCATACTTTTACTATATTATCATATTAAGTTCTCCCCTTATTTCTTCACATTCATTCAATATCTCCTTTTCCTCTGTTGTACAATTTTCATTATACATTTATCTTATTTCTGTCTAAAATGTCCGCTTTCACTCAAAGCCTGTGTCTTCTATTGGTCTATTCTCGATTCTACGTTCATCTTTCAGTTGGGAAGTCCATAAGCAATTTAAATGAAATGGGAGTTTCAGTGCTACCATCTTGATAATATCATCACGACGTGTTTTGAACTGTGGTTTCATTCGATTGTGTTTCTTTGTTTTTGTTGTTCTTCTTATTAATATATTGCGATTCTTATGTTTACTTCAAATTCTGTTAATATTTTTTAAATATTACATGAATTATTTTTTTTATTTTTAAACAAACCGATGTCAAATTTACACTTTCACAATTAAAAGAGATTCACTTAAAGAAGATTAATTGTTTATAATTTAACGTATCAATTACGTCCGATTTATAAATTTCCTTTTTTCAGTCATGTTTTAATGTAGATAATTTTTTTCACGTGGCTTTAAATTTAGCGCATTCAATATCACACCAAAATACCCATGATTTTTTTTTTTAAATTGTTCGTTTTTGTCGAAGAAAAGTCCTTAGTTAAAAAGTTTAGTTAGAATACGGTGTGTTTATACTTTTAAAAGTTAATCATAAAAAAAACAAAAAAAAACAAAAAAAAACAGAAAAATTAAATGTTAAAATAGTTCGTACGTAATCATCAAAACTGCAGAAAAATAGAACATGTGTAGACCATTTCAAAAGACCTTACGCAAAGTTTTGTGAGACACGAACTAAGTTTGTCCTTGAATTGGACGTATAATAATCTCTCTCTCTCTCTCTCTCTCTCTCTCTCTCTCTCTCTCTCTCTCTCTCTCTCTCTCTCTCTCTCTCTCTCTCTCTCTCTCTCTCTCTCTCTCTCTCTCTCTCTCCATTGTTTGTTTTCATCGTAAGTAATAATAATTACAATAATTGTAATAAAGTTCAGTTACACATATTAACAACTAAAAATTAAGGTGTGACAAAAATAAATAAATAAATTATTACGGTTTGAATACGACTGTTTTATTCACTAGTTGGCTGTCTGGTCGTCATCTCTTTCTTATAGTTTTGTACATTTAACCATTATTTATCAGGTTAAAATATTAATTTTGTATTTTCTTTAAATATTAAAAATTAAAAAAACAATAACTCAATTTAAAAATGAAAGCAATTCAAATTTGTCAAATATAATAATACGGAAAATAAATTATTTTAATGTTTTGGAAAATATTAAAAATGTCTGTGTATAATGGGAACACTATTTTCTTACAACACTCTAGTCTCTAGTCCATCTTGCCCTGGGTGCTACCCTACTGGCTGGGCGAGCGCCTTCAATGTATCGGTACAACACCCGCTAGACACCGTAACGTTTTGTGATCGAGTTGGGCTTCCAAGTGTGGAAGTGAAAAGGAAAGTAGATCAAGTCATTTCCGTTATAATCTGTGTTATATCCTTGGCTCCCTTTGTCCAACAGTAATATATCATTGCCTTCGTTTACCTCGAATAAAGACGATACGCTAATGATCAAGAAAGCAGTCTTCTTACTTCAAAGTAAATACCATTCTAAATCAGAACTGAAAACTACGTCTGGAAACTTGTGCCAACATGTCTAGCCTACAGGACAGACAATTGCATAAACAATGAGCTCGATTATTGACTGCTTTAATTAGTCTATTTTAAAGTAAACGTCCTGAGGGAAGACAGGGAATTTCCATATTTTGAACCTTGCATTTGATTAAAGGCATTGTTTTCTCCGGTATTTTGCATATATTAATGTTGACGCCACACTTTGAAAGTGTAGTTCTTGGGTGAAAACCTGGGTTTTGAAGTCGTTTAAAGGTGTGTTATGATAGAAACGTCTTAGGCTTGCTATGAACGGCCCTCAAAATATGCCTGGGTTCCTTTTATTAATTAATTACAAGATCAGTGGCTCAATATTTTATGAACTCTTTATCATTGACATTAAGCTTACGTCTACTTCCCTAATACATCAATACGATATTTTAATGCAACACAATAATAAGAATCTAATTGAAACAATAAGACAAAATAATATTCAAACGAAGTATTTATTATACAAATTAATTACTCAAATTAATTACTCAAAGCTCAAAAGTATTCCAACTATCATTATTCTTTAAATGAAAGAAATTATAAATCTTCTAACTGGTGACTTTACATACATATATAGAAATGCTTGCTTACTTTTGTAGAGTAGACTTCCTGGGCTAAATTCCTGCATCACGGCTATCGACCTGCCGGTATCATCAAGAGCTCCAAAAGACAAAAGACCCACTCCAAATCATGCTGACCGCTTATATACCTTTTGTTCTCTCTGGTGTCCTAGTTGAGTTGCAAGTCAAGCATTTCAACATTTTTTTAATTGTTTCACAATAGTTGGGTCATTCTGAGCTTTGTGAATATGAGTTCTTCTCTAATATAAATTATAAATTAATTGATTAACCTAATATTAACCTATTCCTAACAGGCTTAAGATGAAAAGTAAAAACACTTTGCCTGTTTCGATTTCCAATACGTACTTTACAGTGGTACACGACTTTCTCATCTTGAAGTATTTTTCTCCAAGTCCACAGAATGGTTCTGATCCTACGAATGGATCTTGGTCGTAACATCATCTTCATTTTCATTCCCCTCTATTCCCATCGGTCCTGGTACACAGAGGAGAGCTACTTTATTATTCCTGCTTAGCTTATTAAGTTCTTGTAGTCATTTCCATACCACGGCTGAACCGATAATTGGAGAACTCATCGCTTTGATGGCAGCTTGACTGTCTTGACAGAATTGCAGAACCGACCCGAGCTAGGGGAGTAGAAGCTTCTTCACATATGGTATAGCTTAGAAAGACCAACTTGAGCTAAGCGAGTGGAGACTATTTAACGCATCTACGATGTCAAGAATGTAGAGAATATGAGATTTAAAAAAAATTGTCTATTTGAAACAAACTCACCCTATTGAGCAAGTAAGACCTCTTGATATATCAAAATTTAATATTTCTAACACGCAACTTTTGGGCATTACATTTAAAGGTTCTGCTTGTATTACATTGAACGATGGGGCTAGGTAAGTACTGTGATGACGCCCATCTACTTTTTCTTTTTTTAAATCTAAACAGTAACAAAAATACTAAAATTTATATTAAAATTTGAAGTACGACCTCATTTTTACAAAGCGTTGCCATATTCAAGTAATAACACTAAAAGCCTAAAAACTAGCCGCTGTGCGGGTGCTTTGTTTGTGGAATTACTGTTGTACAAAGGTTTTGTTTGTGCACGCTACTGTATTAGGCTAATTCGAGTAAATAATAATAGCCGTGAATGTGACAAACGGCGCTACATTTAGCTCGTTTTGTTGATTAGTTTTTTTGTCATTTTGATTATTATATGCACGCACAGCTCTGGATAAATAAACACTCGATGTTTTTCAGTTTGTGTGAAGTAGAAATCATCCAAGTCAACGTTGAGGGGGATAAACGTCTAAGGTAAATTAATTAATTTATACAGGGTGTTGCAAAAATGTGTTTACAAACTTCAGGAGGTGGTTTCCCACATTAAAATTTAAAAACAATTCCTGTACATATTTGTCCAGAATTGTCTAGTTTCTTAGATATTCACTTATTTTTTTATTCCCCCCCCCATAATATAGTTTTTTATCTCCAGAACGGTTTGAGGAATTGAATCGAAACCTGGCATGGTAACTAATAAGATAAATAACTAGTTTGTCATCGTCTGAGGTTATTTGAAGAATACTCCATTCTCTACGCACTTGTCGATGACTCTGCCCTGCCGGATATTGTAAGTACAGTATATGAGTAGTATATTTTGTTGAAAAGTCATGGTTCAAGATTACATTCTGACAATACCTTCGCTATTTGACAACTTAGAATGATAGGGTTGTTACATGCAGAATTGAAATATGCAAATTTTGCGTTATAAATTGAATAACGTGACCTGGCAATTTTAACGGCCGGTTAATAATGTAACTGTTAACGGTGTTTTTAATTCACCTCTAACCATACCTTCGAGGCAAATTCACCCCCGGTTGAAAAAAAAAACTGTTTCAAGCAAAAAAATCAGCTTGAAGGCAGGAAAATATTAAATTGTTTGTCATTTTCGATCTGATTTGATTGGATTTTTACACTTAAAGCGTATTTCAATTCCCCTCTCCCTAATCCAACGAGGAAGACAATTATTAAATTCCCAATTGTTAATCCACGCGTTAAAATACAATCCGGTTGTGACTAACGAAGGCAGGGACCTTTACATTACAGCGGAGCGGAGCGGAGCAAACAAGGATTTAACCAAAGTATTCGCTTCAATAACGACGTTTTAGAAAATCTTAGAACTATACCTACTATTATCAAGAGGGGAATGAGTATGAACGAAAGGTGCGTAGAGTAAGACCTTGCCGATACCTGCCGTGGGCCACCCGCATTAGTTACCTACTGTGCTTCAATTGCTCAAACTTTCATTTATTTAAATTTGATATTTTAAAATAAAATCTGTACTATATTTTTATTTTACACTTCTTTACAAGAAAAATGAGACCAAACAATGTATACTGTAATTTACTTTAATAGAGTCCAAAATCAACAATGTTGCTACAAAACGAATAACAGTATGATTGACAAATAAGTGTAAATAAACAACAATATGTACTTTTCGATTTTAATGAAACAAAGAAGTACAATATAATAATAGTATAAAACATAATTTGTACTTTAATACTTTACATTTTGAAAAGTTGTGTATAAATAAATATGTATTAAAACGGTAATATTGACATTTGCACAATTTTTGTTGTTGTAAATTTAACATTTGCCCATCTAAGCGACAGAGAATAATGTTGAAAACAGCAAAAATTCCCTACTAATATTCAAAATGTAACAAATATTTAAAAAAAAATGTAAAAACATATAATTCTATTTATAAACATTGTGATAAGTTATCCATTAAATAAACATTTAATACTATGTAGTAAAAGTTTGCATTTTTATAAATCAATAGAACTAGATTAATTACAAGGTAGATTCTTGGGGGAAAACTATTAAAAACGTTAATGACGTCATCCAGTCCCTTACAATTTAATACAAACGGGTTTGGTAAGTGTTAATGTCCAAAAGTAGGTTTATTGAGCGCTGTAGGAAGTGTTAAATTGTATTGCTAGAGCACGCTGTCGCATATCCAGTAGGGTAATTTGTTTAAAACAATTGTTTCATTGGTTTTCTCTATAATTGTGTATCACTACTTTTTTGACGGCGGCTAGGCCTTAATGGATCTTGTGGATATTAAAAGTCCCCACTCGCTCAGCTCGTGTCATTGAGCTGTACACATATGATGGAACCTCCACTCGCTACGCTCGTGTAGGTGACTCGCCCCTACTGCATCTCGTACCATCATCTCCATACGATATCATATTTTCTTGCTCAGAGTTCGAAATCACATTTTTTGAGAATAAATTTGCCGTTTTTTTTTGTACAGATGTTGGTACCATTATATGCAGAATTAAAATCGGCATATTTGTATCTAATTAAACTAGGTTGAACAACAAACGAGAAATGAGCAAAAGACTGTTTAAAATATCCGCCATTTTGACTGAATTTCATTAGGTTTCTGTAATGAGCACACTACCAAATTTCATGTTCCTGTTTTTTGTGGCCACTATCGTGATTTTATGCAGGTGACGAAGGTTCTTAAATCTTAAATCACTCTTTCTTTATTCCGAGGTATTGAAACGTTTTTTTTTCGACTACCAAAAACTTTTTTGATTGTGGAATTAACAAAAACTGTGCAGTTATAATGAAACGTTAATAAATCGATTCAACTGCCTGCTTAGGGTGATATTGTACTGAAGTGGAAAATTCCTAAACGTATAGTCTCGCAGAGTTTATGCTTTCGATAGTTTGTTGGAATGCGAGAGTAATACTACCTGCCTCGGCATGCAGTCGCATTGCGTACAACTCGTTGCTTCCGTGAAATCTACAATTGCATTTATTTTATTCTTTACAGAGAAATAGTTAGGCGACTGCCTAGACTGGACGGAACAGGAAGCGAAGAGGGGGGGGGGGGTGTACCTCCACTCTTAATGTATAGCGTGTATAAGGAGTGAAGTTGGTATTGTGTTTTTTACGAGAAACCTTGCGATTATAACCTAAAAAATAATCGGTTCAAAAACTTTGCACAAAGTTTTCCACTCACTCTTTCCAAAAAAGAGGTAAAAACGAACCAAAACTTAAAGTGAAGATAGAATAAAACTCGAACACAAAATCTCACCAAAATTACGTTTACTTATACAAACGCGTTTCAACGACAAAGTTGCCATCATCAGTGAAACATAAGCTACAATAACTAAACTATAACTAACATAGCACTGCGCCAAACCCGTATTTATACAAAACTAAAGATACGTTTTGGTTTGGGTACTAGGTTAGTTATAGTTTAGTTATTGTAGCTTATGTTTCACTGATGATGGCAACTTTGTCGTTGAAACGCGTTTGTATAAGTAAACGTAATTTTTGTGAGATCTTGTGTTCGAGTTTTATTCTATCTAATATTATCTGACAAGTCAAGCTCAATATTTATTTACTAAAAGTAAAATTGAATTATAAAACCCGTGTTTGAAAATATGTATATTGGGTGGTGCAAAATTGTGTTTCGAAACTTCAGGAAGTGGTTTTCTACTTTAAAACTAAGAAAAAATTCCGGTAATAATATTTCCGGAATTGTCTAGTGTCCCAATTATCTGCTTTCCCCACAGAATATGTTTTATCTCCAGAACGGTTAGACGGATTGTATTGAAACTTGGCATGGTTTCTAACGAGGAAAAGACTTATTGTTGAAAAAAATAACCAACCTAGTCCAAGAACATGAAAAATGTCAAGAGACGTTTTTTGTAGCTCTTTTAATTTCCTATCGAATATTGTAATGGTCAAAACAATCGGACAAAGGATTACAGTAGAACTGTCGGTGACGAAATCTATGATAATAATGGATATTAATTTATTTCGTGTATTTAAACTAATGAGCGCAGTTCTACTGTAATCCTTTGTCAGATTGTTTTGACAATTACAAAATACGATAGGAAATTAAAAGAGCTACATAAAACGTCTCGACATTTTTCATTAAAAAAATCCCGTTTTTAAGTTATTTAGATTTTTTTTTTAAATTAAGTAACTGCCATTTCAAAAGAGGTTGGATTAGGTTGGTATATTTCAGGTTGGATGGAGGCAATAAATAGTTGTAACACATTATTATTGGGTGTGTTGATAACTCGGTTGTCCTTTAAGCTACAGAAATATTAAAGAAACTTTTGGTTTAAAGTTAAAAAATGAAAATAATTTATGTTTGTAAATATTTTGAAAAATTAACAGTTTTTGAGATATTTGATGTTAAAAAGTTTCAACAACCGCCATTTTGAAATGAGTAAATGAAATCGGTTGATTATTTTTCTTCAGTATAATACTAAGGTAGCATGCAATATTTCAACTCAATACCATCTACCTTTAGAAAGATAGAAAACTAAACATTTTAGGAATGCGTTATCATTGGTTTTGATGTGAGGAATTAGCTCCTGAAGTTTTGGAACACCCTGTATATTTTCAAAGACAACATCCATAGTTCTATTTCACTTTTCGATTGACAACTATAGAACTGATATTTTTGTTTTTATTTAGTTTTGAAAATGAGAAGAAAGTTTGTGCAGTGTTTTTATCGTTAATTTAAATCCCAACTCGGAATATTCGAAAAAATTTAAATCAATACTTAGTTTGGTCATTTTGGTTTTGTGGAATGCTTATTTTATTTTATATCGTCATATATTCTATCAATCAATTTGAATGTAACATGAAGTTAGAAATCTTCTAATACTGATAGTTGTTGAAAAACCTCATCCCATGTGATACTAGAACCGTGTAATTTTGTCACTATATTCAACACCTGAGAGACGAGAGCCCTTGAGCAATGTTTATACCATCCTTGCGTGTGTTGGAATAATAATGTGCATTTCCTTGCACCAGAGCGTTATCATAGTATTTACCCAGTCCTGTCTTACACTAGTTTTGGTGTAATTGTTTCATGTCCATAATTAAGTTCAATCAGCGCAAATATTCATTGAACAACGGATTATGGCTTCTGTAAAATTATCACAAATGGAAGTATAAAGAACCATTCGGATAACGCCGTAAATAATGAACTTTACTGTAATACCGAGAACAGGTTAGGTTAGATCAGATTTTAAGTTCAAGTGTTTCACATACTTTATTTAGATACTTTAGTACAAACACCTATCCTAAACTAACTAACTGTATAATAACTGAATAATATAAATAACCTCTTGAATGTAAATGTTGTTGACCTGACCTAATCTAACTAGTTCTATAATAACGAATAATGCAAATAATCACTTGAATATAATAAAGACTTATTAACCTGTTACCTCACCGAACCTAACCTAACTGGCTGTATAATAACTGAAAAATACAAATAATCACTTGATTATAAAGACTTATCATAACCTGTTGCCTAACTTAACCTAACTAACCCAACTAGGTGTATAATAACTGAATAATCCAAATACCTGCTTGAATATTATGAGTTATCCAGCCTGTTACCTTGGCTAACCTAACTAGCTGTATAATAACTGAGTAGTACAAATAATCTAATCTTACCTTAACCTGTTATCTTGCCTAACCTAACTATACCTAACCTAAACTGTATAATAACTGAATAATGGAAATCACTACCTAAATATAAATACTTATCCTAACCTATTACCTTACCTAATCTGTGACCGTCTCCACTTCTTTTGACCAGCTGGAAGCTCCGGCTGGCTGGAGACCGCGTACACTTTAGCCGAATCTTGTCAGGATGGGCCAAGGAGTCGGGTTAGGACGCTAATGAACGCACGCAACGCAAGTGAAATTAAATGTTATATTTTAAAAGATTACAGAATCTGTAATAATACAGAATAATTACAGAATTCTGTAAAAGATTACAGAATTCTGTAAAAGATTACAGAATTATTTATAATTTATTAAAAAGACATAACGGCAAGATAAAGCCTTAATAGTGGCCGAAAAACATACCGTTTAATTTACTAGCACGTGGCCGAAAAATGGACTGACCTCGTCCCGTAGCGGTCTTTCTTCTCGCGGCTCTCGGAACAGACTCTCGCTCGGCTCGCTGGTTCAAGCCTTCCACTCCTCGTCTCTCCCCCCCTTCTACGTAATCTTGCACTGCTCAACAAAATCGCAAGTGCCAATTCATATTTTATTATTTAGAATTCCTTTACATCCTAATTTATACTTATTATAGTTTTGGTTTGGTGGGCTCCTTGGCTGGGCCACAAATCCAACTAGGTGTATAATAACTGAATAATCCAAATACCCACTTAAATATTAGGAGTTATTCAACCTGTTACCTTGGCTAACCTAACTAGCTGTATGAAAACTGAATAATACAAATCACTACTTAAATATAAATACTTATCCTAACCTGTTACGTTACCTAACCTAATATAACCTAACTAGCTGTATAATAACTGAATAATACAAATAACCACTTGAATAGAGACTTACCCTAACTTTGTTAACCTAACTTAATCCAACTAGCTGTATAGTAAATTAATAATGCAAATAACGACCTTAGTATAAAGATTTGTCCTAACCTGTTAGTTCACCTAACTTAACCTACCTCACTAGTTGTATAACTGAGAAATGCAAATAACCACTTTAATAGGCTATAAATATTTATCCTAACCTGTTAGTTCCTCTAACTTAACTCGCTAGTTGTATAACTGAATAATGCAAATCACTACTTAAATATAAATATTTATCATAACTTGCTAACTAACCTAACTAGCTGTGTAATAACTCAATGTGTATTTTGGCTGATTTTATGTTGTCATTGGTTTTACAACTCATATATTTGAAGGTACATTAGGCTATTAATATAAAGTGTCAGAAATTTGATTTCATCAAATACAGCCATTAAGGACCCAAACAAAAACAAAAAGTAAATTAATCTTGAATATGAGAAAATCAATCCAAACGAATGGGACGTATATTAAAACGAGAGTAGAGTGTAAAACTCTCAGATAAGAACACCAACTTCGAAGATGAGTAATATTTTAAATGTAACTAAACTATAGATATACAAGAACATCTTTTCATTATTATTTTTTATTTCTATCTTATATTTCTTGATGCTTTAAAGAAAAGTAATTCCTTGGCGATGCGACGGCGAAACTCTCCTGATATTTTTGTTTTGATTTTACTTTGCCCCATTATTCCTTGGAAACAAAATTGAAACGAAAGTTCTTTGTATTACAATATGCTTTTATCCATTCCTCTGCGGACTTCTAGATGTTCTACAGAACAAGGGTGCTTCACAAAAACTGTAGAGATTGTATTTCCACCAAGTCTTGGATCTTCTATCGTCACATCTCTTTACATTGAAAGAGTGAAGTCTGGCTCCGCAATTAGTGAAGTGTACTTTTGCCTGCAATACATTTTAATTGTTGTCTGGATATACATTTTGAATATTTTCACCTTTATTGTGACAAGTTGGAATCATTTCTAGTGCTTTGTTTGAAGGGTTAGCAGAATATGTAGGTTTGTAAATTTAATTGGCAACCGTTTCAGTACAAGAAAATAAGTTCAATTAATTTTTCAAATACTTTATTAAGTAAAAAAATATATACAATGTGTACTAAAAGTCCCGGACCGGTTCAATAGTTTGAAAAAAAACAACTACATTTTGGCAAATTACACATTTTTACCTGTCCCTCAAATCTGTGGGTTGGGGGGGGGGCAACTCAATAATCTTAAATAGAAACCCCCATCGAGTGACTCCTCATGTTAAAGTTCTTATTTAGTAAAATACAACTGTACAAATTAGAGGTCGATATCTTGCTCCTCTCTAAAATGGCGGCTGTTCAAATATTTGAAAGGATATTTTACTTTATTTCATTCACAATTAATTAGAAGGATCAAAATGTATTAAAAAAAAAATGTAATGTTGTATTCATAATTACTATTACTGATTTTGAAAAAATAGATTCATTAAAAAAAAAAAAATCACGTGAATTAATTTGTTGTCCATAGCATAAAAATTGTATAAAATATTCATTAAAATTACACCAACTAACATATCACTTTTTTACACCCTGTAATAGGAAATCGTATTTTTTTAAATATGAAATAGTAATTATAATAACAACCAACTGTTACAAATGTTTTTAATACATTTTGATCCGTTATCTAATTGTGAATTAAATAAATACATCAAAACGAACCAAAAAATGTCAAATATCTTATTGTACAAATAATAAAATGTAAATCTGCCGGAATTCGTAATTATAAAAATGTTTTTAAGAGGGTTCGAAATTATATTTTCAACAATAACTTTGCTATTTGTCATCATTGAAATGTGGGGGTTAATAATCAAACAAACCATTACACTCGGAATTGAAATCTGCAAATTTTTATCTAATTTAGTGTGTGTAAATAATACACTATGAACAAAAATGGTTTAAAATGGCTGCGATATTGACATTTTCAATTCGATTAAAAAAAAAAAAAATCAATAGGATTCGATATCACTTTAGTCACCTATTTTTTATTGTAAACTCTTTTCTTGAGAATTAAAGATATCAATTCGTATGTGGGCGTCATCATGATACTTAACTAGACCTATCATACCATGTAATACAAACTGATCCTCTAAATGTAATATCCAAAAGTTTAACCTTGTTGTAAATCATATTGTATAGAGGTCGTTTCCAGTAGGACAAGTTTGTTGAACAGTTTTGTTACACAGATTTTCTGAATCTTGTATTTGTGTGTAACACTAAGTTTTGGTGACATGTGTATATATGAAACAATTTACACTCGCTTCGCTCGTGTCACTCTGTCTGATCTCGTAACTATACGAATATCACATTGTCTAGGGTTAAAAATTACGTTTTTGACAATAATTTCCCTATTGGTCACCGTAGAGTGGTACCATTGCAGAATTAAATCTGTAACTATTTTTTTTCTAATTTAGAGTTGATAGCACATTAGATGTAATAAAAAACTATTTAAAATGGTTGTCATTTTTACATTTTTAAGAGGAGGCTCCACTAGCCGGCCGGTGCCGTCTGTCCGCTCATAAGACTAATGCAATAGAATAATACCCATAAATTCCTTGTTTTTAAATATATAAATATAAATGAGGTATCAATATAAAGGTATTGTACAGTTGAATGTGTTTTGTTGAACCAAATTTAAAATATCTTTTTCTGTTTTACATGAAAACCAAAACAACATTTTTTTACTTTAGCAATTTTTTAAGAAAGTACCTTTAAAGATACGAAGGATTTTTCTCCAATTTAACATAGAGCAGTTTGTTCTCTTCAATCAAGAAAAGAAATCAACGAAATCGGATGAAGAATGAAGGAAAAATATGGGTATCAACGAGAGTACTGTCACCCGAGTTTTCCTCCGGAAAGCAGACTGTTTTTCAGCGAAAAGCGCTGGAGTCAAAATCTAGTGACATCGACATTTTTGTTATATGGAACCTAGTCTTAACGTATGAGGGTGTTGTAGCACATGTATTAAATTAAAGGAGACATGTCAGCATATTTACTCCTATTTAAATAATCATATTTGTATTATAATACTAATGACGTTTGTGTTTTTGCAGGTAAGTACTTTGAGGAATTCATTGTCCAGAATATGTCCATAAAGTTGTAAGTAGAGAGAGTTTATAATTTACACTAACAATTATTTTTACTGAAGTCGTATTTTGTATAAATACTATCTAGTATTCTACTTCATTCTTGTGGAGTCTTCAATGGTTACGCAATTTGTTGATGGAGCTGCGTGTCACCCGAGTTTTCCTCCGAAAAGCAGACCATTTTTGTTATATGGAACCTAGCCTTAATTCAATTTTTAAAATTTCTTTATGAAAATATGAACACACTGTAGTCAATTTCATGTTGCTATCTTATATTTTAAGGTTCTATCGTACAGACGACAACGACGACGGACGTACGGCATGTCGACAAAGTTGTTTCTCTTTCCTGCGACTCTGAAATGTGAAAATCAATCCAATCGAAATATCACCAAACTTCCCTTATACTGAGGAAGTAATAACGGATCAATACAATGCTTTATATAAAATAACTACATAACCCTTTGTAGAAGGGAGAGCTATATTATTTTCATACGAATAAACTTCACACTGGAACTGTATTAAAGCTATTGACTGTAACAGGGTTTATTTCAAGACAAAAACAATTGTTGGACGCTTTGTGGTACAAAGGACGATATTGTTTGTAATGTTAATGCTATAAGCTGGTCAAATTAATTGATGTACATTCTTAATTAGATGTAATAATTTAAATACTGCTGTTAGAAACTACGCAAGCTAGGATTCAATTAAATAAATTGTGCAAAATTATTGCACACTTTCACCCTAAAACCAAATACAAATGAAATAAAAATTATTTTAATTTAAATGCAGTTTAATAGTTGTCAATCAAAAAGCTAAAATGTACTATGGACGCTGTCAAAACAATATTTATTTAAATAAAAGTCTAAACCTGTTTTGCTTGTGGTATTATCACATCCTCAGATTGATTATAGCTGTTAATGACGACTGTATAGGTTCATTTTGTTTTTCTAATCACTCCTGAATTGTAATAAATTTTTTTTTCAGAATTTGCACGCGGATTTAAGTCATTATTCTTCACATTTCTCTAAAATTTGAACGAAATCGGTTGAATAGATTTTAAGTTATGACGTGTTTTATAACAGCCTAGTGCCGATTTTATCACGAATCGATATTTTTGGAAAGTTGGCGACCAATACGTTTTATTTAGTTCTTCTTAAAGTTACGGTTGAACAAAATTTGATCGTAACTGATTTTGTGTTTTTTTTTTCCTTACAGCAGCTACCTCCAATTTTATTTATCTAAAAATAATCTTACGTTTACACTCGTATATTTCTTTACTCTAAGGCAGATCGTCGCTGACCCCTTAACGGTCAGCGACGTAATATTACGTCAGTGTCAGTGAGCTTTTTAATAAAATGTGCCAGTGACGTAATAATTGATTGAGGTGTAATAATTGATTGAGGTGTCAAATTAAACAGTGTTACCTGCAGATTTGCGGAAAATATTAATTTTATTTGTAAACGCTTATTTTGTAATAAAATTACCATTAAAAATAATATGCTTGTTATGGGTAAAAAACATCTTTCACAATAAAAATAATTTGAAAAAAAAAAAAAAAAAAACTGTTATAACTTCGTAAGTGTTTTATTTGAGAATTTATAACAGCTTTTTAAAATCATTTTTAGGTAAAGTCATATAGTGTTTATTTTATTTGCGGGGATTTACGTTGAGTTGTGATCGATTGCTTACATTTCTCAAAACTAAACAGTTTATACGACTTATTGTTAATATGTGACAACTAGGTTTGAATTTTGTATCTCCCAAAATTAATTTTGGTTGGATTTCATTTGTTTTTGGTGATGAATGAGTGAGTTTGTGCGATGGGGAAACGGAGCAAGTGCCGGCGCGTTTTAATGGCACATTATTTACTTTAGGAGGGAGTGCCAGCCGGTAGGCAGAAGATGAGGATCAGTTTATACAGCTTTTGATAAGCATAAATTGGATTTGGTTGCAAGAATCGTCACACAGGTTAGGTTAGGTTATTATAAATACTAAAATCGTCCCCAGCATGGATTTCTATTTGTACTATTTAGTCAGGAAATCCGACTCTTCTGAGAAACTACCTTCGCTCTTATGGTTTTTCTTCACCGATCAAACGCAAAATTACCTGGATTATCCTAGTCAAATTTTAGGTTGGCTGGCTCTCGATCCTACACACCATTGCACCATTAATTTTAATTTCTACTTCGACACTACTTGAAATCAAATCGAGTACGACAGACTTGGGCTACGCCTTTTTAGCCTCCCATCTTCCCCTAACTTTCAGCTTTGTAAACACATGAACACTCAGTCTTGTATGAAAATTACTATTGTTGCACGTGGCGCACTCTATACCTAATAAAAATAAACGACGACAGAATTTCCGCTCATTATATAGCGAAATAGAAAGGGTGAAGCCCATGTTAATGTTAATTAATAATTTACGTTCAATCTAAGGCATACGTAAACTCTAATAAAGAATGTTTTACTAGCGACAAATTAGTTTCTATCTATAATTTATAAATAACTCTTTTAGTTTCAAGTCAATAATAATAATAAGTTTTTATTGGTAATATAATAATAAACAAACATCTAAAAAATATTAACATTTCATCTAGGACATTTTTTTAGTATCATGCTTATTTTTCGATAGCTTTACTAAAATCGATCATCCGGAATATGTTGGGATTTAACTTTTTTGAGGTTAACATTTGTTTTTCTATAAGGGTATCTGTTATTTATAGAAATTTGTTCAACACACGGTTGGTTTGGTTGACATTTGAATAGACAATCATCACAGCGTAGAGTATGTGTATACTGTATTTGTGATTAGAAGGAAGAGTTGTAGGATTATACGATGTGATGTCGTGTTTACATTGAAGTTCCGCAACACGTCCATTGGTATTAAGGTTAACATATACAACAATAAACATACAGTGTTCTGCCATGTAGACCTTTGTCTTGAAGGCTAGGCCTATATCCACTTCAGATTTTTGAAGTGAAAACTTCTATTGGCGCGTTGGGTACTTTTTGGGATGGACTGGATTAAAAAAAATATATATATATATTAATTCTAAAATGAAGTGGTAAGTTAGTTACAAAAGTCAGTGAAAATATTAGTTAGTAGAGTGAAACGCCGCCTCCCGCAGCTGAATACGACGATCCAGTCAGAAATGGCAGCGCATAATGTACTTCACAATGTGTACCTAAAACAACCCGCCATTTCTGATTGGATACATCTTTTGAGATGCCGTTTGCGGCATTCAACTCTACTAACTGAGCTCTTTGAAATGAGGTATCACTCGACCCGTGCTTACATTTAAGATTCCTATGACTTCCTCTGTGGGCCGTCCCCCCATGGTGGTCATGTCATGGCAATAGCAAGGAAAATAAGTTTACATTGCCATATGACACTGTGCAAAGTTTATAGATGTTTTCTGCTATGGTTTGTAAAATATTAAGCCGTACCCAGACTTTTCAAACACCCTGTATATATATATAGACAACGGATACGCGCGCACAGCGTATATATAAGCTCATATATCTACGAAAAATATTGCACAGACTTTCTCACATACCCATATATATTAAAACAAAAATCTACGAATAATATTGCACTAACTTTCTCACATACCCATACGTATTAAAACTAAAAAATGTAATATAGCACTAACTTTCTCAAACTCATATACATAGTCAAACTAAAATCAATGCAAAAAAATCGCACAAACTTTCTCACATACCCATACATATTAAAACTAAAAATCTACGAAAAATATAGCACTAACTTTCTCAAACTCATATACGTAGTCAAACTAAAATCAATGCAAAAAATGTTGCACAAACTTTCTCACATACCCATATATATATATCAAAACAAAAATCTACGAAAAATATTGCACTAACTTTCTCAAAATTCACATACATAGTTAAACTAAAATCAATGCAAAACTATAGCACAAACTTTCTCACATACCCATATAGGCTATATCAAAACAAAAATCTACGAAAAATATTGCACTAACTTTCTCAAAATTCACATACATAGTTAAACTAAAATCAATGCAAAACTATAGCACAAACTTTCTCACATACCCATATAGGCTATATCAAAACAAAAATCTACGAAAAATATTGCACTAACTTTCTCAAAATTCACATACATAGTTAAACTAAAATCAATGCAAAACTATAGCACAAACTTTCTCACATACCCATACATATCAAAACTAAAAATCTACGAAAAATATTGGACTAACTTTCTCAAAATTCACATACATAGTTAAACTAAAATCAATGCAAAACTATAGCACAAACTTTCTCACATACCCATACATATCAAAACTAAAAATTTACGTAAAATATTGCACTAACTTTCTCAAACTCATATACATAGTCAAACTAAAATCAATGCAAAAATATCGCACAAACTTTCTCACATACCCATACATATCAAAACTAAAAATCTACAATAAATATAGCACTAACTTTCTCAAACTCATATACATAGTAAAACTAAAATCAATGCAAAAATATTGCACAAACTTTCGCACATACCCATATATATTAAAACTAAAAAATCTACGATAAATATAGCACTAACTTTCTCAAACTCATATACATAGTCAAACTAAAATCAATGCAAAAATATTGCACAAACTTTCGCACATACCCATATATATTAAAACTAAAAAATCTACGATAAATATAGCACTAACTTTCTCAAACTCATATACATAGTCAAACTAAAATCAATGCAAAAAATATTGCACAAACCTAAGTTTTCACTTCTAACGTGTGGTCTTAAGCACACCCAATATATATATATATTTTTAATTACACATTTGTTATACGCTTATATTTAGCAATTATTCTATATACAAGTCTGTGGGATGGGTGCCATCATGGTACTAACTCAGTCTGATAATACAATGTAATAGTAGCAGAATCTCTAAATGTATCCAAAAGTTGGGCCTTATAGGAAATGCTTAATTATATTGGTAGATAAAGAGGTCCAGTATAGGATAATTGTTTTTAAACCGTTTCACATTTTTTTTGAACATGGAAATTGTGTGTCATTACTTTCGTGACGTCGGCTAGAGCGCAACGAATCACGAAGATGTGTGTATATTAAAGAGTCTTCACTCGCTTTGCTCGTGTCAAGGTCTCGCTCCTGTTTAAACTATCTTTTATTAAAAACATGTATTTTAAAATGTCAATATTACCTTATTAGGTGACTGAAAAGAATTTTCCACGCTGCTTGTGAGCGGAACTTTTTATCTTTTTGACTTTATAAAAAAGTGGGTTCGAATCCCATCCAGGACAATGTGCAGTTTGGTTCCCAACCTGAGCTATTTAGAAGGGATGGTCCATTATAAATAAACGGAGTTGGTAACTATTTTACAGTGACATTCATTTCGGAAATTGTATTTTTTGTGCAGATATTAACTTTTAAGTTTATTACTAAATTACGTCATAGCAATCTTGTGTTTAGTATTTATTTATTAATATTTCATTACAGCTGTTTCGGTATAACATATACCATCATCAGATGAAACAACACACTGATACACATTTCACAAAAATAAATAAACATAAAATGTTTGGTACTGCAGTACAAGTCGAAAATAATATAAAATAAAGTTTAGATAGTATAGCCACATCTTTCTAACGTGGTGGTCAACTGTTCACTCTTTTGAGTGTTATCTGGAATTTATGAGATATTAACTTTTGAAAAAAATTGGTTCTAGGCTGATTTTGAGTGTTGTAGACAGTTTAAAAAATATATTGGGATAAGTTTATGTTTTCCAGTGTAAGATGAACTTTGTATGAAGGTACGCGGAAATCGCTTTGTGTGGAATAACAATTTATTTGGAGTTGTTAAGTCTTAAAAGAAGTATTTCCCCAAAACAAGGTCTACTTGTTACAGATTACAAATCTTTTTCATCAGTATCAGATGGAGCGGAACAATTACAGCCGATTTCAGAGTTAAAATCTAATCCCAGTGTATCTGTGTTTCCCCTTTCCCGTGTAACAACTAGGTCACAAAGTCATTTTTATATTTTGTTTTGTGTAAAAAATGATAATGTAGGATTTCTATAGGAGAATCTATTTTTTGTCTCCATAAATACAAATAAGTGATTTTTATTATTATACATTTTTCGGACATTTGCCATCATTTGTGTGTTAGAAATCAAAACACGACGTTTCGGGAATAAGAATCAATTCCCGTTATCAAGTGACTAAAAACTAAAGAAACATGAAACTAGAAACTAAGCCTATGTAAGAAGTAAAATTAAATAAGAATACCACCAACCTTTAATATCTAAGCATGCATGTCAGAGCTAAAACTGAGAAGTCAAAAAACACAATCACGGTAACATACCAACTAACGTCAAATACGTGTTGTTGTATCAAAGATACAAATCTTACATACGCTTAGTTTCTAGTTTCTTTAGTTTTTTAGTCACTTGATAACGGGAATTGATTCTTATTCCCGAAACGCCGTGTTTTGATTTCTAACACACAAATGATGGCAAATGTCCGAAAAATGTATAATAATAAAATTGAACTTCCATCATTAACAAATAACTTCAAACAGAGAAAATCAGTGATATTTGTTTTTTTCAATTGATAATTTTGGTTCTCCGAAATCCAACAATCATGGATTTACAATCATAAGTTTTCATCTAAATAAGCATGAAAAACCCCGCCATTATCATTTTTCACGTATGTTGAGAAAGTTATGTGTTGAAAATTTTATGCCGAGTTTTTTTGGAGATATCGGTTTATTTTCTTTGAATAAAATTTTGCTTAAGTGTAGTCTTTAACGACCCCAACAAAACATTTTGGTCACCATTTCTCTAGAAATGCCTGTTTGTGAGATATTGGTAAAAAAACAAAAAATCGGCCTTGGAATTGTTATAAAACACTTAATTTTTTCAAAATCGGCTCTACTGATTTCGTTTAAATTTTTGTGAATTTTGAAGAAAAATTTCTAATCATGTGAATTTTTTCTTACGACAGGTGTACCTTCAAATTTTGAGTTGTCGAAAAATATTGTTAATATTAAAAATATGTATCACTTACTGAATTTGACTGAGATTGTTACACCTGTTAAGACAAACGGATACCACTCTCAGAGAACGTCAAAACGGATATATCAACAAATAAAACGGTATAGATTTGACCTAACCTTTCCCTATTTAGAGTGCAAAAGTAAAATTACCTCTTTTGAAAAGACTATCTTGTCACCAGGAATACAGTTAGAAGTAAATCGACGCTAACCTACATACGACTAAAAGCATGTCTAATATATTCCCCAAAGTTTACTACTGTTTAACTCCCAACACGACTTTGCCATCCCTCTCGTCTTCTAGTCTCTTTGTCCTTGTCCATAAGTAAACCGAGTAATTTACACACGTCGTTGGACTGGTTATGTTTTGAAGGAATAAGAGAACTTTGGGTGCTATAAAGTGTCACCCCTTCTCTGACGAAATGAAGTTTACAGCTGATTTTTCGTACTGTTTTATGATTTATTAATTTTGCCGCCATTAAAAAAAAAAATTTTTTTTAGTGGTAACATAACGCGTGATCACACATCGTTTTTTAATTTGTGAATATTCACGATAAGACCAAAACACAACATTTTTCTCTTCAACTTCGGCTCTTAAGAAATTAATTTGCTCTAGTGTAGCCCTTAGAGCTGCACAATGTTGTACAGCATTGTCCGAAAAAAAATTCTGTACCAATTGAAATATAAACGTTTTCTTTTTCTTCTTGTTTAAAGTCTTAAAAAACCTCTTGCTTATCATCCACCGTCTTATAAATAAAAGGAAGAAAAGAACTCAAAATAAAGACATCTATTTGATAATGGAGGGTTGTTAATTTTGGTTGCAGATGCTATTGCATTTGCAAGACATGTTATGATCAAATATTATTTTTGTAATGAAAAGGGTAATATGAACAACAAAATTCCAAAAAGCTAATACAATTTAAAGGTAAATCTGGTTTAAGCGGACATTTGTGTATATGGAAACGAATACACGACGTTTCTAGAATTTAAATCAACTCTCGTTATCAAGTGTAAAACTAGAACATAAAAGAGAAAAATACCAACATAAACCTGGGCCATGTTGGAAACTGAAAAGTATAATCTCTAAACGTTTTGTATTAGTTTTCACGTACACAAATGATGCCAAATGTCCGATCAAATCTTATTAATAAAGACCCCCCCCTTAGCCCGCGAATACCGTTGGTCAAGAGAGGACTGATAGGGATCTAACCCAAGAGTACATGCAAAGAGGTGTAGATCCAGCTGGGTTTCCTCCGTACTACAGCGAGTCCTTGAAGGTGAAGTTGTTAAATTACATTGGTTTACGCCATTTTTTGTTATTTGGGTGGTGTGTGGTCGACAATATTCCCATTATTCAACCTCCCAGCTTCATAATTAATTTAATGTTAATAATTTAAACTTATGCGGAATAGAGAAAGACGAATTGAGATTGCAATCGTCCATTTTTGTATCATTACTTCATGTTAATGTAGTAATTACGGAGCGAGTGGATCAAAACGTGAGTCTGACCCTTTCCAAAAAACAACTAGCCACTCATTTGGGTAAAGTTTGGCAAAATTCACATAAAAAACGCTCACAGGAAGAAACGCAAGTCGCTACTCCGAACGATGTACGGACTCTGCGCTTTGCACAGCTTTTGGTCTTTGCTTCTGAGGGGAAAATGGTATGGGGAGACGTTGCCTTATCGAATACCCCTCAGCGGAGCGCCTTACACCCAAACATAGGCAACTCACCGTACGGCAAAACAAAAAATGATAAGGCACTTATAATTTCACAAACAACAACAATTTATTGTTACAGCTGTTTAGCCGTTACGACGAAACAGCCTAACGGCGAAACAGCTGTAACAATAAATTGTCGTCTTTGTGAAATTATAAGTGCCTTATCATTTTTTGTTTTGCCTTATTATGGAATTTCATCGAGTACCGACTGTAGTCACACTTAATATAACTCACCGTACCTTTAAGTAAACTAAGGGGACAGACGCTGGTGATGAATGCGGTCATCACACCAAGTAAACAAATATTACGATTAAAGAATAATTGCGGTAGAATAATCTACCGTCATTAATAAATTTAATTTTTTAAATATTAAACGACTTTCGCTATGGGTGTTTATGGCACAAGCGAAGCAAGTTTATGCCCATATCTAATATATTGTTATAAAAGATGGTTAATTTTAAATATTTTATTGACAGCTACTGAAATGACATTTTAAGTGAATAAAAAAGTTTGTGCCGTGTTTTCCACAGTTTATTTGGAAGATGACGACGAATATACGGTGAGCGTACAAAAGTGTTGGTGCAACATTCGTCCGAACAACTACCAAATCAAAATGTCGAACAATAAAATCTTTTCAAGTCATTAGCCTTTGTTTAAAGACAAACTTATTCCAGACTTGAATACATTACAGGACAGAAGCAATGAACTCGACTATTGATTACTTTAATTACTCTATTTTAAAAGTAAACGTCCTGAGGGAAGACAGGGAATTTCCATATTTTGAACTTTGCATTTGATTAAAGGCATTGTGTGCTCCGGTATTTTGCATATAATGTTCTGGCGCGGGTTTAACGTTGCATATTGTACCCAAGCACTAAAGCTTTTATTTTCTAAACAAAGGTAACAGGTGTGTTCTTTTGTATTGATGCGGATTTTGTTTTAATACTTTTATGGTTTTGTTTGTTATTTGCATTTCTATAGTTTTCTTAATCTTAAACCTACCTACAAGTAAGGTTACTTTAAGGTTTAGAAATTAACTCCCACAGATCGTCACTGAGAGACTGTCACGGACTGACAGGGTTGCTTCGAGTATATAAATGACAGGAAAGCTTAATTAATTAGAGAAACTATGAAAACAAATTTAAGCTTTTATTGACTAAAAGTTAGAATCTCGATGAATGAATCAGCCAAGTCAGTTTTAAGTCAGTCAAATCACTGACTCATTCAGTTAATCAGAAATACAGTTGGTTACTCAGACAGTACATCAGTCGCTCACTCCGTCATTCATTTACTCACTAATTTGGTACGTCAGAAAATCAATCAACCGTTCATTTGGATAGTCATTCGCTCAGTCAAGCAATAAGTCACCCATTCAAATACTCAGTCAGTTAGTCACTCACTCCCTTAGTCGCACCGTCGATTACTCACTCACTCAGTCGCTCAATATCTTAGTCGCTCACTCAGTCAGTTAGTCAGTTAATCACTCAGTCGCTCAATATGTTAGTCACTCACCTAGTCAGTTAGTCACTTATTTAGTCACTCAGTCAGTTAGTCACTCATTCATTCAACCACACAGTCATTTAGTCACTCACTTTGTCGCTCTGTCAGTCACTCAGTCAGTTAGTTGCTCAGTCAGTCAGTAACTTTGTCAGTTAGTCACTCACTCACTTAGTCGTTACATCGATTACTCACTCAGTCAGTTAATCACTCAGTCCTCAATATGTTAGTCACTCACCTAGTCAGTTAGTCACTTATTTAACCACTCAGTCAGTTAGTCACTCATTCATTCAATTACTCAGTTATTTAGTCACTAGGTTGGCCGGGAAATCAGTCAGTTACTCATTAAACCACTCAGTCAGTTAGTCACTGAATCAGTCGGTCAGTCTGTCCCTCATTCAAACACTCGGTTAATTAGTCACTCACTCTGTTAGTCGCTCCGTCAGTTACATCACTTAAGCAGTCATTGAGTCTCTCAGTTAGTCACACATTCAGTCAGTAAGTCAGCCAAAAACTCACTGAATCAGTTAGTCAGTCGCTCGGGCAGGCGATCATTTAGTCAAGTAGTCATTAGTGAATTACAGTTTACTCAAAGAACAATTTTATGCCACAAGCGGAAAAACGTTGAGGTCCTATTTATTTTTTCCAAAGACAGCGTCCATGGTTCATTTTCACTTTTTACTTCTATGTGAATTTTATGGTTCATTTAAAATTGTCAGTTTTTGAATTGTAAGAAAGTCTGTGCAAAGTTTTTGCATCATTTTAACAGAGTTAGACATCATTGGATGTAAATTTAAAGTTATAAACGATAAACTACTGTGGATTCTTAAAAAAAGTTGTATTTACCAAATTGGAAAATAAACCCGAGATATATTTCAAAAACACGCACGCGCGTTATAAAATTAAATTGAATTATTTTTGTTGATGCAAATTTTGTTCGTAGAATGAATTGAACCGTTTGTTCACATCATCATTGGTAGGCTATATTACATGTGGTTGCGTGTCAGTAATGTGACCCGTGCAAGGCAAACCACACAATACTTGTTGAAAAGAATTCAACAAACGTTCTGTTCTACAAGCTTAGGGTTGAACTCAAAACTTTACTATTCTGTTCCGGCAATTTAGACATTCATGTGTATTTCAAATGGTTTAAAGAATAATGTGGTCCTACCTTTCAACCTCGCAAGTGTGGAATAAGTCTGGGGTTCATCAAGCAACAGTCAGTCAGTGGATATCAAAGAATATGTTGCACTCTTGGTTTTGCATTATACCCATGCAAGAACTATTCTAGAGTATGCCTCTGTTATTTGGAAGCCTTACATAGAGAATAATCGTATTAGACTAGAACGAGTACAAAAAAATCTGCACAGCCGGTGTTTTTTTAACAATTCCACGGCCGAATTTTTTCGCTTATTAAATGTAAGAAGTTCGCAATGCCTTGGTCTGATTCATTTCACAGAATGACTCCATTGGTTCTAACCCACTTCATTATCATTAGCAAGGGAGGAATTAAATCACATAGGTTTCACCCGTACATCGATGTACCATATTGATTATTACTTAAATTAATATTTATTGCTTTAAACGAAATGTAAAGAAGTGTGTTGAAATAAGTGTGTGTTTTTCAAGAAGTGGCAACACCGCGAGACCAACAATGCAACAGCTGTTAACTATCACTTTCAAGTATACATTCATTTTTAACTTTTAATCTTAATAGATTCGCATATTTCATAGTTTATGTGTTAAACAAGTAGATAAACCATCATGGTGTTTATCCAACCGTCATCATCAGTTGATTTCTGGGCCTTCTAGGAAATGGTAAAATTGTATTGGTAGATCTAGGGGTCTTATCCAGTAGGTTAAGTTAGTTTAAAACAGTTGGAATACATGTTTTTGAACCTCGTGTATATCTCTCTTTTCTTGACGACTGCTAGGCTTGAACGGGTCTCGTGGATGTGTATTTATTAAACAGTCTCTTTTTTCTGGCGGGCCTTTAATCTGTACATCGGTGAAAGAGTTCCATTCGCTACGCTCGTGTCTTAACTATATGATTATCAAATTATTTTGGGAGGACAGGTTTGGAAATTACATTTTTGATGATAACTTCGCTCAACTTTTTGTCATCGTAGAGGTTGAGTCGGTTCTATTGGATGCAGAATCTGTAAATTGTTATCTAATTTAGTCTATTATAAGTTGAATAAGAGGTGAACAAAAAAAATGTGTTCTAAATGGCCGCCATTTTGAAATTTCAATAGGGTTCTATATGAACACACTATATTCCCCTGTACCCAATTTCATCTTACTATCTTAATTTTATCGGCCGAGATAACGACAACGATGACGGATCACTTTTTCAGTTTCATGGAAACGTGAACATCACTCACAAAACGGAGGTCGAATTACCAAACTTACACTATACTTCGAAGGCTGTGTAAATAAAAAAGAGCATTCTTGTATACTGCAATCCGCCTACTTTCCCAGTCTTGATCCGTGTGCTTATTCTGTTCCCAAAACTCAAAACCAATCTTCTAGGTCGCCATTTTTAAAGTGTGCACAACGTCCTAAAGATTGTTACACACTAGCTGATGACCTACATGATTGAATACTGTCATATCGTGTTAGTCAACAGAACTGGTAACTCCGGGAATAATTTCTTACTGTGACAGGGTTCCAGCTTTAAATGACGTCAACGCAACACTGCCCGATGTCAGTAAGCACACCACAACTGCTAGTACCCAATAGTTCTTGTCTGTTAGTACCACCAACACCCAACAATAGCTCTCAGAGAGTCTCTGGCTGGATTAAAGTTAATGAATTTCAGCAGTATGTGTTCTAAAGTTTTCTCCTCGTTCTGACAGGATTGGCAGGTTGAAGTGGTTCAGGTATTCTGCCTCTTGCCTCCTGCCTCTTTACGTTTTGATGTGATGTTTGATCTGCAGGATCTTTTTGGATCTTATTTAGTTGTCTACCGGTGTCTGCTGTCCTCCATCGATTTATCCATTCCTCGTGGTGCAGTTTCGCTCTCTCCCTTTTACAACCTGCCAGAGAATACTCAGCTGTTTGAACTGGAGCAGCAAATTTGACTATCTCATGCGCACTTTCATTTTCAGTTATACCAGAAATGGAATTGGAGAGAAAATTAGATACAATAGTTTTGTAGTTAAGTTGAAAATACGTTCATACAATTGATCATATTATTTTGAACGTATCAGAATTGCGAAATTATTCTAGCTGACGACTCCGCAACAAACGGTCATAGAATAATCTTTGATCATGACGTATACACTTTATGATTTAAGTTAAGTTTATGATAGGGTTAAATTAGTTTCCCTAACGATGTTATTCAGATGACAATGGCTGTGGGATGTAGACGATAAGGAGTCATTTGACTTGGAAACTGAAACTTGTGAAGGTGATGTTATATATTATTGTCATGACAACCACGTATCGTTCGATTAGATTCAAACATAACGTGAACATTGTGTTTTTAATGTTTTACATGCAAGTAATGTATTGGGAATCGTTCACTTAACACTTGAGCATATTCTTATGCGGTTTTCTTTATTTATTCCCTTAGCATAGTTGATGGAATACGTCGTCTGATTTTACTTCTTAATAAAATAAGGTAAAGTAAGGTAAGGTAAGGTTAGGTTAGGTTCTTAATAAAATAAGCCCTCTTATGTTTTACCTTCATCTTCATGATTCATGACCTCAGGATATCGTGGTCGACATCTGTACGTAAGCATGGCGTCTACAAAAATTAAGATAGTAATATAAAACTTGATATAGGGGACTACAGTATGCTCGTATAGAATCTTATTAAAATTCAGCAAAATCGAATTAAAAATCTTAAAATGGCGACCATTTGTTGATTCTTTTTGTCAATATCTCGTGTGCTATTCAATTAAATCCAATTTAAAATGCAGATTTCCTTCCTGAATGTAATGGTAGCGACATCTCTATGATGACAAATAGCGAAGTTGCTGTAAATAGTTTTTTTTTCTAATTCTAACCACCCAAGAAAATTTTATATCGTTTGGTTACGAGATCTTATAGACCGCGTCAGTGGAGGCTCCTTCACATAGGTCAGCCAGGACCGTCATTGGCACGGACGAAGTGGTTGTTTATAATACACATCTAAGAGGTCCGTTAGGAAAAAAAATTGTAAGCCGACGTCAAGGAAATAGTGACATAGACAATTATGAGGTTCAGAAAACCTGTTTAACAACTGTTTTAAATACTTACTCTACTGGATAACACCACTTGATCCATCAATACAAAATAACATTTCCTACAAGGCCCAAGAAAACAACTTTTGAACATTAAATTTACAGTATCTGTTGGTATAACATTGTATGATGTGCTGGGTAAGTACCATGATGTCACATCAACTTGTTTCTCACAACAGTGTTAACAGATTAGTAAATTAATTTAAATTACTTCTCTAGTTTTAAGTATTTATTTACGGAGAACGTTTCCACATTCCAGATCTTACACTTTCTACGCAGAGCAATATATTTTTCAATTAATTACAAATTGAAACATTCATCAATCTTAAAAGCTCTAAACTTAAAAACATGTTCTAAAGTTAAGTTTAAATGAAAATAGATTTTCAACCAAAGTTCTTCCTGTGGAAATAGTTTCCGGGATAAGGCGAAGCAACTTTCCTCATATAACTTAGCCCTTAATCCATTTAATAAACTTCAAGCTTAAGTACTTGATAATATACTGGCGTTTCCTAGACATTTATAAGTAACAAACGGAAAAGGACAATTTACAATGGTGAAAAGTTTAACTTGAAAAGGAGTACCAATGTTAAAATGTTAAATTTTATTTTCGTAAATATAGTTTGTAGAGAGTTTTATTTTTCTTCTGATCTTTCAAGAAACTGTGATATTCGTATAGTTACGAGATCCTGCAGGATCCCTTGACTATGTACAGGTTCGAGGTCCGAAAAGGACTAAACCATGAGACGGGTGACATACATCTACGAGACGCGATAAGGCCTAACTGACGCCCGACGTCCAAACAGTAATAGTAACAATTACAAGATCAATAAACCTGTGTAACAACTGTTTTAAACAAACTTACCCTTTGAAAGAAAATTCCCCAAAATCACAATAAAACACTAACAACACAAAGACTGTATAGTTATTTATTCTATTTTATGTACATTTTAATAGCACTGCTATTACTACACCCAGTCTATATACAATAAACACTAACCTTCAGTGGTACAATACACACTAACCTTAATAACTACGATTACTACTGCAACGTGGCGTTCACCCCGCACGTCACCCGATACGCTCGACCAGTCACACACGTCACGCATCATGTCAATGGAGGTGGCAACGCCTGCTGGTATAAAAAATGTAGACTACTCCAATACTTATTACATTACTCTTGTCATTAGTTTCCTACAAGAAGGAAAATTCAGAAATAACAAAATTGCCTTTTTTATAGTTTTATTTGTTTTCATATTTTAATAAAAATCAGCACGTCCTTGAGAATATAAAACAAATATTTATCACTATTAAAAAAATTACAGGAAATTTTAGCGTGCTAATAGATTTTTAATTCAATTGCTTCTTAGATGTAAGAGCAAATCGCTCTTTATTAATTATTTTAGGGTAAAAATTTAAAATTTGAACTTTGGAGTACACAGTTACACCGTAGGAAGAGATTAATAAAAGCGGTATGAACAACTGCTGTCCATTTTTTGTTGTTGTTTAAATTCGAAAACCTTTCCGTGATCTTTTAAAAAATGAAGACAATATAAGGATATCTAGCCCTCGAATAATGTAATAGCCTCAGGGTCGAAAGACAACAAGAGATGGACAAGAGAGAAGTCTAAAGAGAGGGATCTAACCCAAGAGTACAGCTAGGTTCTTCATGATTCCAAGTACTCACTTTATTGAGCCATTCCATACATTAGGTTGTAAACAACTATACATACTGTTGAATTTACATTGATGCTATAACATTTTGAATGAGTAACATTTATCTCGCTTTCTAATACGTTCCTAAATGTTACATAGCACGTCTATCTTTGATGAGTCGTTACGTTGGCAGTTACAGGACGGTAACGTATTCACACCTCGAAGTCAATACACAATAAAGTTGCCAGGTTTATATTGCTTCTTTATGCTGACCTGACCAATGAACCCTGGAGCTCTTAAATCTGTTACTGATCAAAAAGTTATGTTCCTCATCCCAATATCATGTCTTCGTACAAAATAAAGTTGCAATGTCTTTGTAATTTCTTGATTTTTTCATTCTTTGCTAGGAAGGAAAACAAGTCGATAAAGCCAAGATGGTACATACCTAGCTCTATTGTACAATGTAATACAAGCAGATCCTTTAAATGTAAAACTTAAAAGTTGTTCTTTTGGGTTTTGTGAGTTTATCAAATATTAATATCAGTATTTTTTTTTAAGTCAGCTTAGCTTTAAAGAACTTCGTAGATATGTATATATTAAACAGCCATTCAGTATCTGGACCCTAACGGGTTTCAAAGTTGTGCGTGAATTAAGAAGAATTCACTCGCTGCGCTCGTGTCGATAACTCGGCCTTGCTGGATCTCGTAACTAATGAATATCGCGTCTTTTTTGGAGGTCAGCGTTTGAAATTACATTTTTGACAATAACTGTGCTATTTGTCATTGTAGAAAGGTTTTTAATTTTACTTATCGTAACAGAAAAACTTTTAACAAAGTAACTAGTCATTTTTGACTAACAGCGTTTGACTCTGACAACATAATAATAAAGCACTCCCCTATGTATTCCTTCTATGAAGTGTTGTTTTGATTGATTTGTATTATGCGAACTATTCAGGTAACTCAAAAGGTTTTAGTATTTTGAGTCTTCTTATGATACCCTCTTGATGAAGTAGTCTTGCAGCTTTGATGTTAGGGTGTTGATGGAGTCTCTCCTGATGTTTTTGAGCACCACACTTCTTTATTTCGGTTGCGACTGTGTGTATCCCGAGATCTCTATGAAGGTCACTGTTGCGAGTATACCGGGGGAGTTTACAATCCCTCTGAGAACTTTATTTTGAAATCGTTGAACAATCTGTTGATTGCTGGTTTTGGTGCAGCCCCAAAGTTGAATGTCATATGACCAGACCGGCTTGAGCACTTGTTTATAAAGCAAAAGTTTATTATGAATGGACAACTGAGTTTCTCCCAATTAGCCAGTACATTTTCTGTTCTTCCGCTTTCTTTTTCACGTGTACTTTCCACTTTAACTTTGCATCAAGGTATTTTGCTTGATTTGAATGTGGTACAGGAATATTATTAAGAGTAACCGGTAATGGTTGTATTGATCTATTGGGTTCTATAAAGTTAATGTGAGTAGACTTCGATTCATTCACTTTAATTCTCCACCTAGCTAGCCAGTCTTGTATATTATTCATAGCTCTTTATAGTTTGAGTGTGGATTCACCGATTGTGTCAGCAACAGCCACAATTGCAGTATCATCTGCAACGTGGCAGTAATTGTGTTGTTCGTTTGCGGTAAGTCGCTTGTATACAGTATGAAAAGGAACGGTCCTAAGACACTCCCCTGCGGGACTCCTGCTTTAGCTTCTTTTATGCTGGAGTAAACTCCCTCCTGCTTAACTCTAAAGCATCTTCCCTTCAAGTACGACCTTAATAGTTCGCAGTACTCGAATGATTGTAGAAAGGTGTGGTTGATACAGTTACATGCACAAATTTGAAATGTGTAAAATTTATCTTATTTAGTGTGTTATTAGTTGAATAATGCCTAAAGTGGCTGCCAATTCGATATTTCTGAACTTCAATAGAGTTTTTAACTCCATGGCGTAACAGCAAGGCTTGCTATTTTCAATCGGGTAATGTGAGATTATAGTAGTCCCTTATACCAAATTTCATATTCTCCTAACTGAATATTTGTGGCCGCTATCGGGCTTACGTATAGACGTATATTTAAAATGATAATGAAACCAAATTCCCCAAAAACACAATAAAACATACTGTATAGTTATGTTTATTTTACCTTATGCACATTTTAATAGCACTGCTATCATCTTCAGAGGTACAATACACACTAACCTTAATAACTAAAATAACTAATGGCAGTAGTAATTGTAGTTATTAAAGTTAGTGTGTATTGTACCTCTGAAGATGATAGCAGTACTATTGAAATGTTCATAAGATAAAATAAACATAACTTTACAGTATTTCTGTTGCTAGTATTTTATTGAAGTTTTGGGGAATTTAATTCATTGCATATTCACCACAATGCTCTAATGATTTAAAATATAGTTTAACTGAAGGTTGTAGTATAGAGTTATTCACTCTGTTATCTAGCTTTTTATTATCGTTATTGTTATTGTAATTAATTTAGTATGTTGTTGACTATAGCTTCACAATTATATCTGTCGATGGCTGAAATATAGATTTAGGTTGGGGGTTATAATTACTGCTCTTAGCTTCAGAGGTACAATACACACTAACCTTAATAACTAAAATAACTAATGACAGTAGTGATTGTAGTTATTAAGGTTAGTGTGTATTGTACCTCTAAAGATGATAGCAGTGCTATTGAAATTGTACATAAGGTAGAATAAACATACACAGTCTTTGTGTTGTTAGTATTTTATTGAAGTTTTGGAGAATTTAATTCATTACATATTCACCACAATGCTCTAATGATTTAAAATATAGTTTAAATTAAAATTGTAGTATAGGGTTATTCACTATGTTATCTAGTTTTTATTCTAATTTTATTATTGTTATTGTAATTAATTTAGTATGTTGTTGACTATAGCTACACAATTATTATATCTGTCGATGGCTAAAATATAGATTTAGCTTGGGGGTTATAAATTACTGCTCTTAGCTTCAGAGGTACAATACACACTAACTTGAATAACTAAAATAACTAATGGCAGTAGTAATTGTAGTTATTAAGATTAGTGTGTATTGTAACTCTGAAGATGATAGCAGTGCTATTGAAATGTATATAAGGTAAAATAAACATAACTATACAGTATTTGTGTTGTTAGTATTTTATTGAAGTTTTGGGGAATTTAATTCATTGCATATTCACCACAATGCTCTAATGATTTAAAATATTGTTTAAATTAAAGTTGTACTGTAGAGTATTCACTATGTTATCTAGTTTTTTAATTCTAATTTTATTATTGTTATTGTAATTAATTATCTGTCGATGTCTAAAATATAGATTTAGGTTGGAGGTTATAAATTAAGATATAATTTTAACTTTAAATATAGCCTATTACACATTTTACTTTAAGGACGATTTTAATTTGTTGTTTATTGTTTATCTACTTTAACTTGTATATTTTATATTTGACGTGTCTTTTACAAAGGAAATTTGTCTAAAGGACTAATAAAACTGAATTGAATAGATAATCAATCCAAATTTCTCATAGAGTTCCTGTTTTGTTACGTGAACTACGTTGACGTTTTTTGTGTCGTAAGATTTACGCAGGAACTTTCTTTACTATTCCGCATAGACCTGTTGTCACTATTATTTCAGCTGCGACATTTCGGCTGTACTACTGTCTAGATTTCGCCTGGTTTTGTACGTTTTTAACGCAGTCTGAATGCTGTTTCAATTTTTAAAGACACATAACTATCTGTTTTTTCATTGAAATAACTTTTTGGAAAGTACTGGTTTCTGTTATAGTACTTTTTGTCAATTTAAAATTAATATCCGATACATATTGGGTACATTAGCTCTTATTACACCATCTTCACCTGAATAATGTAGCGGTGTTTTTAACACGAGTGTATTCTTCTTGGTCATTACACCTAAAGGAGTGAAAGCTTAGACAGTCGGCCATTAATATTAATGGCTAATTATTTTAATAGGGAATATGGTTACCAAGATAAGGGCATCGATTTAGACGATGCGAGCTATGCTCAGCATTTACATTTTTATGGGTAAAACACAATTATGGTAATGCATTTCGGTAATCATTTTATAATAATGTTAATTTTTTTTTTCAGGTAAGTGAGGCTGATGGAAGCCGTCGTAACAGTAAGTTATAGGAGTAATTTTTTTAAATAAATATTTTCTTGTTAATTACGTACTAAGTTTCGGGTATTCAACTTTATTTAACTTCCTCAGTAAAACGAAGTGAATGGTAAGTTTGGTGATTGCAAATCATGCCGGACATGTTTTATGATTTCAGGAATAGAAAACTTATCAATTTGGCAGCGTCTCTACTTTAGCACAATGCAGCCACAAAAATTAATATATGAACATGAAATTACGTAGATTTTGGAATTCAGAAAACATCAAAATGTCGGCCATTTTAAACAAGTATTTTGTTCATATCTCGTGTGTTATTTAATTTGTAAGAGGTTAAATTAAATACAAATTTGTAGATTTCAATTCTGCACGTAATGGTATCAACCCCACTTCTCTACGATGGCAAATAGTGAAGTAATTGTCAAAAATATAATTTGGAACAATGACCTAGAAAGACCCAAGAGTTTGTCTTCCACATCCTTTATACACAATTACAATTACTGAACTTTCAATAAAGCTGTCAAACAATAATTATTGAACTTATTACCACAGTATATTATGAACCTTTTACATGAGTATACACAAAAGACAAGTATTTGCATATATGTAATTACAATAGCTAATCCAGTGAGATTAATATAAGCTAAGTTAATTAATTAATTGTGATATATCAGTCAGAGAGAGATGTGTCCTGTACTACATCTAGATGTATTGTAAATAAAAACAATATGGCGCCGGCACTATTAATGTATTAAAAGCAGGTCCTTGCAATGTAATGCTCAAGTGGTTATTTGAGTCTTGTAGGAAATGTTAAATTGGTAGATCGAGGAGTTTTGTTTAAAACCGTTGTTACACAATTTTTCTGAATCTAGTTGCGTGTGTCATTCTAGCAAAATATGACATTTTGACCTGACGGGCCTCGAAGCTGTACAAATATGAAGGAATATCCACTCGTTACGTTTGTCCCGACGACGCAGCCCTGCCGGATCTCACAAGGTGTTTCTGTAATCCGACGAGATAATTCAAGGGGTGGTTATATGGCTCCTATAAACATATGTCTGGAAAGCTTTCTTTTACCAGATTTCCACCATTTTATTTTTTTACTAATTAATTTATATCTCTAGAACGGCTCAACCGATTGAGTTCAAATTTTGCACGGTACTCGTCAATGTTAAAAACTAGTTTGAAAAAAATATTCAACTTGTTCAAAGAAATCCGTTTCGAAGTGGCGGTTATTTAAAACATTTTAAATTAAAATAATCCATTTAAAGTTATTTAAATTTCGATCTAACAACAAGAATATTAAAAACCCGCTTTATACTTTGTGGCTGAAGATGTTTTATTGAAATACTAAGTCTTATTAAGTATTTTCTATATTAAAAATAAATGCATTTAGTTAGAAGATACGTTATCAGTTGATACAAATAGCGTGGCAAGTGTTTGTTAACATTAAACCACAGCCACATTACAATCATGTGCCGCCAGCGGTTTTGTAGCAATCAGCCAAACATACATGCTTTTTTTTATAGTAGTTAATGTGGTAAATTGGTTTTTATTTTCCCTGTATAAACTAGTTGATGAGACCCGTCATGGTACTTACCCATCCCGATTGTAAAATGTAATACAAGCAGATCATCTAAATGTTGGTTAGTAGGAATTGTGAAATTGTATTGGTAGATCAAGAGGTCTTAAGGTACGTTTCCTAAGAAGCGTCTGACGCAAGCATCTGACGCAGAGCGTCTGACGCACACTGCTGACGCATACTTGACTGTTTCTTCTGAAGCGTTAGTCGTGTGCGGCCCTTCAAAGTGAAGTGTTTTAAAATGAGTGACCGTGATATTTTATTACAACTATTAATGCTTGAAGAAATTGAAGAAGAAATTCTATTGGAACAAATTATGCTTGAGGGTAATGCTGAAGTCCATACCTTATTTAAAAGAAGGACAGATGAAGGTTTCTTTGCAAAACTTATCAATCAGCATTTACTGCAGGATGACAAAAAGTTCCGGGAATTTTTTAGGCTAAACGTCGCTCAGTTTAATTATGTTTTGGATCTTATAAAGGTTGATATTAGAACAGATACTTCAAACAGATATCAGTACCCTATCACCCCTGAAGAAAAACTTGAAAACACTAGTTTGGAAGTCGTTTTACACGAGTGCGTCTGCGTCAGTACTGCTCAAAGAGAGGTCTAGACGCGCGGCTCATTCCAACTCCAGCCGCTGCACACGCAGTGACGCTTCTAAGACATTGGTTGCATTAGATTTCATAGTAGCAGTATACCGTGTCAGACGCTTTTTAGGAAACGTACCTTTACCCAGTTTACATAATTTAGGGTAATTTTAAAACAGTTGTTACTTGGGTTTTTTGAACCTCTAAGTTGTGTAAATCATTACTTTCTTGACGTCGGTTAGATTTGTATCTATTAAACACTCTCCACTCGTTCAAGTTAGTGTCTCGGCCCTGGAGGGCCTCGATCCCCACCCTGCAGGATCTTGCAATTATATCAATATCACATTATCTTTGGAAGTCGGGGTTCGAATTTACATTTTTCGACAATAACTTCCCTGTTTCTCGTCGTCGCGAAACAGCTGGTGCTCTGACGTGATTAAAAAACAATTTGATGTTCGAAAAAAAAATTCTTTTTCTTGTCGGGAGGATTTTTGTCCATCTCAATCATAATCGCTTTAAAACAAATGAAAGAAAACAACATAAAATAAAGACCTCTAGCACTCGGATACTCTAATAACATTAGGGTCGGAAAAGAACAAGAGTTGGTCAAGAAAGACTTGTTAGTGAAATGTGAAAGCGAGTGATCTAAGCCCAAGGACTAAATGAAATGTGTAGATCTAGTTAAGACAGTCGGGATTGCTACGCACGTATTGTCTATATTGAGCCCTTGAGAAGATGTTTTATAACGTAAAGTAGTTAAGACGAGATGTTATTTGAACTCCTGATCTGGTGTCAGAACAGAGGAAACCGCTTGTTCAGATATGTGACACTTAGAAAAATGTTGAAACAGAAAACACTGTCTTTAGTGAATACTGTTTAAATTAAAAATCTAAATTACAAACATCAATACAGAGTTAAACCCAGAAGGAATAGGAAGTACTGTCTTATTAAGTATTGATTAATACAAAATTTATGAACGTTGTTTGGTGGTTGGCACCGTTGTGCTAATATACAGCTGTGTCGTTACCTCTCGACCTATGTTCTCCAAGTATGCTGTTATAGTTTGTCCAAGCAGTTGTGGCGTTTTTTAATCTAGCTTAGAATTTATGTAATCTACAAGAATTCCAAAAGAAAATTAGTCCAAATAGTGAGAAATTCGTAAATTTATTAATACTTTTAAACGGCTAAATTTATTCTTTTAATATTTTGACAAAAACGTTTTACTCTTATTTAAAATTTGGATCAAAGAAAATTGTTTTAATTTTTAAATGTTATACTGTGTTTGAGTTAATATTGTATTTATGTGTGTATATTTTAATGTGGTATATAACATATCTCTCTTTCTTACTATATATGTGCGAATCACTTTTTTTTGGGTTATTATGTACCCTGATTATGTTTTGTATTGTTAACTGTATTTCCATTGAGGCAAAAAAAAGTATTTAATTTCAATAAAACTCTATAAATCCCAGAGGTAGGTTTAATTTGGTTTTGTTGAAAAGAAAGTAAATCATATCTAAGCTCTAGAAAAAAAAAATTAAATTAATAATCAGGCAAAAATAACTTGTTACATAAATGATATTTATTCCAAAAAATATTTGTTTTTACTTGAGTTGTAACGCAGTAAACGTAGTTTGAAAGATATTTCAAAGTTAAAATATTAAATTAATACTGTGACTGACTAACCGTGTAGGAATGAAGAAGAAGAAGTAGAAGGAACAGATTTCCATATCAAAGTTAATCATGTTGGCTCACCTGTTTAGGCTCTCTGGTCACGTAAAGAACTGTTCGATACAAACCATTAAAAACATTTAATTTACAAACCTAAACATCTGCTGAGGAAAACTTCAAATGCTGTAATTTTCAGCTTTTTTTACATTATGAGACCTGTTACTTAATTCCTAGCCTTGTCGTTTCAATTTAGATTGATTAACACTGCGCAGAAGTGTTAAATAACTTTAAAATTTGTAACAGCTGATTAGTTAAATCATCTGTTAGAATTGTTGTAAGTATACGGTTTTAAAAACATCTGTTTGAATTGTTGCAAAGTTGTGTATGGTTTCTAAGGACCTTTAAACGTTGCTATTGAAAAAGGTAACTTCAAAATTTAAATTAAGATAAACTTCTTGCATTCTATGACAGCAACTGATTGTTTTTATGGAATCTATAAATGTAGGACTATTATTTGGAAAATTCATTTTTATTTACCATGCGATAAATTTTTCAGTTTTGCTTTAAAATGACACCTCAACCGATTATGTAAGTTATGTGAATAAATGTATGCATTTTTGTAAAGTCCTTTTTGAAACATTCCGTTTAGATTTGTAAGATGTCTTTTTAGGAAGTGAACACAAATCAAGACTAGGGTATGTACATAATTAAATTTCGTAATGTTTTAATATTCCCACGAAACATTCTTCATCTGTAAAATTCCTTCTATAATACATTAAATGATCGAAAAAGTTTGCTTTCTATCAATAATGTTCCCGTCTTGATCTCACAAGTTAAGCTTGGGAACCTGACTTATGTGCAAAAGTAACACAAGCTGAAATACATTACAACGATCTCAAACCCTTTCAACTTAGTTCTACTTAGTAATCTGTTTTCTAAGTAAACTTGTGTCTGACCATACTTAACCGTAATGGTTTACGGCAGCGATCCACAAAGTTTTAAACGAATGGTTGGCTGTTCATGTCTACTCAGGTCATGCATTCATTATTTAGTGTATCTTACACATATACGGATATACATAGATAAGGCAGAGATCGTTCTTTTCACAAATAAAATAAAGGCGAAGGATTATATTTTCTGCAGTTGTACGCGAAACAACTACGGATGAGAGAAAATGTTAAATATCTGGTGGTTGTGTTGGGGTGATAAAATAGTGATGGGGAAGTCTTAGGGACTTGCTTCTATAGTAGTTCTTTTGATTTTTTATGTAGTATCATAACTAAGTTAAATTAAGCTGCATTAGTAAGACAGTATGCCCAAACTGTTACTTAAAATAGGAAGTTTGACAGACGGGTTGTCTGTGTTCGACAGGAGTTTTGACTTCCACATTGACTGCGGGATTGGAGGTGCTTTTGGACCTGCTGCTGGTAGATGTTGTGCTGAAGAGGAAGTTTATACTTGGTTACTTGCTAATCAATTCAAAAGTGGTTATAGGACAAATGTGATCAGGGATTTACCGATGTTGCGTATTGATATGTGGCTGAATGTAGGTTTGATCAGCTCTTCTAGAGAATGCTGATTGTTTGGGATACCCTAGTAGTCGGCGCAGAAGGACTGTCCAACGGGCTGCTGCAGGGACTGCGGTGCAGCCGGACATGCATCTCGCAAGTACGGCGGCTGCAAGCTGTTCGCCGCTACGCCAACCCACCGACAGAAGAGGACCCCGCCGAGGGGCGATCACCAGGTCCGGGCGGATGCCTCCGTCCAGACGGACCTTCCCTCGGTGCTGCTCGGCCCATCTACGAGCAGCGAAGTGAAGGCTGTTCCGCTGCCTGCTGCCACCAAATCTACAACATCTGCTCCTCCTGGAAAGGTCGAAACGAAGAAAAATCGAGATTCGCAGTTCCAGAATATACCATCCAACCTCCCAGTCTCAGAGCTTCAAGCATACTCATCGGAGACTGGGAGGACCTCATGGAGGAGAAGGAGGCAGAATTAAGATCCCAGAGACGCTAGCGGAATAAGAAGAACAAATGGCACAGGGAGCGGAAGAAAAAGAAACAAGAGGAGCCTTCACCCTAAATTTTTTTCTGTAATTTCTAAATTAAATGTTCTTTTCTGTATTAAATTTCATTACTGTGTTTGTACAAATTTTTTTGAAAATAAGTATGCGACATAGATGGTAGCAGGATCAATGGTAAGGAAGCAAACTGAGGCAGGCTTTTATGAAGCTGGAAAAGTACTTCCATTTACGGAATAGATTTTAATCTTTCAAATCGATAGTATCTGCAATCTTACACTGCTTGCGGCTAAATGAATTCTGGATAAGTTAGTGATAGGCTATTACGTCAGGGGTTCTAGGGTTGGAATTAAACTTGTGTATTTGCGCTAAGGGTTATTTAATGTATTATCAGGACGAAAAAGGTGAGTCTGGTGTGGACCGCTAAGGAGTGAAAAGAAATGAGAAAGAAGACGATTTGGTAAATATATGTGTACTTGACTATGAAAGAATACTATCCAGGATTCATGATGATGATTGTTATCAGAAGTTAAATGTTGGAGCTTGGTCTTTTAAAGAGCACAAAGTGGATGGAATGCACCAACAAATTATAGGCAACCTAAGAATCTATTAGGAGAAAAGGCACTTATTAAAATGAATAGCTAAGATTTGAGGACGGGGGCATGGTCTGTTGATAGGATGCTATTTACTGAATAGTCATTTCATCTGGCGATTGGTGCGGGGAGATTGAACCATCAAGTCACTTCAAATCATGGGCATCCTAGATCTGGAGAGGTTTTCGAGGACCACAAGTATAGGAGGGGGGGGGGATAATAGTTTCTTAATACGGAGATAGAACGGGTCAATATTAGTACGGCTTTTAACTGATGAAAAGTAAACAATGCAATCTATTCGTATATTTTAAGAATCATGTTGATAGTATCCAAGTCACTATTGTTTTAACTAACAATTAAATTACCTTTAATGGTTTCCGCCAGGTGACTTCTTTTTTAAAACACTTACGCGTTTCAAAGCATCTGCTCCATCTTCAGAGTTCTTTTTCTTTTCACTCAGTTGAGATCGTTAACACATTAAAATAAAACATAAAAACACACGGACATTTACATATATATATATTTATTAATTTATACATCGCTTATCGTAACGCGACACTTGGGATGCGCATCATATCGATGTCCTAGGACAACTCCGGTATCGCGTTACGATAAGCGATGTATAAATTAATAAATATATGTAAATTTCCGTGTGTTTTTATGTTTTATTTTAATGTGTTAACGATCTCAACTGAGTGAAAAGAAAAAGAATTCTGAAGATGGAGCACACGCTTTGAAACGCGTAAGTGTTTTAAAAAAGAAGTCACCTGGCGGAAACCATTAAAGGTAATTTAATTGTTAGCTATTCGTATATCTTAATTTATACTACGAATAAACATTTTGGTTTCACTTTTTGTTTTTCCTTTTTTGTAATTTATATAAGTACGTTTAAAATAGTTGTATTTTAGTTTTCGATGAATTATTTTCTGTTTATTTTTAAATCGGGGTTTAAAAACACTATGGGTTTTCAGTCGATGGTCCCGGGTTCTAAATTTGCTACGATGGGGGTCTCAATAGTTTAAAATTCGCCCATAAATACATTTCAATATATCAGAATGAATCAATATTCTCAATCTACTATTGTATCCACAGGAAACTATTACATAGTGCTTTGAAATACGTTTAGCATCACTTGAAGTATAGATATATCCCATGTTAATACCAAACTATTATATCGTACATTCGTTATTCCGCGTGGATTAGCAGTTTCCTGGAAATGTGTAAATGAGAACATGCAAATATATTCTGTATTCACAAGAGAAATAACGTACGTCGGTTGAAACGTACCAACCTATCTAAATGTTTTAAAGTTGTATAACTGGAATGTGTAGAATTTTGTGCCCGTTAGCTTAATGAGAACAATAGCACACACCATAGTATTGGAATTTTATGTTTTAAAACGTACGTCGAAATTTTGAAATATCCTAATAATAGGGAAAATGTTTGGAATGTCGACTACCTATTAGTGTAAATTTTCAACCAAATTAGTGTAAATATATAAGATTTAATTTATTTCACACACTGATAGTGGTAACTTATAATTTTAAACAATGTATTTTGACCCGGGGACAAATGAAATCAGTCGTATATTGGAGTTTTTAGCAAAACATTTTCCTCTGTTATATGAGAACCTAAAAAGAGGAAAAAAGTTCAAACTTGTGATACAATCACACGAGTTAGGTCCGTAGGTATATAGGTACAGTTTAAATTGTACAGACAGACGCGCACTTGAAATTATATGGGTGCTTGTTTTTATCTACAGACCTTAAAGAGAAAACAATGTGTAAATGCAATCCATCTTTTAATGGGTATTGAATTTTTTTGTCTCACATCTCACAAAAACTCCTTGTACGTCACGCTTTTCTCATTGTGTGGTTAAATCATACTGCATTCGTCAATGATTTTGCAGTTCAATTTAATTTCAAATCCAACTAATTTTTTTTCAGATTTGTAGGTCACACCGTATTCAAGTTAGGAGAAGGGGGGACATTAATATCTGAAATTTGATCTAACACCAGCATATTATTTTTTTCCCTGAAATAAATACACATATTCGTCCTCAGAATAACTTCTAGTTTTATGTGATAACCACGCATAAAATTTATAAAAAATTCAATTCGATAGTTTCCGCCTTAACTACTCCACGGTATTTTTTTTTTTTTTTGGTACCGGTATATTTTTTCTATTTGTGGAAAAATATAAAGAATAGAAATGCAAAGTTTGAAATATATAGGATTTATCGTCTTGTCTGTGTAGACTGGTTGCGACTTGGAGACATATAGACGGACATTGTCTTTTGTTTTCAAGTTTAAAACTTAACTAGGTCTAACGAACTAAAAGGAGTCTCTCGGATCACACTCTGAAGAAAAGTAATGGGAGCAATCTGCCACTAGCACAGCACTAACACCACAAAACCATCCCTCAGCGCATACTCCCAGAAGCCGAAACTCCTGGACAGCCTCAGCATGCTCCCATGTCGGCAATTTTCCCCAAGCCACGTTTGATTACTCACAGCCTAGTCGCTTACGCAATATTCTCCCCCATCAAATCACCTACTGGGGGCGGCGCCGATTACCCACCTACATGGGGTAGGGTAGTCCACCAGCCGAACTTGGAAGCTAGTATAGCTTTCTCCCCAGTTTTCTTGGGATGACACCGTCGGGTATATAGTGCACGCCCCGAATTTACAGACATGCGCAGACATTAATGTTGTAGCTTACAAAGGGATATATCGTTCCAATCTAGTTTTATAAATAAAATAACTATTTAGGCCGCCATTTTGTTTTGGGTGGTGAGAATTTAATTTGATTTATGTCATTATTCTTGTCTCAGAGACGTTTAACATGATTATCACAAGTCTATAAGTGCTTGAAATTTTATAGCAACCCCCTCCTCCTTAAAAATCCTGAAACCTTTATTTTTAGGTTGCCCCTTCTCATCTAAAGAAATTGCCGCAAACAGTATTGAAATATTTAAACAAATAAGATAGAGTGGTAGTTTCTTTTCAGTCACTCTTTATATTAAAAACTTTCCATTCGCTTCGCCCTGGCGAGCATTAAAGTTGTGGATAAGCTTGAACTCGCTACGATAGTGGAGTTTGAAAAAATAATATGGAGTGGTAGTATCTTTTCAGCCACCCTGTATACACATCTACGAGGCTTGTTGCGGAACAAAGTCTCTATTGAAAGTTTTACCAAGATACCATTACGCAACCAATATTTCTGAATAATTTTTTTTTATTACCTGTTGCGTTGCAAACCCACAACAAATCTGAAAACCTATGAATTTCGACTGTCTCAAAATAACTGGTTTTTTTCAATACATTTTCATATATTTTACCGGGAAAATTTTTAACTGAAACGTCGATTTCAGTATAATTTGATGTAAAATATTTGGAATATTTTTGGTGAAATCATTTCACATTTAACTTCTTTTTTTACAAATCTTATAATTGTATGAGTTTAAAAAAAAAATCTAAAATGTACTCATAGTTTTTGTCGACATTTTTCGCCCCAAAAAATACATTTTTCTCCGATTAGTATTAAACTTCGGTTATCTTTGAATTTTAATAATAAACTTTGTGAGGATTTGAGACAATTTCGCCAAATATGTCGACTTTTTATGGGCTTAAAATTGCGTAACAAAGTCTCTATTTTAGGCTACAATGATTTTTTTCCGAGATACTAATATGCGACCAATATACACGAATTGATCTACGCTATTACGAATTTTTTTTTTTTTACACAAATGATAGCAAATAACATGTTCTAATAATTTGAAAAATTCATCACCACCCAACTTAAAAAAAAGAAAAAAGTACTATCTGAATATTTGTAGAAAATGCAATCTTACTGAAAGAATACGTTGTTAGAGTGAGGCCATAGAAACATGTTTACGACAAAATGGAGATCAGCGAACAGTTGTTCTAAAGCTCCAGGCTATGTGAAATGCAGAATAGTTTTGCAGGGTAAACCGATGCTTTAGATATTTGAATACATAAAACAGACGGACAAGTAATCAATAATGGCGGAGACTAAATGGGTTATTTAAACATTGGGTTGAATTAATTCATTTTGTGTACCGTTGTTGTGAAACTAAAATATAAACTGTGTATTGCATATGATTAATTTCGATGAAAACATTGTACAATTGAGAATATTAGGAAAACTACGTGTTTTGTTTGCGGATTTGTTTTCACTGTAAAAAGGCGGTTCTAATGATATGCTGGTATTTGATTATTTTCAACGTCTCCTTCCTACTAATATTCAGCTATTATATTTACAATATTTAGCCTATAATATATTATTATATATCCTAACCTTACATCCCTGTTTGATTTTCATTATACTGGGTTTGTTTCCAAATTTCAAGACCCCAGGGTCAAAATAAAGAAAAAAGTTTCCTATATCACAGAAAACGCAGGTTCCCGCTTATCCACCATTTTGTTGTTTATAAAAAAACAATTTTAACTTCGAAAAATACATAATATATTGACACATTTCCTATGTTACGTTTTACAAGTGTACCAATTACAAAGTCTTTATTTTGTATATGTTTGAAATGGTGGACGTTTAAAATTTGTACGTTGAATGTTTTGTACGACATCTCATTTGATCGACATCCCATTAGAGCGACATCCCATTGGAGCGACATCCCATTAGAGCGACATCTCATTTGATCGACATCCCATTAGAGCGACATCTCATTTGATCGACATCCCATTAGAGCGACATCTCATTGGAGCGACATCCCATTAGAGCGACATCTCATTTGATCGACATCCCATTAGAGCGACATCCCATTAGAGCGACATCCCATTGGAGCGACATCCCATTGGAGCGACATCCCATTAGAGCGACATCCCATTAGAGCGACATCTCATTTGATCGACATCCCATTAGAGCGACATCTCATTTGATCGACATCCCATTGGAGCGACATCCCATTAGAGCGACATCCCATTAGAGCGACATCTCATTTGATCGACATCCCATTGGAGCGACATCCCATTAAAGCGACATCTCATTTGATCGACATCCCATTGGAGCGAATCCCATTAGAGCGACATCTCATTTGATCGACATCCCATTAGAGCGACATCTCATTTGATCGACATCCCATTGGAGCGACATCCCATTAGAGCGACATCCCATTTGATCGACATCCCTTTAGAGCGACATCTCATTTGATCGACATCCCATTAGAGCGACATCCCATTAGAGCGACATCTCATTTGATCGACATCCCATTGGAGCGACATCCCATTAGAGCGACATCCCATTAGAGCGACATCCCATTAGAGCGACATCCCATTGGAGCGACATCCCATTAGAGCGACATCCCATTTGATCGACATCCCTTTAGAGCGACATCTCATTTGATCGACATCCCATTAGAGCGACATCCCATTAGAGCGACATCTCATTTGATCGACATCCCTTTAGAGCGACATCTCATTTGATCGACATCCCATTAGAGCGACATCCCATTAGAGCGACATCCCATTAGAGCGACATCCCATTAGAGCGACATCCCATTGGAGCGACATCCCATTAGAGCGACATCCCATTTGATCGACATCCCTTTAGAGCGACATCTCATTTGATCGACATCCCATTAGAGCGACATCCCATTAGAGCGACATCTCATTAGAGCGACATCCCATTGGAGCGACATCCCATTAGAGCGACATCCCATTAGAGCGACATCCCATTAGAGCGACATCTCATTTGATCGACATCCCATTGGAGCGACATCCCATTAAAGCGACATCTCATTTGATCGACATCCCATTGGAGCGACATCCCATTAGAGCGACATCTCATTTGATCGACATCCCATTAGAGCGACATCTCATTTGATCGACATCCCATTGGAGCGACATCCCATTAGAGCGACATCCCATTTGATCGACATCCCTTTAGAGCGACATCTCATTTGATCGACATCCCATTAGAGCGACATCCCATTAGAGCGACATCTCATTTGATCGACATCCCATTGGAGCGACATCCCATTAGAGCGACATCTCATTTGATCGACATCCCATTAGAGCGACATCTCATTTGATCGACATCTCATTTGATCGACATCCCATTAGAGCGACATCTCATTATATCGACATCTCATTTGATCGACATCCCATTAGAGCGACATCCCATTAGAGCGACTTCTCATTTGATCGACATCCCATTAGAGCGACATCCCATTAGAGCGACATCTCATTTGATCGACATCCCATTAGAGCGACATCTCATTTGATCGACATCCCATTAGATAGACATCTCACTAAATCGAGTTCACATTAGATCGACATATCTCACTCGATCGACATCCCATTAGAGCGACATCTCATTTGATTGAGATCTCATTAGATCGACATCACACTAAATCGAGATCCCATTAGTTCGACATCTGACTCCATCGACATCCCATTAGAGCGACATCTCATTTGATTGAGATCTCATTAGATCGACATCTCACTCAATCGAGTTCCCATTAGATCGACATATCTCACTCGATCGACATCCCATTAGATCGACATCTGACTCGATCGACATGCCATTAAATCGACATCTCATTTGATTGAGATTCCCATTAGATCGACATCTCATTAGAGCGACATCACTCGATCGACATCCCATTAGATCGACATCTGACTCGATCGACATGCCATTAAATCGACATCTCATTTGGTTAAGATTCCCATTAGATCGACATCACTCGATCGAGAACGCGGTTCTCATCTTTTCCAAACTGGTAATAAATAATTTCTTTTATTTTAATGCCAACATACTTAAACATGACCTGACGTGTCCAGAACGGTTGAATTGGATTCAATGTTGGCAATAATCTAATAAAATCAGACAGTTTAACATGGTTATGATTCGGTTTATAATATGTTAATATGTAGGCCTTAATATGGAATGTCGTAATATTTGAGAATTTATTTACTTGAATTACTAAAAAATAAAAAATCCGTTGAAAAACATGTTAATTTTTTAAACATAACACTTGAAATAAATAACTCAGTAGGACAGAACAGAAGCCAGCATGAAGACGGTGATCAATGTTTTTAGAACGGCTAGTTGTCTGTAAGTGCCGGAAAATTAATTAAACCTCACTGAACTAATTTCCCACTACTAGCTTGAGTAGGCTTGCACCCGTAGGGATGGTAAGTCCCGAACTTCCCTTCCCTCCCTCTGTCGATCCAGTGAGGTTTCGATCTATTGATACGTCACCTCTTTCTTTCCCCAGTCCACGATGTCCATGATCCTTCTGTTATTCTACAAGCTCAATGCGTTCTTCACTGGAACACACCTCCATGGAACGAATTGACGACTCATTTTCTGCGCACTCCTCTTTTCTATTATGTTATCCCTCTGAGATTACCTCTTGTTCGACTTAATGAGTATAATTCCTGAAACCTCATCGTTCTTTGTGAAGTCTCATCACCTACCTAAGATCGCTCTACTTTGGGCTCTTTACGATCCTTACCAAAAGTAGTCCTTTGCATGTAGCCTCCGATATAATCATGGGTTATCTGATAATGAAGTTTACCAAATAGTCTGGCTTCTCATTCTCTTCCACTCCAGAGCGTCCCGGAGTATATATCAGACTTTTTGATTCCTCCCGTTGCATCGACAGTAGAGATTTCAAGGCCGCCATCACAACCACGCTATCCCTCACCGCCACATTCACTAACATCTTCCAGATATTTAAAAAAATGTTATTATTCACAACAGCCTTATCATCAGTACGTCTATAATAGCGTTACTTATGCAAATAATTTAGTCAAAACCCAGAGGTGAATGAACACTCGATTCTTAAACGCATCCTGACATTGACGGATTCATTTCTTTATCAAAATAAAATGTAACCAGTAGGGGGCTAGTAATTCGTGGATCCCTGCTGTCTTAGTAAGATATAAATTTCTTTTTTTTTGACAGACGAGAGATTTAAAGTTACGTCCATAAACAGGTTGATGGACGCCATCATGGTACTACTCAGCCCCGACATACAAAGAAGATCCTATTAATGTAACGTTAGGGTGTGGTCCTTGTAGGAAATGTTAAATTGTATTGGTAGATCAAGTGGTCTTACCCAATAGGGTAAGTTTGTTTAAAAGAGTTTACAAAGGTTTTTTTACCACTTTACTTTTTTGAAGGTCGATTACCCTATCACGTGACCGAGATGTGATAAAAAGTCTCCACTCGCTTAGCTCGTATTGCTAACACGACATTTGTTATATGAATGTAACATTTTCTTGAAAATAAATAAAGCAATAAAGCTAAAGTTTCAAAATTATTTTAATAATAATAAATGAGCTACAATTGTTTCGCCTTGCGGCTTGCGGCATCCAACAAGCCACAACAACAAGCCTTGGGGATGCCGCAAGGCGAAACAATTGTAGCTCATTTATATTATTAAAATAATTTTAAAACTTTAGCTTTATTGCTTTTTTTAATCCTTGAATATGGAGTTTCAACGAGAAATATCAGCTGTTACATTAAAATTGATTTTCTTGGGAAGTTATGGTTCGAAATTTTTGACAATAACTTCGCTATACGTCATCGTAGAGAGGTGGGCTTGGAACCATTATACGCAGAATTGAAATCTGTACATTTTTATCTAATTTAATTTTTTTATAAGTTGAATAACACAAGAGATGTAAACAAAAATCTGTATATAAGATTGTTTAAATTACCGTCGTTTAAAGGAAAATAATCAAATTTCGAATTAATCCAACGTTTCAAACTGCACTTAGTGAATAAATTGGAAAGCGCATGAACTACATATACATTGAACGAACGTTAAGTGAACAATAACTGAGTATTTGAACGAACGTTAAGTGAACTAAAGTGATTATAACTGAGTATTTACAACTGAACTGAGATTAACCTCACTCAGTGTTTCGTTTGAAATGAAAGCTCAGACACTAAGAATTTCATGCGATGGAGTGTGTAAAAGGATTGGTATGTAGGCCAAACTGAAGGTGCATTAAAGTCGACGCTAACAAAGCATCGTCTTTAATTGTTTAAACCTTACTGTTACGACGTATTGCTTTAGAGTATGTATACAATTCTACCAAAAAAAGTAGCAAATAATTAACAGATAACAAATAAAAATATACTTTGGTATTTTAGATCGAGCCTTGTAAACAAAAGAGACTCTTTATGTTTTATTATTATTTACTACCTGAAAGACCGATCGTTCATCAGCAAAAGAATACTTTTTTTTTTATAATTTGCTCCTTTTATTTACCTAGTATACGGATGAATTTGTCTCAACATCAATAGCCTAAGTAAAGCGATAAATAATATTCAACATACCGACCGTCCATCATCGTCTGTAAGCGCGATAGCGACGACAAAAATTAATTTTGGTACAGCGAACTATAGTGTGATCACTTAAAACCTTATTGAAATAGAGAAGAAACGAATGAATTATTTGTTCATATCTCGTGTTACACTGTTCATGGTACCAACCGCACGGCTCTATGACGACAAATCTGACATCACAAGAAAACGTGACATTCGTATAGTTACGAGATCCGGCAAGGCCGAGCGGTCGAGTGGAGGCTTCTTCAATATGAACAGCTACGAGGCCCTACCAGACATTGGGCACGAGATCAAGGTAGCATGCTAACATAAAGGAATCATACGTTTAAGATTTACATAATGATTAATATATAGATAAGCCTTCATGTAGTTTTAAATATTCATATGCAATGCACAACCTCTCGTGCGATTCACTCATACAAATTTAACCAAATCGCCACGAGTTGCATATTCTTAAGAGGAGACTCCACTAGCCGGCCGGTGCCGTCTGCCGCCCATAAGACTAATGCAATATAATAATACCCAAAAATTCCTTGTTTTAAAAGATATAAATATAAATGAGGTATCAATAGAAAGGTATTGTACAGCTGAATGTGTTTTGTTGAACTAAATTTAAAATATCTTTTTCTGTTTTACATGAAAACCAAAACAACATTTTTTTACTTTAGCAATTTTTTAAGAAAGTACCTTTAAAGATACGAAGGATTTTTCTCGCAGTTAACATAAAGCAGTTTGTTCTCTTCAATCAAAAAAAAAAAAAAAAATCAACGAAATCGGATGAAGAATGAAGGGAAAATATGGGTATCAACGAGAGTACTGTCACCCGAGTTATCCTCCGGAAAGCAGACTGTTTTTCAGCGAAAAGCGCTGGAGTCAAAATCTAGTGACATCGACATTTTTGTTATATGGAACCTAGTCTTAACGTATGAGGGTGTTGTAGCACGTGTATTAAATTAAAGGAGACATGTCAGCATATTTACTCCTATTTAAATTTAAATAATCATATTTGTATTATAATACTAATGACGTTTGTGTTTTTGCAGGTAAGTACTTTGAGGAATGCATTGTCCAGAATATTTCCATAAAGTTGTAAGTAGACAGTTTATAATTTACACTAACAATTATCGTTACAGAAGTCGTATTTTGTATAAATACTATCTCTAGTATTCTACTTCATTCTTGCGGAGTCTTAAATGGTTACGCAAGTTGATGATGGAGTTGCGTGTCTATTCGTGTCTTAATTTACTCCCTTCTCTTCATTAGTCTAACGGGCGAAATAAACACGTTAAGAGAATATAATTTCAAAACCTACCTGTTCTTTTGACCTACCAGGATCTACACATTTGTTTCATGTAGTCTTGGGTTAGATCTTTATCTTTCATATCAGATCTTCCTTAACCGTTTTTTGTTCTCTTCCAACGCTGACGCCATTAGGGTATTCGAAGGCTAAGGCGTTTTTATTGAATACTCTTTTCTTCCTTTTTACTCATCCATTATACGAAGTAGAAGGTAAGTTTGGTAATAATCAAAATTCTCTTTTTAGACCTCAAGAAAACGAAAGTATGATTTTCAAAATGTCCGTCTTTATCGTCGTTATCGTCTGTACGTAAGCACGATAGCGGCGACACGTAATGTACGAACGTACTTCTGTTCCAGGAGAGCATAGTATAGAACTTTGTTGAAGATCAGAAAAAAATGGAATGTTAAAATGCCGACTAATTTAAGCGGTTTTCATATCTCCGTTGTCGCTAAATTAGATCGACATTTGCAGATTTCAATTCTGTAATGTTACCAACCCGACCTCTCTGCGATGACAAATAGCGAAGTTATTGTAAAAAAATGAAATTTTTAACTTTGACCTTTCGAGAAAATGTTTTATTTTTATAGTTACGAGGTCAGACAGAGCCGCGTTTCCCACAGCTTCGAGGTTCGCTATTCGAGGGCTGAGACACTTACGTAGCGAGTAGATACTGTTTAATATAGACACATCTACCGAGCCAGTTAGAGTTTAATCGAGGTCATGTAAGAGGTTCAGAAAACCTGTGTAAAAACTGTTATTGTACAGTTACGAGATCTGGCAGGACCGAGACACTGACACGAGCGAAGCGAGTAGATACTGTTTAATATAGACACATCTACCGAGCCAGTTAGAGTTTAATCGAGGTCATGTAAGAGGTTCAGAAAACCTGTGTAAAAACTGTTATTGTACAGTTACGAGATCTGGCAGGACCGAGACACTGACACGAGCGAAGCGAGTAGATACTGTTTAATATAGACACATCTACCGAGCCAGTTAGAGTTTAATATAGGTCATGTAAGAGGTTCAGAAAACCTGTGTAAAAACTGTTATTGTACAGTTACGAGATCTGGCAGGACCGAGACACTGACACGAGCGAAGCGAGTAGATACTGTTTAATATAGACACATCTACCGAGCCAGTTAGAGTTTAATCGAGGTCATGTAAGAGGTTCAGAAAACCTGTGTAAAAACTGTTATTGTACAGTTACGAGATCTGGCAGGGCCGAGACACTGACACGAGCGAAGCGAGTAGATACTGTTTAATATAGACACATCTACCGAGCCAGTTAGAGTTTAATCGAGGTCATGTAAGAGGTTCAGAAAACCTGTGTAAAAACTGTTATTGTACAGTTACGAGATCTGGCAGGGCCGAGACACTTACACGAGCGAAGCGAGTAGATACTGTTTAATATAGACACATCTACCGAGCCAGTTAGAGTTTAATCGAGGTCATGTAAGAGGTTCAGAAAACCTGTGTAAAAACTGTTATTGTACAGTTACGAGATCTGGCAGGACCGAGACACTGACACGAGCGAAGCGAGTAGATACTGTTTAATATAGACACATCTACCGAGCCAGTTAGAGTTTAATCGAGGTCATGTAAGAGGTTCAGAAAACCTGTGTAAAAACTGTTATTGTACAGTTACGAGATCTGGCAGGGCCGAGACACTGACACGAGCGAAGCGAGTAGATACTGTTTAATATAGACACATCTACCGAGCCAGTTAGAGTTTAATCGAGGTCATGTAAGAGGTTCAGAAAACCTGTGTAAAAACTGTTATTGTACAGTTACGAGATCTGGCAGGGCCGAGACACTTACACGAGCGAAGCGAGTAGATACTGTTTAATATAGACACATCTACCGAGCCAGTTAGAGTTTAATCGAGGTCATGTAAGAGGTTCAGAAAACCTGTGTAAAAACTGTTATTGTACAGTTACGAGATCTGGCAGGACCGAGACACTGACACGAGCGAAGCGAGTAGATACTGTTTAATATAGACACATCTACCAAGCCAGTTAGAGTCTAATATAGGTCATGTAAGAGGTTCAGAAAACCTGTGTAAAAACTGTTATTGTACAGTTACGAGATCTGGCAGGGCCGAGACACTGACACGAGCGAAGCGAGTAGATACTGTTTAATATAGACACATCTACCGAGCCAGTTAGAGTTTAATCGAGGTCATGTAAGAGGTTCAGAAAACCTGTGTAAAAACTGTTATTGTACAGTTACGAGATCTGGCAGGACCGAGACACTTACACGAGCGAAGCGAGTAGATACTGTTTAATATAGACACATCTACCGAGCCAGTTAGAGTTTAATCGAGGTCATGTAAGAGGTTCAGAAAACCTGTGTAAAAACTGTTATTGTACAGTTACGAGATCTGGCAGGGCCGAGACACTTACACGAGCGAAGCGAGTAGATACTGTTTAATATAGACACATCTACCGAGCCAGTTAGAGTTTAATCGAGGTCATGTAAGAGGTTCAGAAAACCTGTGTAAAAACTGTTATTGTACAGTTACGAGATCTGGCAGGGCCGAGACACTGACACGAGCGAAGCGAGTAGATACTGTTTAATATAGACACATCTACCGAGCCAGTTAGAGTTTAATCGAGGTCATGTAAGAGGTTCAGAAAACCTGTGTAAAAACTGTTATTGTACAGTTACGAGATCTGGCAGGACCGAGACACTTACACGAGCGAAGCGAGTAGATACTGTTTAATATAGACACATCTACCGAGCCAGTTAGAGTTTAATCGAGGTCATGTAAGAGGTTCAGAAAACCTGTGTAAAAACTGTTATTGTACAGTTACGAGATCTGGCAGGGCCGAGACACTTACACGAGCGAAGCGAGTAGATACTGTTTAATATAGACACATCTACCGAGCCAGTTAGAGTTTAATCGAGGTCATGTAAGAGGTTCACAAAACCTGTGTAAAAACTGTTATTGTACAGTTACGAGATCTGGCAGGACCGAGACACTGACACGAGCGAAGCGAGTAGATACTGTTTAATATAGACACATCTACCAAGCCAGTTAGAGTCTAATATAGGTCATGTAAGAGGTTCAGAAAACCTGTGTAAAAACTGTTATTGTACAGTTACGAGATCTGGCAGGGCCGAGACACTTACACGAGCGAAGCGAGTAGATACTGTTTAATATAGACACATCTACCGAGCCAGTTAGAGTTTAATCGAGGTCATGTAAGAGGTTCAGAAAACCTGTGTAAAAACTGTTATTGTACAGTTACGAGATCTGGCAGGACCGAGACACTGACACGAGCCTAGCGAGTAGATACTGTTTAATATAGACACATCTACCGAGCCAGTTAGAGTTTAATCGAGGTCATGTAAGAGGTTCAGAAAACCTGTGTAAAAACTGTTATTGTACAGTTACGAGATCTGGCAGGGCCGAGACACTTACACGAGCGAAGCGAGTAGATACTGTTTAATATAGACACATCTACCGAGCCAGTTAGAGTCTAATATAGGTCATGTAAGAGGTTCAGAAAACCTGTGTAAAAACTGTTATTGTACAGTTACGAGATCTGGCAGGGCCGAGACACTGACACGAGCGAAGCGAGTAGATACTGTTTAATATAGACACATCTACCGAGCCAGTTAGAGTTTAATCGAGGTCATGTAAGAGGTTCAGAAAACCTGTGTAAAAACTGTTATTGTACAGTTACGAGATCTGGCAGGACCGAGACACTTACACGAGCGAAGCGAGTAGATACTGTTTAATATAGACACATCTACCGAGCCAGTTAGAGTTTAATCGAGGTCATGTAAGAGGTTCAGAAAACCTGTGTAAAAACTGTTATTGTACAGTTACGAGATCTGGCAGGGCCGAGACACTGACACGAGCGAAGCGAGTAGATACTGTTTAATATAGACACATCTACCGAGCCAGTTAGAGTTTAATCGAGGTCATGTAAGAGGTTCAGAAAACCTGTGTAAAAACTGTTATTGTACAGTTACGAGATCTGGCAGGACCGAGACACTGACACGAGCGAAGCGAGTAGATACTGTTTAATATAGACACATCTACCGAGCCAGTTAGAGTTTAATCGAGGTCATGTAAGAGGTTCAGAAAACCTGTGTAAAAACTGTTATTGTACAGTTACGAGATCTGGCAGGGCCGAGACACTTACACGAGCGAAGCGAGTAGATACTGTTTAATATAGACACATCTACCGAGCCAGTTAGAGTTTAATCGAGGTCATGTAAGAGGTTCAGAAAACCTGTGTAAAAACTGTTATTGTACAGTTACGAGATCTGGCAGGACCGAGACACTTACACGAGCGAAGCGAGTAGATACTGTTTAATATAGACACATCTACCGAGCCAGTTAGAGTTTAATCGAGGTCATGTAAGAGGTTCAGAAAACCTGTGTAAAAACTGTTATTGTACAGTTACGAGATCTGGCAGGGCCGAGACACTGACACGAGCGAAGCGAGTAGATACTGTTTAATATAGACACATCTACCGTGCCAGTTAGAGTTTAATCGAGGTCATGTAAGAGGTTCAGAAAACCTGTGTAAAAACTGTTATTGTACAGTTACGAGATCTGGCAGGACCGAGACACTTACACGTCCCTAGCGAGTAGATACTGTTTAATATAGACACATCTACCGAGCCAGTTAGAGTTTAATCGAGGTCATGTAAGAGGTTCAGAAAACCTGTGTAAAAACTGTTATTGTACAGTTACGAGATCTGGCAGGGCCGAGACACTGACACGAGCGAAGCGAGTAGATACTGTTTAATATAGACACATCTACCGAGCCAGTTAGAGTTTAATCGAGGTCATGTAAGAGGTTCAGAAAACCTGTGTAAAAACTGTTATTGTACAGTTACGAGATCTGGCAGGGCCGAGACACTGACACGAGCGAAGCGAGTAGATACTGTTTAATATAGACACATCTACCGAGCCAGTTAGAGTTTAATCGAGGTCATGTAAGAGGTTCAGAAAACCTGTGTAAAAACTGTTATTGTACAGTTACGAGATCTGGCAGGACCGAGACACTTACACGAGCGAAGCGAGTAGATACTGTTTAATATAGACACATCTACCGAGCCAGTTAGAGTTTAATCGAGGTCATGTAAGAGGTTCAGAAAACCTGTGTAAAAACTGTTATTGTACAGTTACGAGATCTGGCAGGGCCGAGACACTGACACGAGCGAAGCGAGTAGATACTGTTTAATATAGACACATCTACCGAGCCAGTTAGAGTTTAATCGAGGTCATGTAAGAGGTTCAGAAAACCTGTGTAAAAACTGTTATTGTACAGTTACGAGATCTGGCAGGACCGAGACACTGACACGAGCGAAGCGAGTAGATACTGTTTAATATAGACACATCTACCAAGCCAGTTAGAGTCTAATATAGGTCATGTAAGAGGTTCAGAAAACCTGTGTAAAAACTGTTATTGTACAGTTACGAGATCTGGCAGGACCGAGACACTTACACGAGCCTAGCGAGTAGATACTGTTTAATATAGACACATCTACCGAGCCAGTTAGAGTCTAATATAGGTCATGTAAGAGGTTCAGAAAACCTGTGTAAAAACTGTTATTGTACAGTTACGAGATCTGGCAGGGCCGAGACACTTACACGAGCGAAGCGAGTAGATACTGTTTAATATAGACACATCTACCGAGCCAGTTAGAGTCTAATATAGGTCATGTAAGAGGTTCAGAAAACCTGTGTAAAAACTGTTATTGTACAGTTACGAGATCTGGCAGGGCCGAGACACTTACACGAGCGAAGCGAGTAGATACTGTTTAATATAGACACATCTACCAAGCCAGTTAGAGTCTAATATAGGTCATGTAAGAGGTTCAGAAAACCTGTGTAAAAACTGTTATTGTACAGTTACGAGATCTGGCAGGACCGAGACACTTACACGTGCGAAGCGAGTAGATACTGTTTAATATAGACACATCTACCAAGCCAGTTAGAGTCTAATATAGGTCATGTAAGAGGTTCAGAAAACCTGTGTAAAAACTGTTATTGTACAGTTACGAGATCTGGCAGGACCGAGACACTGACACGAGCGAAGCGAGTAGATACTGTTTAATATAGACACATCTACCGAGCCAGTTAGAGTTTAATCGAGGTCATGTAAGAGGTTCAGAAAACCTGTGTAAAAACTGTTATTGTACAGTTACGAGATCTGGCAGGGCCGAGACACTGACACGAGCGAAGCGAGTAGATACTGTTTAATATAGACACATCTACCGAGCCAGTTAGAGTTTAATCGAGGTCATGTAAGAGGTTCAGAAAACCTGTGTAAAAACTGTTATTGTACAGTTACGAGATCTGGCAGGGCCGAGACACTGACACGAGCGAAGCGAGTAGATACTGTTTAATATAGACACATCTACCGAGCCAGTTAGAGTTTAATCGAGGTCATGTAAGAGGTTCAGAAAACCTGTGTAAAAACTGTTATTGTACAGTTACGAGATCTGGCAGGACCGAGACACTTACACGAGCCTAGCGAGTCTAGTGTCATTTAGTGACGTCTAGTGATACACTCACAATTACTATGAGGTGAAGGTAACCCTGTAACAACTGTTTTAAACAAACTTACCCTACTGGATCAACCAATACAAGTTATTTCCTACAAGGCCAGAGAAACTAACTTTTATGTCTACTTGTATTACATTATATGATGGGGGTGGGTGAGTACTATAATGGACCCATCAACTTTTTTATAAAGCGATGATTTTACTTTAGGATTTTAAAATGTAAATTTTGTAGACACCATGATACAATGAGTCAAAACTGGTACTCCTAAAGGTATTCTCGGTGGACATTTTTATGGTCACGGGTGTTTTTATAATAGAATTTATACTGAATGTTGCATTATGGGATATACATGGATGTAACATTAAAACGGGGAAACTAAGTCCTCGCACTATACATTTATTGTTGTATGCAATGTTTAACCTTAATTCCAAACAACATACTGAATGCAAAACAGCTGATCTCCAACATAAACACAACAGTTCGTTTAATCCTCTTCACTTTGAACGTGTGTACAGGGTGTTCCAATAACTATAACCAATTTATAGCTGGGTTATTGGATTCTAATAAATTCAGTTATTTATTATTTTTAAATCGTAGATTGACTATTGGGATTATGTAACTGGGCTCAAAATATTATGAAAATGTCAAATAAACATTAATGGTGCAATTTTTCTCTCCCCCCCTCAATGGATGTCTTGCTATTCAAAAAGTTTGATAAAAATGATACCATAGAACTTTATTATAATCAAGTTTGGTTTAGTGGCTTGACACTCGTCTTATGTGCAAGAGATTCAGTGTTAGGATTTAGATTCCTGTGGGAGCTTAAAAAGATGTTTTAATATTTTATTAAATATTAAATATCTGATAGTATTATTAAATTACAGCTTCGTTAAATTATCAATCTAATTTTCGTAGCATCCTTTCGGTTAGTCTTGTTAGTTAAGTAGCTTGGTGTGTGTTTATTTTCCGTTTTAGTGCCTTTGAGGGATACAATAATTATGGTGTTGACCCAGCATTGTGGGATGTGGGGAACTACAATTAGCAGTGAATACTGATCATGAAAAATATTAACGACGGCGGGAACTCGATGTGCTGACCTGATGGAAAACCTGGGCCTAAAACGGAGTGTTGCAGTAAAGATAATAAGGAAATTCGCCATATAATAATTAAACCTAAACTCATTTGGAATCTTAATTAATTTTAACTAAAACAAGTTTGTTTCAAAATTTTACATTTTAAAATTGAATGTTTTTATTTGTATTACATCATTGTAATGAAATACTTATATTCACTAAATGTACGAAGGACTAAAACAAATCAAATTTCACTTTTTTTCTTCTTTCTTTTTTTTCTAAAAACAAGCACGCAAAAGTATTGTTTTTAAAGAAATTAAGAAAAAAATAAAACAAAAATTGGTCGATACATTTTACGTTTGACTAGGTAAAAATATTTTCTACATTGAAGAATTGTGTGCAATTTTATTATTAATTTAGTCTTCAACACAAAACAAACGATTGAAGGTTATGAGCCTCTAATAACTCATTTTATGTAATCAGCATATATTGACAACCAAGGTTGAGATCGGTAAACGAGCAGAAACTAAAAGAACTTTGCGTTGTATCATTAGTCTTGTTAAATTAGGAAAACAGTGGAATCGCTTTTTAATAACGTATGAAAGAAATATGGAAAAAATCTCAAATGTTACAATGATTATAATTGTTTCATACTAATTAATTATAAAAAACAAAAAAGACTCGGAAAAGGTATTTTTATTTAATTAGTTCAAAAATAAGAACTCGTAGTAATTTCGAGCAAAAAGATTCTCATATTTTCCCGCCTTTTGAAAAAGTCCTAACAGTGGGAGAAGAAATCAAAAACTTGTACAAAATGTGACAAAATTAAGGAAGGTGTCAAATAAAAATGTACAAGAAGTACTTTTCGAAAAAATTAGATATATTCAGATATTTTTTGGAAACACCTGTAAAATTGGAGATGAAAATGAATTTAAAAAAAAGTTTTCACAAAATCTGGAAAAATGTATACTCAGATTAAATTTCTTGTTTCTTGAATTTTTTTAACGCTTATTTTCCGACTAACGAATGGTTTTTCCCCTGAAAAATGAAAACCGGCATTTCATGGATGGTAAAAATGTTGAACAAATGTAATTAGATATATCCAGCAAGTTATTTGGAAATAAAATAAATTGTACTTATATAAAGACTGTGACATTCTCACGATCGAAATTGGGTTTCCAGAGGAATGGTCAGGGATAAAGACACTCTACCGTTTGCCGAACATTGACGAAGCGATAACACACGAAGATTCCCGATCGTTTAATTCACAGTTCTAATCTAGGACTGCGATGAAGATGGCTAACTTTTGTACTGCGGCTATTATTTGTGTTAGAAGAAGACAAACGATATCACAAAAATTACGTTACTTTATCAAACGCGTTTCAACGACAAAGTCGCCATCCTCAGTGATACATGAGCTACAACAACTAAACTATAACTGTAACTTTAATGTCATTATTGTTTGCGCAATGTTATAATGCCGGAGTAAAATTCAGTGAGTTGTGGGAACCGGTTTTCCCGGGGGCCTGTAACATCACTAGAGTAGACCATACGTGTTACACAGGAAAAATAAGGATTCCCCAGAATTCCTGTGTTCGGGAAAACAGGAAACAATACTCAGACTGTAATAAATCCTTTATGTTTATTTATATTGTTTTCTTCATTGTGAATTTCCCCACAATGCTCCTTGGATAATTGATCTAGGAGTCATGTGTTTAGTCATATTTTGTAGTTGTGTTATAAGTTCCCTAATTATTAATCTTCAGGTTAATTTGTCAAAACGGGTTTCCAGTGTGTTGGTTAGATATATATATATATATATATATATATATATATTTACTAATTAATTAAACTTATACGGTTGGGTAATTCAGAGGGCTAAAGTGCCATGCCGTCGGCGAAATAGGCTTCCCTCTTAGCCTGCATAAATGCATTACGCTACAAAGTACAATAAAAATAAAAATGTCATACAAGTACGTCGAAATCATTATATTTTTTAAATTTTGTCTGTACCTTAAGAAGCAATTCCTCAGGTTAGATGTTTGTTCATTCACTCCTGAAGATTACCAGTATTAGCTGGAATAATATTACCCGCTTGTCATGTAATAGAATTACTTCTGCACACTGGTTTGACGTAAAGTAAATATTATTTTATTGTTCTCCGAGTGGTATTATATTGTGCATTGTACACGCAGACTATAATTAATTCCTATTGGGTTTGCAACGAACACACCTGTCTTCACAGCAATAATTTCCTCTTGCTTTGTTACACAGGCATTCTGCCGCTGAAAATAATGTTTCAATAAGGGCAGATTGTCGAGGCAAGTTGCAGTGTATCCGCTTCACGGGTTCACATAATACAACTAGAGAAATAATGCGTTCCTGCGTTGCTCATTATCATTAAATTGTAGGGGAATTTTTTATTTAGTGCGTTGGTAACGCTACAGGTCAGCTGATTTACTGAACATTCTAGTATTTATTTATTGTATAGCGACTTGAACTGCAATTGTTTGTTTCTTCTTCTTCTACTTGGCCTCTTTTTGGATTAGCTTCCAGTCATTCCTATCACAGGCAACTTATCGTTCCCATGACTATCAAACTCTCCTCAACATCCTCCAACCATTTCATCCGAGGTCTTTACATTTTTCCCTTCCTCGTGGTTTACTCGTAATCATTATATGTCATATATATTTAGATAGAAAGTTATGTAGGGGTTCAGAAAATCGATATATCCGCTTTAAGATCCCCAAAGACTAAAAAAGTAGTTTCTGTAATGTCTGAATGTCTCTACGATCCAAACGCAGGGATGGATTCTAATCAAACGTTGTATGTGTGTATATTTGGTTCCTATCTCGGGCTTGCTTTTTCCGTTTGTTCGTTAACTCAAAATCTAGTTGTAGCTGCCCTAGAAAAAACAAAATTCAAATTTTGTTCATGAGTAGCCTCACTTCCAAAAGACCCAAACAAAATGTCATCTCTCCAAAAATTTCGATTCACGAGTTGTCGGTACAACACTAAAACCTCGGCCATGTGGTTGTTATAAAAGAGGTAATTTCTTACAATCAGTACTACATATTTCGTTCAAATTTTACCTGTCCCAAACTCGAGTTCAAAATCGTTACTCGCTTCGCTCGGTCTGTCCTCCTTGACTCTCCTCACAGGAAAACATTTCATATTCATTGGTTACTTGATTATTTGCCTAATCTTTGCCGAGGTGTTCAATGTTGCTTGTAAAGGTATTTCTATTCAGATATTAATTACAGTATAATACATTCCTTTTTAGCAGATTAAAGAAGGGTCAAACAATCTATAGACGGTGTAAGTCTATAAATCCAAATCCCACTCGTACTATATTCAGCACTACAACACAATAGTAAAGCAGGAATGGTTTTTATGCAGCAAAGACAATCGCAAGAAAAGATCTGACAGACGAAAAAGTTCCTAGAAAAATCTTCGGTTCGAGAAAGTTATAGAAGAAGCAACGTGGAAATCTTTGGATGTACAAAATTAATAAATGACGATGGAGAAGTTAAGACTGGCCTATGAACACTTGAAAAAAAATGGACCGATACAGGCTACCAAACAATAAGAAGACAGAATGATAGAAAACCATGGGTAAAAGAAGTGCACAGAGAACTAGAAGAAGTCTGAGTAGGGGAAAAGGAAACTGTTTCAGGAGGAAAGAAGCAGATTCGATGGCAAAGAAAACTGCCGTATCGGAAGAGGAAAGGCAGAGACGATGGAGATCTTTCAGAAGAAAAAATTGAGGTTATGTGAACGTAGTCCATAGCAGGCTAAAAAATAATTCTTAGAGTAACGTTTCCAGGAATTGAAGGCACGTTTTTGGCACAGTTAAGGAATCAAGATTGTTTAACTCAATCCGTATGTTCTCCCTTGAGGTGTTTTTATTCACAAGATAATCAATACTTCTAACCACAGGTTGCTATTCCTAGAGTAACACTTTTCCAGGAAGTGCAGGTTTATTTCCGGGTTGAACTAACGAGCAAGGCTTTCCCTTGATTGCTTAATTACGTGTTTAACCTCGGCTATATATGTATGTTCTCCCTAGAGGAGTTGATATATAGAGTCATTAAGACATTGTTTAATAGTCTTAACCTGTTCGTTACGTCATACAAGTGTTACTTTTTGATTGTAATAGTCGTATTTAATTTACTGGGAATATGATTTTATTGCGCGTAATAACAGATTCAAACGGCAAATTGCTAGTCATCTGTTCTTTTGACTTTGTAGTATCTTCTCTGAGTGTGAAAATTTGAACCTCAGGAGCTCACTGATAGTGAGTATAGGTGTGGGAATTTCGAAGGACTTATGGATCTACATCTATCTTCATGTAGTGTTGGGTTAAATCTCTCTCTTTCGTTTTTCCTATCGGTGGCGAATACTTGAATATTTCTGTTTCATATACGATGGTCGGTTGTTGTTTTTTATTTTTTTATATTTTTTACCTGCTACTTTTGTAGCAATTTTCAAAATCTTAAAAAGCACGTTTGACATTTACAAATTTTGATTTCACTATTTGCAGGAGCGATGAAAACACGTTGAAAGTTAGAAATAAACTTGTCTGAATTTTTATTTTTGAGAACAATAATAAATTCAGTACACTTTTTACAGAATAAATTTGTTACCGCTGTAACTTTTAAAATCATTTCAAATTTTGAAGAGAAGTTTATCTTTTTGTTAGGTAGAATTTACTTTCCGAACTGTTGCCAGATCAAACAAGAAGCGCACACAGACAATGGCGGTATTTTCGATGATACTATACGGTGCGCCAATTTGGGGCGAGACTCTGCGGTACAACACATATAGGTGTATCCTGGAGAGTTTTCAAAGAAGATTGCTGCTAAGGATTTAGAGCGCTTATCGCACATCCCCACAAATGCAGTTGGTGTCCTGACTGTAATCCCTTCCTATTGACCCAGTAGTGGAAGAATGGTTGAAGATACAGTTGTAACTTTAACCATAGAAGATGCCAGACGGGAAACGCTGAATGTAAGGCAGAGAATATGGGCAAACACTCCCAGATAGGTTCCTTAACAAGGCGGTTACAACCTAAGGATTGGGTTAGCCGTCGACACAGAGAAAAACGTTTTCATCACACAGGGCGATGACGGGGGGTGGCTGCTTCTACAGGTATACAGTATCCTCAAGGTAGGAATGTGTCTGGGGTGGAGAGGAAAAGAGGAGCCTCACGCTTTGTTTGTTGCGTTTGCTTTCAGCGCTACAACCCCAATAAAAATTATACACCTCAAATGCTTCTGTGTAAACGCGTACCCTACTTTGGTTTCTTTTATCAGTGTGAATAAGAATGGGTTGTATCTTTAAGTTAGGCTAGGAAAACAAGTAGAAGGGAGGACACGCCCCTTACACCAGACACACTCCTAGTTTGAGGCTACTGTACATAAAAAATTAGGTTGAGAAACAACCCTATGTGTATGTATTGCAGCGAGATTGATACTGCAGAGCTACGCTTTCCACTGCTTCAGATGGAGTCAGGAGAGGGTGGAACTAATTTAAAAATTAGTAATCGGTCTGTGCGTTGAAAGTGACCAACTATGTAATTTTAATGCTTAACAGGGTAGGGAAGTGGGTGGATAGATAGACAAAGATAGAGTTCATTGTAAAGACAAAGATGGAAGAAAGGAGTAGAGACGACCGTACAAAATAAGACCAAGAAGTTAAACGAGTAAATAGAATAATTAACAACAATGTCAAGATAATAACGATAAACAAGACAATGGGATTTTAGAATCACAAGACCCGTAAGAGGAACTACCGGCGGTGTCTCTGAAGTAATGTATACACAGTTTCAGGTGGCGTCCTGATTTAAAGGTGGGATTCAGTGAATATGCCTTATAGATAGCACCCACACACAGTATGGTGCAGTAATGCATTTCCCACTGCTTCGGAAAAGAAAGAACAAAAAATTAAATTCACCAATTATTTTTGTTTACAATTTTAAAATGGCGGCTGCTAAAACAATATGACTTTTTTTAGAGTACAGTATGTTCGTAATATTAACAATGTTGCTGGTGGTAGAAGTTTAATTATTTTAACGATATCGATACAAGGTGGCGCTACAATGGATCTTGTTCACTTGGATCCCGTACTCGTGACATCTCATTACAATCTCAAGATCTCATTATTTACATCCTTACCTTGCTGTATGTGTCATTAAATCTAACAATATTAGTCTTACCAGTTTGGTTTGTAAATATGGCGTAATGTATAATTATTACAAGAGGGCGTTAAGAAAACAATATCAAGCTGAACTTTCCATAATCAAAAATCATAATTGCGATTTTTGCAAAAAACTATTCGGATGAAATCTTGTTACAGATTTAAAATGTAAGGACTCAAAAAAATCATATGACTTCCCAATTTACCTAAAACAAACCTCCTCTTCAATACTAATTCGGAGGGTGGTGAAATTAACCTTGCGCATCCGCTTTAATGTTCGAACCTATCAAAAACCTTTCGATAAAATTTTGGTGAAATGTGAAAATTTATAAATAAAAACAGGATTTTTTTCCCCCATTAGTCGTATAAAAAATGAAAATGTGAGGGCGACTCTGGATACACTCGGTGAAATGTCGACTCCATCGCTAAATATTACGTTGTACAGGAGGTTCGTTTCCTAAACGATCTAATATTTTTTTTAAGGTCAAACAGTTGGGTGCTATGCTAGTCTCGTAATATGCGCGACGCGTTGATTTCTTAGGCAACGTACACACGCCGCGTCACGAAGTCGCGGAAGACCTAAAGGGTTTTGTCATGTCGTACAAAACAAACAGACCACCAAGTGCCAAGAGTGTCAAGCTTACTTGGAGAACCCTTTCAAATTCAGCACTAGTGAAAGTAGTCGTAGTGGCGCTGCTGGTGTGGTAGTGCGACGCTACGTGATTCAAACTTAATATATTTTGTTTTAAAATTACACATCAAACAATACTGTAAGTTATGTGATTATATTTCTAGATGCTTTGAAACTGTAAAGTTCTTTTTAAACACTCTGTATAGGATTAAAATTATAAGTTTTAATTTTGTTGTAGCGATAACATTCTACTAAGTATTGGGGAAATCTGTATATTTAAAAAAATAATGTTTAAGTTTTGTAGATGGTTTAGTTTGTACATAACCGCTCTCTGTATAAAATAGATACTCCAAAAACATGGCATAAATTGTCTCAATCGCCTATACTCGAAAACAAATAAAACAAATCGAAACAGACATTTTTAACAGATATCTTAAACAAAATATTTATGTATTAAATAAGGGCCTCGAGTTGCTTAACTTGTGCTACAAAAACTTTCTCAGAATTAATCTAGTTTGATTATACTCTAGCTTTAAATGACGGCAGACAAGGTATGTTTTGCACACGGGTTTGGGTAAATAAATTTTCTCATTTCCCTAAAATTTCAACGAAATCTGTAGAATCAATTTTGAGAAATTACGTATTTCATAACAGCCCCTTGGCCGGTTATTTTAATTTTTACCGGTTACTTTTGTAGAAATGACGAACAAAAAGTTTTCTTTGGGTCCTTAGAGTCTACACTTAAACAAAATTTCATGAATATCATAAAACTTCATTTTGAGAAACGCGTATACTATTATCAAACGGGGAATGCTTCTGAACGAAGGATCGTTTCACTCTAACGCACGCGCCATCACACACAGGCGCCCAGAGTATAGGGACTCGGCGGTACCTGCCGTGGACCACCCGCATGTGTCACCTACTGTGCTTCACTTGATCAAACTTTCATTTATTTAATTTGATAAAGTTAAAGTTTTATCAAGTGAAGCCCAGTAGGTAACTCGTAGGTCACAGGACGCTCTAATCCTCTGCGCTTGTGTGAGTGAAGCGACCCATATTTCAGCCGCATTCCCAGTTTGATAATACAGTAGTATAATTGTGTTTTTTCTTCTTATGACAACTACCCTCATTTTCGGGTTATAAAAAAAAAAAGAAATAAAAATCTCGAGATATGACCAATATGCTTACATACAAAATTGGATTCAAATCGTCCGCACCATTGGGGGCTCAAGAGCATTGCACATTGACAGAAAGACATAGTTACGAAAACTGTTTTAGGGGATATTAAAACGCATACATTCGCAAAAACAATTGCACCGTTTTTTATTAATCACTTTTCCATTCCTTCGTGTATGTGGGAAAGTAACAAAGGGAAATCCTGTTGAAAACCCAAAGCCAAGCCAACCTTTGAAAGTTGACCACTAAATGTTCACTTTGCTTCACAACCCCAGCTGTATAGTTTCCAATACCAGAAGTGTACATTGGGATATAAACATATTTACTCTCACGTTTATTTGGGTTTTCCTCTCAAATTTACTTCCAAATACCATATTTGTTACAACATTCGTTTTCATACGACTATTCTGTTCTCTCCAACGATGGAATGCAAATAAAAACAACTGATTAATAAAATTTGTGGTTTTTGTATTGTGTATTCTCTTTTCTGTATTCCGTATTCTGTTTTCTATATTCTGTATTCTGTTTTCTATATTCTGTATTTTGTATTCTGTTTTGTTCTTTTTTTCTACAATTGAACAGGTTAACTGATTTTTTTTGGTCACATTTCAAATTAATCATAATGATGTTTGTGACCGTGGAAGTCTATCGTTCAAAATCAAGTTGATTATTTTTTTTTCAATTAGGTCTTTATATTTATGTGTACCGTGAAAAATTTCAACTCAATCGGTTAAGCCGTTCTAAAGATATAAATTATTTAGTAAACAAAACAAAATAGCGGATAGTTGGTAAAAGAAGCGTTTCCGAACATATGTTTATAATAACTTTTTTCTTTATTTTGATTCAGATAATCACCCCCGAATTATCTCCGCGCATTACAGAAAACACGCTGTATATGTTAGAATTTTTTTTCTTGTATTAGAAACTTGAAATCAAAACTGTAATACTGTTAACATTAAGCTGGATTTTTTAATATACTTTTTTTAGTACTGAACCATTGTTTGGTTAGGTCATTTATTTATTTCTCTTGAACCCGATAGCAGGAATTATTGAGTCCAAGCAGTAATATTGAATAAATTTATCTAATGTTTAAAGACCATTTTTTATTGTTTACTATATATCCTACACAGTTAAAACAACATAATCTAATGGTTACATAGTACAACTCTTTGAAATGTTACCTAAAAGTTAACGTTATTTCAAACAACTCCGGCAGCACAGTTTCCAGTACCAGAAGTGTACAATGTGATATTGAAACTATTTATTCTCACATTTATTTGTTTTTTTCCGCTCGAAATTGTTTCCAAATACCATTTTTGTCGCGACATTAGTTTTCACTGAGACTATTCCGTGTTTTCTATTGTGTTCTAGCCAACGTGGGAATACAAATAAAAACGATTTAATTAAAAACAATAACATGTGCAAGAGAGAGAGAGAGAGAGAGAGAGAGTGAGAGAGAGAGAGAGAGAGAGAGAGAGAGAGAGAGAGAGAGAGAGAGAGAGAGAGAGAGAGAGAGAGAGAGAGAGAGAGAGAGAGAGAGAGAGAGAGAGAGAGAGAGAGAGAGAGAGAGAGAGAGAGGTGGGGGGGAGGGAGGGAGGGAGGGAGGGAGGGAGAGAGAGAGAGAGAGAGAGAGAGAGAGAGAGAGAGAGAGAGAGAGAGAGAGAGAGAGAGAGAGAGAGAGAGAGAGAGAGAGAGAGAGAAGGGGATTATTTTATGTCATGTTGCAAATTAAATTATTAGTATTGAATTTTTCGAGAGAAAAAAAGGTCTGTATTTAATTAAATATAGTCTATATGATTTGAAATGATATTTTGTCTATTAAGTGTAATGTATACCTTAACGAAGGGCCGCTTCACTCTAACGCACGCGACATCACACACAGGCGCGCAGAGTATTAGGACTGACCGGTACCTGCCACGGCCCACCTGCATGAGTAACCTACTGTACTTCACTTGATGATCCAACTTTCAATTGTTTAATTTGATATTTTAAAATAAAACCTGTAATATATTTTTATTCTAAACTTCATTACAAGAAAAATAAGACCAAACAATGTAGACTTTACTTTAATAGAGTACAAAATCAACAATGTTTGCTACAAAATGAATGACAGTAAAGTGTGAATAAACAACACTATTTTTCTAGTTTGTCTTGTAATTATGTTTAGAATAAAAATATATTACAGATTTTATTTTCAAATATCAATTAAAATAATGTGTTATAATGTGAAGCCCAGTAGGTGGCTTGGTAGGTTACAGAACATCCCAATTAGTTTGATGGTAGTATTGCCTACAAAAGAAGTTGATGGGCGCTATGATGGTACTTACCCAAACCGTTCAAAGAAAGCTCTTTTTACCCCTAATATTTGATTTTCATAGTTCTTGTGGAATACCAACGAAAGCGACTATTAATTTCTGGTTTTATAAAATATACCTTAATACAACTATTTAGAAGATTAGTGTAGAAAAATAGAACATACTTTGTTTTGTCATATTTTAAATGACCTTGTCAGGTTTTGTCAGGCCGATAGAGCCGACCTCAAGAAAGTAGTGATTCAGGATACCTATAAACAAACTTATCCTTGAACATTTCCTATAAGGCTCAAGGAACCAACTTTTACGTAATACATTTAGAGGATCCGCTTGTATGATGGGCTGGGTATGTAACATGTTGAATCGCCGTATATCCCAGCTAATAACACACCAATCCAATATACAGATTACACATTCATTAGCTTGGTATAACTGGTGTAACAGTTATAGTTTGATTGGTGTAGCTCGTGTACCACTGAAGAGGACGACCTTGTCGTTGAAACGCGTCTGTTACTTAGGCGTATTTTTTGTGAGGATAATTGTGTTCTGTGTGTTTGTTATACTGTAAAATTTCTCTCATAAGTCAAGCTGAACATTTAATATATTATTACGATCCAATAAGCTTTGATTTGTTTGTTTTTATGTGTTAAATTCGAATCTCACATTGACGTAACCCCAAAAATCATAAATGTTTGAACAATGTTTGTTGTTTTGTGAAACATTATTAAAAGAAATACCATTTACCAAAATATATTCATTTGAGAGTTAAATTTAAATCATGTTTGCAAATAATTATTCAGTAAAAAAGTAATTTCCTAAAACGTCATTTGTGTTTGTCAGAAGTAACATAAAGCAGTTTAATATAAAGTAGTCGTAATAAAAAGCCAAACAAATGGTTAAAATACTGTAACCATTAATATACAGAAATATACATTATCGGTATTGGAATATTGTTATTTGATTTGTTCCCTTTTTTAATATAAGTAATTTGAGTAACAAACAAGTGTCATATGTAGAAAAAATAAACGACAATACGTTTAGCCGAAGACAAACAAGTAACAAAAACAAATCAAGTGAAAAAACTTGATTGACAATAGAACACCCACATATATAATAACAAATAGCCTACTAGTCGAGTTCAACGTTTAGGAGAGAAAATCTACATTTAAAATTTCTTCTAACTGTTAGGATACATTTTGCTACAATAGAGTTTTGTACAAGCTAAAATACGTGTTCAAGGATAAATGCTGATTTTACAAAAATTTGCCTCTAGATTGCGTAGATACGCCCACGCAACCAGCTCGGTCTCCTCCTACTTGTAACTCTTTTACAAAAGACAATTTAATCGTAAATTTTATAACTGGAAATGTGAATATCCAAATTTGAGAACAAAAATCCTACTTAAAAATTATTAGCAGGTGTACCAAAAATTCTTTTCCGTCGAAATTGTCAACAAGTAATTGGAAAAAGCGAGTTGTTTTAAAATAACCAAGCTTTAGCATATAAGACAATATTGCCCTACACCCTAAATGGGTATTTTTTGTATTGTTTGAGGGGGTTCAAAAATATTAAATGGTTTATATCATTTTAATACAATAACGATTAGATAATAAAGAGTGTAAAACTATGTTGCCCCTATCTAAAATGACACGATTTTTATTTAAATTAGAACTGTGTACCCGCATTTTCTTTTTCACTTAAACTAGAAAGGTGTTTGATTACAAATGAGACAGACTAGAATCATTAAAAATGAATGTAGTTTTTTTTAACAAAACCCGGTTGGGGTTTGTCCATGCTAAAATAACGATTTTTTTTTTAAAGTGTGGGTACTTCAAAGCTTTGTTCTTGTAGAAAAACGTATTTCTAATTAGTTTCCGTTTAAAGTCTTCTATTAAAAATAGTAGCCTAATTGACGTTTCTGAAGCCTTTAGCTTTCCTTCTAAAAGACAAACTACAGTAGTTCACCATCATAGTACTTACCCAGCCCCATCATAACAATTCCTATCAATACCAAGTTGGATTCTTGAAACTTGTAAGGAAATGATAAATTATATTAGACCACTAAATAATGATTTTTACAAAAATCCCTCAGTCACGAAATTTGGTGGAAAATAAGGTTTTGGGGTTACTTCAATGGAGAATAAAATCGGACACTCCAGCTCACCGCTGAGCCACCTTGGGGGGGGGGGGTTATAAGGTGAGCCAAACGGTTTCTTGTAAATATCTTAAAAATTAAGCTTGTTATCAAAATTAAAATTCAATACAATAGTTGTAGTTGACTAAATTTACCATCAAAATGGTCCTTAGTAATGTGTTCGTCAGACGCAATAGGACAGAGATATGAGCGCTCAATGTTGAGACCTTTTTCTTGCAACTGTTCGTATAAGGCTTTTTTTTTTTAGTTTGGGTCGATTTTTGTATAGTAGAAAGCACTAAATATGAGTAAGTGTTTGTACATGTAATACTAAGAATTTGGATACACATTTTTGCATGTATATATTTATGCACATATATACACACCACTACAACTACAAAAACGTGCATTTTTGAACATAAGCGTTTATAGTTGTATACATGTATATACCACACACATACTTATATGTGTTGAAATATTTACATATGCATGTAAACGTGTAAAATGTGTAAATGCACGATTTTAGTTGTAGTGTGTGTGCATAAATATAGCCTACCTTCAAAAATTTATATCCAAATACTTGGTATTACATGCGCAAACCCTTACATACCCATATTAGCGCATTTTACTAGACGAAAATCGGCGTCAACTTAAAAAAAAATCAATTTATTTTCTTTCGTAAAAATGCCCATACGAACAATTGCAGAAAAAGTTCTCAACTTTGAGCGCTCATATCTCTATCGATGTGCGTCTGACGAAAACATTACTAAGGACCATTTTAATGGGAAATTTAGTCAACTACAACTTTTGTATTTAACTTTCTTTGATATCTTGCTTAGTTTTTGAAATATTTACATATAACTGTTTTGCCCCATCGCAAAACCAAATATCGTATCTAGAGGATTTTGGTCCAGATTTTCACAAAATGGTCTATAATGTTGTATTGCTATACTCTGGAGGTCTTACCCAATATACATAGTATAGGGTGAGTATGTTTACGTTTTCTGAACTTCATAATTGTCCTGGATTAATGAGTCTTCACTCAGCCTTGACGGGCTCGAAGTTACAGAGATGTGAAGATGCCTCCACTCGTGTTAGTGAAGCGATTTGACTTTTGTAAATTTCAACAGTTCTATAGGAGCATACTATACACTCTCCGATGCCAAATTTTGTGTTCCTATTTTTGGTTTTCTTAGGCCATGAAACATGAAGATTAATCAAAAAAGGGATCAGTTAATTTTTTGCGATTACCAAACTTACAGGTTGGGTAAAAAGTTAGGAGTGCAATTCAGTCACTCTCGTAATTTATTTAAATGCAAGTCTCATTTCTGATGTTGACAAAGTTGATGTTTCTTTATTATTTACACAGTCAACCTGGACATTTGTAACTATTATTTAAAATAACCTAGTATTCTACGTAACATTTATGTAACTAGTATTTAAGGCCATGTGATATAGCTCTGCCGATGAGCGCGTTTTCCCACCACAATTTAAAAGATTAAGAGGGCTATTCTAAACGCCCGCATGAAAACGTCAGTGAAACGTTCATTCCTTGAAGAATAAAGTTTCGCGCAAAGCCTTTTTATTGATCAAAAGCGAGCTTATATATTGTACTGGGGCGTTTCTAGGAATTCAGTCGGAAGTAAGTAAGGAGTGATGTTTTCAGTTTCGACATACATTGATTGGTATGCTGTGACGTCACTGGCACAGCTACGTGGAATGAACTGCACGCCTCCGGTAATGCTTCGTCTAGGAGTTTCCTAATCGTCAATATATTGCGTACGTCAGGTCTCGTACGATAAGACGTATCTTGTGTCCACACGTCGACGTTGGCGGAACGACAGTTTTACAAAATAAGTTGTCAACTATCAATTAACTAACAATTAAAAAAAAAAAATTTATGACCGTTTTTTTCAACCGTATTTAGCGAATATTAGAAACTAATTATCGTGCTAAATTCGGTTAAAATTAAAAAAAAAATATTGAACCGTCCCAGGATTTATTTAACACGCTGTATAACGATTTCGTAAGGCTTTAAAATTGTCATAATAGTTAAAACCATATTTGAGATTAGGTCTTACGTTAAAATCTCTTATAAATTTTAGATTTGATTTGTATTGCTTCGATTTGTGTATGGTTGTGTGAGTAGAATGTTTGTAAAATGTTGTTGCACTGTTTGTTTTGATAATGAGAAATAACCACGTTTTTATCCAAGTAACAATTCATATAGAAAATGCTCTTCACGAGAACGTTATTGGATAAAAACTTTATGCGATATTTTACTATCGCTAATTTTACCAAAATCATTTGTACTTCATAATTGATTTGCAAATTGATGAATTGCTTCCGTATTATTCAAAAACCACGCCTAATATAAAAATAAAACTTTTAAATTACCCTTACCGGTACGCCAATAATTGTCATTGGTGATTTCTAAACAACAACTGAACGCGAATACGTTTAAACCGGATTGATTTAAAGCAGAAACGAGCAAAGCAACAGTGTTGAATACTGTCAACTAAATGTTACGAAAGCCTGTGCCTTAATCTAAGTCATGAATTAGTCATAAGACTTGGCTGACTAAGTAATCAGACTTTGCCGGTAATAATTCGTTTAAGACAGGAATTACGTATTCTTATGGAAAGAGTTGATAAATTCTAATTTGCAATTTACTATGCACACATAGTGTTTCCATGGCAAAATGAGATAGTGTTGATGAACCTGTGATTAATATTCAATTATTGAATCAACATCAACAAGTTTACAAGGGAGATGTTTTACTATTGTGACAGATTATACGTAGAAATTATATTGTGCAACAATTTAATTTTTAATTTTTATTAACACACGGTGTTTTGAAATACTTTGACAAGCTTTGGAAGCAGATTACTTACATAAAAATAAATAAAATAGTTTCTGTAAACATTTGTTTGAAACGCTTCATTTTCACATATTCCACCATTTTGTATCTTTTGAAATAGATGATCTTGATTGAGTTCAGATTTGGCATTCACGGATTTTGTAAATGTGCAAAATATAAAGATTGTATTTGTATTAATTTAAAAAATGGCGGCCGTTTAAAATTGAGCATACTAAATATATTGCTACTACATTGAAAACAGTTGCCTAATCTAATTGGTATTATCTTTTAGAATTCTGATAATTAAAAAAAAAAAAAAAAAAACTAACCTAATCTTAGGTTTGAAGTTATTTATTAATGATGGAAGTTTAATTTTATTATTATACATTTTTCGGACATTTGCCATCATTTGTGTGTTAAAAATTCAAAACATGACGTTTCGGGAATAAGAATCAATTCCCGTTATCAAGTGACTAAAAACGTTTGATTCTTATTCCCGAAACGTCATGTTTTGAATTTTTAACACACAAATGATGGCAAATGTCCGAAAAATGTATAATAATAATATTTAAAAAAATCTTAGGTGTTGTAAATAATTACCAAGAAATTATGTTTTCAGTTTTTTGTCAATAATTCTATTATCCTTCAACTTAGAGAAGAAAAAAAATGGAGTTTTAGTTAAAAGAGGAAACTTTGTATCTCTTGTGTTTATTACGTAAAAATAATTGGTTTTTCGAGATATTCAAGATTAAACATTTTGTACGGCCGCCATTTTGAAAATAATACAAATACAGTATTTATTGTTCCACACTTGTAAAACATTACATACAAAATGTGGATGCCAAATCTGAACTCAATATCTCATCTATTTCAAAGCTGTTTTATTTTTAAAATACAAAATGGCGGATTGTCTCAAAACGAAGCGGTTTCGGACGCATGTTTTTAGGAACATCTTTATTTTTATGTAAGGCATCCGCTCACGAAGCTTGAAGTATTTCAGAAACACCCTGTACATAGATGTCCGATGTGTTCCTATTTGCGGTCAAGTGTAGTTTTATGAGGGGACGATCAAGGTCCTGGGGGTGGAAGTGTTTCCAGTTTGCGTCTTGAGATGTAGTTAATTTCTTCCCGTCCTTTGCACACCTAGACACTAAATACATAACAGAATGATTTGACTCTAATCACAAATCATGTCTAGTTATATAGGTTAGGTTAGGTTATATATATGACCGCAAATTGGAAAAATATAATTAGGGTAGCCCAAGATATTTTTGGGGGTGACCGCAAACTGGACGATTTTACCCTCGACCGCTAATAGGACTGACCGCAAATGGGACATAACCGATAGTCCAAAAGTTACTATAATTTGCAATATGTAAACCTTTTAAAACAACTGATGGATACTTTTTTTAACTGCTTAAACTAACCACTAGAGTGCGTTTTAACCCACAAACAGCTGGATGACTTGATTAGGAGTTTAAGTTGTCCAGTATCTGGTGATTTAAATTTCCCTGTGTAGTGTGCAACACACACTTTGGCTGTGTCAATTGAGGGGAAAATCGTAACAGAGTGGGTAATATTACCATGAAGTGGAGGCATGTTACCAGTACTTGGGGTGTGATGTGGAACAATCCAACTAACATTATTGATTCAGAGATAAGTAACTGTTTTGAGAGAATCCAGGGTTTCCAGAGCTGCCTGACAGTTTGTAACCCTAATCCGTGTATCTAAGTCTCTAGTTTTCTGAGACACCGTTCCAATATTGCTATAATTTCTAACTTAAACATTGTTGAGTACATTCCATGTTTCCAGCTCAAGTACAGTACACTTACATGGATTTGTGTTCCATCCTTTATTTTAGACCATCTGTTAACCATTGCAGCATCTTTATTTTGTACCTATTACCAATGACTACATAAATACTATAAGACACGACATAGGATAGGGAAATAGTCTACGCTTTACGGGTGCTGTTCGTCACAAGTTTGACACACAGCTATCAGAAAGCGCTAGCAGCAGGTGCTTGACTGTACGCATCCCACTTGGTTGAGACTGTACAACTAACTGTTGACCTCTCTCTCACAAACCTTCTCACTTACTTCCGTCAGCATAGTCAGTGTTGTCAGTTCGTGCGCTGAGATAAGCGATTCTCGACCTTCCCTCGCATCTCTGGTCCCATATGTGGCATCAGTGCGTTTTCTCTTACCCGCCTGAAACATTGTTTGACCGTAGAGCCACCTAGCGCCAGTCACATCAACTTCAGATTGGTCACATCAACGCCACCTAGCGTGTATTGGTCAACTCAAGAATAAGCGTAGAATATTTAACATGGCCATGTCGTGTCTTATAGTATTTATGTAGTCATTGCTATTACTAGCTTAACAAGTTGATGGGTACCAACCTCATCATACAATGTAACACAAGCAGATACTCAAATTTGACATAGATTAGGATATAAAATCCCCCTCTCAATATGTTTGTGTATCTGTGACCCGACGATACAGGATCTCCTAGCTATATGAATATCACATTTCCTTTTGGAGGTAACGGTATGAAATTACATTTTGATTTTGACCTCGTTTGTCATTGCAGACAGGTAGGTGATACATTACATGCGGATGTAGTATACGTTGAATACAATACTTGCGAAAGAACGAAATTGCCGCCATTTTGACAGTTTTAATTCGTATTTTCAGAGTTTTAATTGGGTTCTGTGTAAGCACACTATAGTCATCTACACCAAATTTCATGTTCTTATCTTAATGTTTGTAGTATTATCGTGCTTACGTACAGACGACAACGACGACGGACGGTATTTTGGAAATAACTTTTTCCGTTTCTTGTAACTTCAGTAACCAAATGGAGGTCGAAATTTTTTGCGATTAAGTAAAAGTAAAAAAAATATGTATTTTAAAATTAGTCTTCATACGTAATCGATTACTTACTTTTTAATTTTTTGTTTAAATTTGGATATTTTCTATCATTAATAGCTCGCAATATTTCTTGAGATATTCATTTCTGTACGGGTTGAAAGAGGAGTCTCTTATAAGTTGTATACTTTTTAATCAGTCTTCACTATCTCGGGGGTATTACAATAAGTCCAAATCAATACTAAAGCGTAGTAGCGATGTTGATGCTCGGGTGAAATGGATACTCGCATTACTCGGTTTCAAATGATTTCAATACTCGTATTATTATTTCGAAATCGAGTATCTGCGCAGAATGATTTTGCGCATCGGATTCGAACTCAGCTTTACCAATCAGATCGTTTTAGATAAACCTACACTTTTGCGTTCTATCTGTTAGACTGATCCACCAAGTATTTATTTTTTTAAACAATATGTGATTGACACTTCTAATACGTAATTAAATGTTATCCTGCCTCGACACAAATTCAGTAATTTAACGTAAGTACAATTATTACCAACATTAATAATTTAGTTGTTATTTAAAATAAGTTAATTTACTACATTTTTTTATAAAGATGGTAACCTATTATTATTTATTTAAATATAAATAATAACAATTAAATAATAATTTAATTTACTTTTTGTTAATGTGGAAATAAATGAATATTGTTATTTTAAATTGAACTTGTTACCCAATCTAAATCATTTTAACTCAAAATCGTAATGTTTAATTAATTTGTAGTGAAAAATCAGCTTAGAAACTAATATAACCAAAGTAGAAACACCGAACATTTTGTTTGGAATTGACACAACACTAACGAATATCGTTGTCCGAGGATTTTATTTCGAATTCATACTCGCATATTACCTCCTCCTTGTTCCTAGTTACGAGGATTTCGTCCGAATATTTTAATACGAAACCGAGTATTTTAATACTCGGAATGCTCCGAGGATTTTGATACTCGAATTCACCGAGTATTTTAATTCGAACTCGCACATCACTAAAGCGTAGTAAATTTTCTTAGCCCAAATTGATGTGGTTTCATTGAAATAAGTCTAAAGACTATGAATACTTAGATAATTTTTTAATTTTTCTGTCTTATTGTAATTTTTACACTAAGCCAGATTTTTCAATTCGTCATTTTATATTCATTATTTCCCGTTAATTTTATGACGTATTTGTTGCATTTCTGATTCAGTGCTTCTTCCACTCATCCGCGAGTTGCTGCATGCCCTTAATGTTCATTATAACTAAACAAAGGGAGTTACATATAAAAAAAACTACTCTTTTTTAACGCCATCTGTAGTGGAAAGTTGAAAACGATTGATTGTTTTGAGTTGTGCTGCTTTTACCTCGATTAGACTTTCAGACAATAAAAATAAACACTCGTCTTCACACTTAACACAATAAACAAACTTCGGTTACGAAACACAGATTCAACCTACAACAATATGTCTGGGATCTGTTTTGTTTTGTTGTTCGAGTGACATTCCGGAAAACTGTAAATGTATATATAGACTATATATTATATAGCATAGGTGATGTATATACTGTCAACGGGTATTACAGAGTATTTCACAGGGAAATAATGTAGGATACATTAAAGGACATGAAAAGAGTAAAAAGTTTCATTTAAAACTTTGTTGAGAAATGCTTTGTTTTCTGTCTGTTTATGTTTTACAAAAAATCCAACATAACTCGTTGAGATTTCTGGTTTCAGTATTGGAGGTAATTTCGGGTGTACGTGATAGATAGAGTCCAATGAAGGGCCTGCATTCTATCTACTCTGTTTACGAGATTTTTCGGTACAGGTTCTTTTCTTTAGCATTCAAAAGATCCCTTTTCTATTCAAAAGAAAACAGATTCTCACTTAGTTTATCTTACTCGTCAGACAGGCGTTTCCGAGTCAAATATAGAAGTGAATATTCCGAATAAAAAATATCTTTTAGTTATTTCGCAGAGTTGAACTTAGTTTATTTTTGCTGTACACAAGAGATTTGCCTCAGGATCAAGCAACTTTGTAGATGATACTCCCATTGTGGCGGTTGAAGAGGCAACGAGTAAGCCACAGAGATCTCTGGATGAAGTCAATGCTTGGACTAAGAAATGGATAATCAAACTTAAAGAGTCCAAATATCTACTCATGTAAACTTTACAAAGAAGAAAATTGATTCACTATCTATTTCGATTAATTCTCAGGATAAAACCCCCTAAACTGAGTGTAGTATTTAAAATACTACTACATTTACTTTAGGTGTTCATTATGTGGATTTTAGGGGTTGCAATCCTGAGGGAGCCTAGCTGGATCTACTCATGTAGTCTTGGGTGAGATCAATTTCTTTCACCTTTCCTATAAGATCAGGTTATCTTCCGACCCTGAAGTTATTACGAGTATTTGAGTGCTGGGTGGTCTTTATTTTTTACTTTCTTTTTACAAAGCGATGATAATCCGTTCTTTGCGAGGTCGTTTCACGTGATCGTGTCAAATTCGCTGAAAACTGTTAGTTCTTCGAAAAAATTTAAAGGATGTTAAAAATTTAGACAGTTTCAGTATGCATCTAACGAAACTATATCGGGTACAATTGGATGTGGAAAACCGAGATATACAGAAAAACATGACTTTACAGTAGGAATAATTTGATATTAAACATTTGAAACTGTTTGTATCTTCAAAGGGCTAAACTAAGTGTAATATGTTAGGGTAGGTGTGATAGGTTCACCATGTGTATGTACACCTGTATGCATGATCTAAAGTTATTATTTCAAATGTTTTTAGAGATGTAACGATCTAGTGATGAACACATACAGAGGATTAAAAGAAATACAATCTAGTCTAACAAGTACTATTTATATGATCTAAATTACTTGAATGCAGTGTTGCTACGCATTTAAATACGAAATGTGTAAGTGTACCAATCAAAGAAAACAAACCATTAATGGTTTCCTTCTACAAAACAATATAGTCTATTTAAATTAAGTTTAGACAAAACATTTTACTATATTTGATGGTTCCAAATTATCTTGAAACACTGTATACAATTTTTCAGTTTTCACTCGGTTCATTTCATATAATATCTATTGAAGGAACTCTCAAAGGAGTATGGGCATAGTAATCCTAAAGTATCTTTCCTAGATCTACATCTTTTTCACGTGATCTTGAGTTAGATTCCTCTTTTTCATCTTTCTTGTTCTGTTCCGTTATTGGAGTGATATCAGAGACAAGACACTGACACAATCGAAGCTAGTGGAAACCTTTTTAATATATACACATCGAGGACCTAACCTAACCTAACCTGTTCCGATCCTAACGTTATTGGAGTGATACCAGAGACAAGACACTGACACAATGGAAGCGAGTGGAAACCTTTTTAATATATACACATCGAGAACCTAACCTAACCTAACCTGTTCCGATCCTAACGTTATTGGAGTGATACCAGAGACAAGACACTGACACAATCGAAGCGAGTGGAAACCTTTTTAATATATACACATCGAGGACCTAACCTAACCTCACCTAACCTAACCTAACCTAACCTAACCTGTTCCGATCCTAACGTTATTGGAGTGATACCAGAGACAAGACACTGACACAATCGAAGCGTGTGGAAACCTTTTTAATATATACACATCGAGGACCTAACCTAACCTTACCTAACCTAACCTAACCTAACCTAACCTGTTCCGATCCTAACGTTATTGGAGTGATACCAGAGACAAGACACTGACACAATGGAAGCGAGTGGAAACCTTTTTAATATATACACATCGAGAACCTAACCTAACCTAACCTGTTCCGATCCTAACGTTATTGGAGTGATACCAGAGACAAGACACTGACACAATCGAAGCGAGTGGAAACCTTTTTAATATATACACATCGAGGACCTAACCTAACCTCACCTAACCTAACCTAACCTAACCTAACCTGTTCCGATCCTAACGTTATTGGAGTGATACCAGAGACAAGACACTGACACAATCGAAGCGTGTGGAAACCTTTTTAATATATACACATCGAGGACCTAACCTAACCTCACCTAACCTAACCTAACCTAACCTAACCTGTTCCGATCCTAACGTTATTGGAGTGATACCAGAGACAAGACACTGACACAATCGAAGCGAGTGGAAACCTTTTTAATATATACACATCGAGGACCTAACCTAACCTAACCTAACCTAACCTAACCTAACCTAACCTGTTCCGATCCTAACGTTATTGGAGTGATACCAGAGACAAGACACTGACACAATCGAAGCGAGTGGAAACCTTTTTAATATATACACATCGAGGACCTAACCTACGTCTAGAAAGTAGGGTCCACAATTAATTGTGATATTCAGAAAACCTGTGTAACAAACATCCTATTGGATAAGACCTCTTGATCTACCAATCAATTTCTACAAGACCCAAAATCCCTAATTATAAGCTTTGTATTACAAGGCATATATGATCGGGCAGGGTAAGTACCGTAATAACCCATCTTCTTGTTAATTAACAAATAAAGGTGTTTTCCATTTATTTTCAGTGGACAACATTAATATCGTCCCGTATCACAAATTAAAAATCTCAAGTATTTAGAGTACAGTTTTATTAAATGACTCCCCTGCGGGTCAGTCACCTACAGTATTCTCCTTTTATCTTGAAACGTTGCCACGAAATAAGTTACAAAAATAAAAGGACAGAATATATCTCTAAACTTTATGAATATTGCAGAACACCATATGTGTGTTTATCCTTGGCAAATTGCATCCAATTCTTGAGGATAATGCGCGTATCCGAGTGGCGGGATTTGCAGCGGTTTTATCTCCAAGTCTTGACTTTAACGCAGTAATTAATTCGCTAAGTTTAATATTGCCGCGCTAATAAATTTAATTAAACTATACTTATATTAATTTCCACTTGGAAATAATTAAACAAGTTAAGGAAGTTTGCTGTTTATATAGTCGAGTAAATATTTAACTGAATATTTGATTTTCTCAACTATGAAAGGTATGGTAAAGAAAAAACAAATTTGGTAGAGATTATTACAAAAATATAGGTTTTGATTGGTTCCTGTCTGAGTTGTAGCTTAAACCGTTGGCTTCATTCTACTCCCCAGTGAACGAAGTCGTAAACAAATGTCGACTAATCTTTAAGTTTCATTGCTTCTGAAAATTGAAAAAATTGTTTTCAACATACTGTCCGCCCGTCGATGTCTCTACGTAAGCACGATAGCGGCCACAAAAATTGAGATATTAGCATGAAATTTGGTGTAGAGGACTATAGTGTGCTCGTTGTAGAATCATATTGAAATTTTAAAAAATCGAATTAAAAATGTCAAAATGGCGGCCGTTTGAAGCATAATAAATAATTTCAAACAACAGACGTTGTGTATTTATTTGTTTGTTGTGTTGCTCCTGTTTAATTCCTTTTAATTGCCATTTCGGCTTTTCTTCAGACATGGTTGCGTGAATCATTTCAGTAGAATTTTTCTTATTTCGTCAACGTTTTTTAAGAAACACGTTTTATCACGTTTACAATTTTGACAAACATTTAACATTGAGTAATTTGAACACAAATAACAGTCTGGCGGAACGTAGTTTAGAGTGAGTAATACGGTGCCATCTCGTCCAGTTGCCATCTCATCCAGATTCCACGAACGTAGGGCAGGGGGTTAATTCTTTACCCGCCAATTAGTGCCATCTCGTCCAAAAACCTATGCTATTGTTTACTTGACTACAAAAACTATTGGAACGTTTGTAGTAGCCTACCTTTATAATTTTATAAAATTCTTATTACTGTATTTATAAAATTTCGGGTTTTCGATATTTTCTAGCTTCATACTATTTAAACCCCCCTAAACGCTCTTTGAGTTTTATATCAAAATGCTATAAATCATGTACAATCATGTTGAAACTCGCCTTGTATGTAATACAGGGGAAAAACTAATCTTCTTGCCTAGGCTCCAGATTGCGCAGTTCAACAACAGTCTGTTCTAATAATGTTCCACCTCAAGGTTTGTAGAATATGAAGCCGCTTGTATATTAACAGAATTATTTGATATAAATTACAAATAAAATCTGAAAATATTCAAAGCGGCCGTTAGGTTAGGTTAATCAACTGTAAAACTGCACTGGACGAGATGGCACTTTTTTCTAGGAAATTGGATGTTGGATGAGATAGCACTGGGATGAGATGGCACTACATCAGTAATACTGCCAAATAGTTACTGTAGACCTGTCAAACATTCAGGTGTTATGTGTTTGGACGAGATGGGCAGGTGATGAGGTACAACCCGAGACTCTGTTCCTGGAATTAAAAAAAAAAAAAAAAAAAAAAAAAAATCAACTTCAAAGAGCAACCAATGAAAAAGCGTTAAATTGTTTAATTAAATGTTTTAAATAGAATTGCCTATCATCGTTCTAAAATGTTTTTGCAAAGTACAGACAGTAATAAAGAATATGCATTGAATCAAGGGATAAAGTCGTTAAGTACATGGAGTGGAAGTGAAACAGTTTGTTGTTGGGGAAATAAAAACGTTCAAAGAATGGTATTAAATATTACTTGAAGAGCATAGAATCTGAGATAAATAAGCTGCCCGATATTGTAAGACAAACCCGTAACAAAAACGATACTTCTACGGAATTGCATCAGACCGTGGATTGGATTTAAACTCTGAAGATCCATCGACATTCCTGTCCACCATCAACTCTTAAAGTGTAAACTTAATTCAAAATTTATAATCCGCGTCATCACCTCAATATGCACATGCATACAGATAATAGAAGATAATTTTTATTAAAATTGGATTATTAAAAATAATAACAAAAACGTTTCCCGGAATAAAAACGTATCACCCTACTCAGCCTATCATACAAGCAGATTGTCTAAATGAAATTCTAAAACATTTGTTTCTTAACCTTGTAGGTAATGTTAAATTGTATTGGTAGATCAAGGAGTCTTATACACTAGGACAAGTTTGTTTAAAACAGTTGACACACAGTACAGGGGAATTAGAATATAAAAGTGATGTAAATGGGTAGTTGCATCTTTTTTTTATACATGAATGGGAAACCGAAAAATGAGCAAAATCGGACTGGAGCTTTATTAGAAAAATGCATTTTGAGTGAATCGCTACACAATTTTTTGAAATATCTCCGGCTCTATGGGAGATAGTATTTTCATTTTTTGCGACTCATAAACTACTACAAGTTTACCACTAACCTCTTGTGTTTGAAATTAGTCAGCAATGAGAAAACTCGTTGCTATGACAGCAAATAAATAGCAATGACAATAACAGCTGATGTTTTAATATCTGCATACAATAACGAGTTTTTTCCTCGAGGATTGGACAACAAATAACGATACCACAATCATTTAAAGTTTTATCTTACTTTTGAAAGACTTAGTATATACAATTTTTTTCCCCCAAAGAGGAAGTCCACTGTCATATTCACTTTTTAATTGACGACTAATAATATGAAAATTATGGCGATAATTTACGATTCGTAAAATGTTGCAGTGTTTTTGGTCGTCAGTGGTAATTACGTGTGTTCACTATACATTAAAGACTTCTACAACAGTTTTGTCTAGGCCTACACAAAGTGTTCACTACCGGTTTCGTCATTTTTATTCAGAAATCCTACGTTCCCGCACCCACTGTATTACGTAATATTATTCCAGAATAAATGGTTCCCACAGAGCTTCCAATTACATACCTAATGATTACAAATGTTGATATTACAGTCTCCAACAGGGCGCATTTATTTTATTGCCGGCAACGAAATAGGGCTCAAGTAATTTATGTGTGTTTGGGCACTAAACAGCTTCGTACGGTCGTTAGCAAAGTTTATTATTAAATATTTAGTCTATCGAGGGTTTTAGTCATTTTATGTCTTTAGAAGTACTTTGCAGAGTGTTAAGTTTTGTCACCCAATCAATATTACAGAGGTGATGTTTTGAATACTTTTTAAATAGATGTTTCTGACTTAACTGATCGAAATGGATTGATGTCGGTGTTAGAATAATTATACTTTTACTTAGTGTAGAGGAAGTTATGTTCTGAGTATTATGTCGATTTTGTGTGGATATATCCATTTTGAGGTCCTCAGAAGAGTTTTTGGAATGCTTTTTGTCTGCCGTCGGTAGTGGTGGTACACCTGGAGAGAAGTAAATCAAATATTTTATCATATTTTGGCAATATCTTGGGAATTATTTTTATTGCTAACTCAAATTTTGGAGGTAACTGAAAAAAACCCATGAAATTGCGATTTTATCAAAATCGGTTCTAACGATTTTGCTGAAATGTAGCCTTTAATAACCCCAAAAAATCGTATTTGTTGTCATTTTTCTAAAAACCCCGATTTGAAAATTACCGGTAGAAAGGGAAATCGGCCATGAGGCTGTTTTCAGACAATGTGCTCAATTTTTTAGCTTCACATTTTTTGTGATAGACAACAAACAATGATACATTTTTTATTTTTTATTACCACTTCGCTTTTCATTAGAAAACCATACAGTGTGATTTAAAGTCTCTTCCCCCCTATTTTTTGCACATTTTATATCAATTTCTTTTTAACCAATACCACAGATTATAAATGTAAATATACTAACTTTTTAATTGTTTAGGAATTTTAGGAGATCACCCTATGTCCAAGATGTAGGAGTCAACTTGAAAAATCCTAATATGAAGATGGTCATACGACATATCGTTAACTCCATCTTTTTATCTAAAAACAGTGGTTGAATCAAAACTGAAAAAAAATGTGTGACCGTTTTTGAGATATCAGTAGGTTTTAGATTTAAGAGTCGACTTGAAAGTTGTAATAAGAAGGTAGTCATGTGACATATCGTTTAACACTGTATTTGTTTTCTGAAAACAATGATTCAATCAAAACTGATGAAGGTTTTACCGTTTTCGAGATATCAGCAATGACTTTAAAATCACTCTGAACAATCAACCCCTTGTACGACTCACTCTCTCATCTATACAAATTCAAACCTAATTCCAGATGAGTTAGAAACTTAAAATTTTACGAACTTATAGCTTTTTACTTGTAACCGACAGAAAAATTACAAAAATTAAAATGTTAAAATTTTAACCCTGAAAAAATTCAAAATGACGGACAAACTTTAAAGACACAACCTGTAGACTTTTCTTGCAGGTCTATGCGGCTAATCAGTAAGACATTAAAACACTGTTTGCATCACCAGTTACGGATTTGGCGAGATCTGCAGGTTTGTTTTTATAACTCCATTAGAAAAAATAGATTTTTTGATTTTAGGTCAATTTTCCACAAACTATTTAATCTCATGACATACTTATAAAACTGATAGAAATCATCAAATTAAGCACGTTTAGACAGTTGGATGTGTCTTATGCCTGCCAAATTTGATAATTTTAGATGTCCTATAGGTGTGTCAAAATAATTAATTAAAGTGTGGAAATGATTTAGTTTTGATCTTCACTTGATCCAATGACTGTCAGAACCCACCGGGATGCTCAGGATGTTTGGGGGCGAAGCCCCCAACAAGGGAATCTAGTTTTTAGACTGTAAGCCGGTAAGTAAAATATCTCTTCCACAGAACCAGATGTTCTTAATGCAACATTAGAAACAAATGGATAAAGACAGGAACTCTCATTGTCAAATTACTTTTATGTTTTACTTAATAGCTCTGAGAACAACCGAGACTGGACACAATTAACGAAGACTCCGTTGGGAACAAAATTAACTCCAATTGAGTCATTAAAACTCCCTCATTGATATTGTTATTGAAGTATATGTGTGCGTATATGGGATAAGGGAATTCTTTGTGGCAATTATACGGTCGAGAGCATAGCGTACAATAGGTCAGCGGGATTTGATTGAACATATCGATCCACCTGGGATTGGGAGGGGGGGGGACATTGTAAAACTATACATTTTATTGGATTGAACTTTTGCAGTAGTTGGCTTATCCACTCGAGAGAAACGAACCAAAATGAGGTCATAATTTTAAATTGTTTGTCTCCATGGAATAGTAAGAACAAATAGGACTCGACTGGATGAAATTTGTGCAATAGACGTACACTTCTCTTTATAGAGAGTTTGTTATAATGTTAGAATAACAATTTATTAAAAGGACTAACGATTTACAAGGTATGGAAGTAGCAGTAATTGTATTTCTTGTTAATAAGGACTAACGACATCTAAGACATTTAACGTTTACATTTTTAAACGAACTTACAAAATTGAAAGACTTCTATAAACAATGATTAAAAAATGTAAAATGAATAAACATTCCTAAACAAAGTATCGCCGTTAGTCGCAAGAGTCGACACAAAAAAACGATCGCACTTCCCAAGTCGCTTCCCACAGCGGCCACCAATAATTCTGAAACCTATGAGGCGATTTTAATAATTCTTTTAATTCTAAATAAATTCTTAATTATGTACTATGTTGAAATTAATAAATTACTAGTTGGTACAAAAATATACGTAGGGCCTATAAATATTGATTTCCTCTTTTCGCTAGAAAATGTTTTTATTTCGAGAACTACTGCACCTTTTACAAAACCTTTTCAGTCCCGATTAGTGTTTAAATTATATTCCAACTTTATCACTGCCAATACGTATATTGTCGTTAAAATTTGAAGAAATTGAGTAGTAGAACTCCTCTAATCCGTCACCTTCGGGACTGGGGGCATGGTCGGAACGCAAAAAAGGTCGGATTATCTAAAAAAGTCAATATTTATTACATATTATATAAAGAGATTTTTTAAAAGTGAAATGAGTGATATATATAAACTTTTAAAAGTCTATATAATAACGTCTATATATATATATATATATATAAACTTTGCAAGTACTGTACTACAGCAAATCAATAGAAACAACACGAGAGGTGACACAGCACCGAAGCGGGAAAGCGATAACAAACCCGAAAGAATGGCGCCAGACGGGCCGTAAGTCATCGACAAGTCGGCACAATATCGCGAGCTCGAGCACGGTCGGATTAACCGGAGTAACGGACCACCCGAGGGCGGATTAGAGGGGTTCTACCTGTAAAAAAAACTGAATTTTATATTTTTTCCAACAGTAAAAAAAATAATTATAAATCGGCAGCTTCAACACTGATTTCAAAAAAGTTTTTTCGTTTCAATTAGCGTTCAAATGTTATAACAACTTCGTCTGTGACGGAATTATGTTGTTGTTTAATTTTGAGAAATGATTGAAGTATATTAAAATTTTTGTTTTATCCGTGAAGACGGATATTGTAATTTGAGAACTAGGTAACCATTTGAATCAAATGTAGACTGAACAACATTCGACTGTTTTTTTGAATTATAGATGATAAACAGAGATACGTTTAGAGGTATTTACTTTTAACTAATAAATCGTACAAGCGATTTTCTGTTAAGGCACCGTGAAACGTTGTATCATTTTGAGTGATATTCCTTTTGCAGTGAGTAACATTGATTACTTGGATTTGGGTTAATCTTCACATTCACTCGAATTTGAACGAAATCTGTAGAGCGGATTTTGATAAATAACGTATTTTATAACAGCTTCATGGTAGATGTTTTTGGTTTTTGCGAACTGACGAACCGGCATTTTTAGAGAGATGGCGACCAATACATTTTGTTCGGGCCTTTAGCGGCTACTATTAAGCACAATTTATCAAAATTCTTTATATAATACATTTTTACACATTCAAATAGCCTGCTTTATATTCTGTAGGAAAGTATATTTTTGCCCTCGAATGAAAATTTAAAAAGTAAACCACCAAAAAATCGAGTAACATTTCTTACTTTATAGTTTCTAAATGGTTGGGTTTATAAAAAAAAAATTCCAACAATAAAAACGTTTTAAAATTACTTGTTCTATCAGCGACACCATAAAACATTGTGTCGCTATAAAAAAAAGGAAAATGGCGGACAAAATTTGTTAGTTTGATATTGATAAAAAATATGGAAATAAAGTTCATATAAACACGTCTAAGAACGCTTCCTTTACGAGATACGATTACCGAGATTTCCGTTCCAAGAGTGAAATGAAGTCTTACTATAATACTTACGACCCAATTTAAGGGGAAAAAAGTTTTATCTTTTTTCTAATTTGGAAAATTGAAAAAAAAATAGGTCGCAGAACTGTAATTTCCAAGAAAACTTGTGTAAAATACAAAATATATAATTGAGCTTGACTTGTGAGATAATTTTAGATTGATTAAAACTCGAATACAAGTTATCGCGAAAATTACGTTTACTTAAATCAAACGCGTTTCAACGACAAAGTCGTCATCCTCAGTGATACCTGAACTACAATAACTAAACTCTAACCACCAACAAATTATGTTTTTAGATTTTAGTTGATAACTCTGTTATATTTCGAGCTACGTAAACAATTAAAAAATCGTTTTGTTTGTCATTAAAAAAGTAACTTTTTTTTTGGTCTCCAGATTTTTTTTGTAAAGTTAGCGGTTTTAGAGAAATTTGACATTAAACATTTAAAATGGTCGCCATTTTGAAAATATATAAAAATTTAAAATACGTGGATAATGCGAAAATTAAGCATTTCCGGACTTATGTTTATTGGAACTTTTTTTTTTCCTTATTTTCACCAATAGAATAAGCCTGGTGAAATTTGGGACAATATTTTCTACCCGCTCTGTATATTTAGTTTCATATTCTCTTTATAGATACGAGAGACAGTATTTTGTTGAAGGGGGAAAAAAAACAACGTTGAAAATTGTCGTAAATTTATTCATTTTAACTGTATAATGTAGGAATCTATCCATCACAAGTTGAATCTGTGACATTTATGACACAATTTTAAAGAGATATCACAATAAATAAATTTCTTGTCAGAAAAAATGTCAAAAAGAATAATATAGTCAGATTTATACTAAATACCCAGCTGGACTTTGACGTTGAATCAATTACAGTATCTTATGGGTTGATTTACTGTCTAATGTTTAATATTTTATTTCAGGTAAGTGTCGCTAGTTTCGCTGTCTGTCTTCTAAGTATGAGTGCTAAGTCAATATGTAAGTTTTGTTATTTATTTTCATTTTTGCAATACAACAGAAACTATATACTATTTTAAAAACACCAATATATATATATACTGTATATATATATATATATATATATATATATATATACATCTTACAGAGAGTAATAACATAAAACAACTTTACAAATCTTAAACATGTAAATTAAACACTGAAAATTTGCTTAAAGACAAAAACAAACTCATAAAAACTTAATGAAGTAAATGCAACCTTTAAAGGTTTACCCGTTTTAAGGCTGCATACTGTGAGGAATGAAATAAAAAGTAACAAAAAAGTTTTGTTAGTTTTGTAAGTTTTGTTATTTATTTTCATTTTTATAATACAACAGAAAATATATACTATTTTAAATAGATAAAAATACATCTTACAGAGAGCAATAACATAAAACCAACTTTACAAATCTTAAACATGTAAATTAAACACTGAAAATTTGTTTAAAGACAAAAACAAACTCATAAAAAACTAATGAAGTAAATGCAACCTTTAAAGGTTTACCCGTTTAAAGGCTGCATACTGTGAGGAATGAAATAAAAAGAAACAAAGAACACCTCGGAAGCAATTAAATTAGAGTGAAATTAAAAATTTAAAAATGGCGGAATTAACGCACAAATATACAGCATATTCAAACATTATACGTTTTAGAAAATATCTTATGTGTAATAAAATAATATTTACGATAATACAGATATTTTATTTCAAACAAACGCAGATATTAAATATATGATGGACAGCCATTTTAGATTAGAGTAAGATAACCCAAAGTTTGCGCAGTCATTTTCTATTAAACAAAACCTTTAAAACGAGGTATTACTCGATGGGGCTTTACATTTAAGTTGCCCCTTAAAACGTCTTTTTTCACCCATTTAAAAAGTTATTTAATCATCCCAGGACTTCGTACACCCTGTACACAGTGATAACAAATGGGTTCGCTCTATGGGCTCGGGTGTAACTAACAATGATGTCTTTGCGCGCTGTAGAGGATAGGAAATACAAATTACAACTCGAGTATTGTGTAGACAGTAGACAATTGACAATACAAATTGGACTAGGTGCTCTAATGACATGACATTTCTCCCAACAAGTGTTTAGAAGTGAGCAATAGCATTGTGACAATGGTTTCATTGTAATGTAATCGTATGGTTGTAGTCCTCATGTTTTGTTACGATCTACAATGATACAGGGTGTTTCCAAAACTTATGAAGCTTTAGTGTTCTATCCGCCATTTAGTGTTTTTAACACAAAAAAATCATATCTTTTTAACAGTAAATTATATGGAATTGAAATTTTGCATGCTGCTTAGTGTTATAAAGACTCAATTTGAAAAAAAAAAAATAATCAAGCAATTTCCTTTAATCATTACAAAATGGCGGCCATTTGAACTTTTTATTTGCGAGACAAAATATTTTCATTTTTAACTTCACCTGTGGAATATTGGAAAGATTCTGGTAGTCAATGTGAATACCCCTAGATGGATGTATTTTCAATAAGGGCTGCCACTTTGAACAGCTCCTCTAGTTTCTTTCATACACATCTTGTTTTCCATTAGTTTTTTTTTTGTAAAATAAATTTCCATTGAAAACCAAATGATTAATTATTTTTTTCTGATCAAATTTGGGTTCTAGGGTAATCTTGGGTGTTGTCAATTATGTTTTCAGTTTTTTTAAATTTTGAATAAAAAAAAAATTGTTTGTCGTTAAAAAGGAAAATATTTTGTCTTTTGTAAAATTAACGGTTTTTGAGATATGCGACGTTATAAAGATTAAATAACCGCCATTTGGTAATGAGTAAAAAAATGAGTAGATTATTTTTTTTAAATTAAAGAAAGTAAAACACAATTTTTATATTTTGTAATATCCACTTTTTATTAGTCTAGCCGACCAATGGTTTCGCCTGCTAAGGCATTGACGAGGCTGTGTAAACACGTCTTAAAACACTTCCTTACGATTACAGAGATAGTCTGATTTACGTTCCAAGTACGACGTGAAATGAAGTCGTACTATAATTCTTACGACCCAATTTTAAGGGGAAAAATTCAAAGTTTTTAATTTTTCTAATTTGGAAAATTGAATGTCTAAAATTCTGTGTTTATAACACTAAGCATCGTGTAAAATTACAACTCAATATCATTTCCTGTTAAAAAGATGTGATTTTGTTGTTGTTAAAACACAAAATGGCTGCTAGATAGAAAACTAAGCATTTTAAGAAATATTTTTATGTAAACTTTTTCATTCGTTTTGATGCAACGAACGAGATGCTCAAGCTTTGGAACACCCTGTATATATATATATATATATATATATTCATACAGACATCTACACATTCAAACATATATTAAATAGATTTATAAAATTAAATATTCAATTATTTATACACATATAACGTGTCATCCTTACGTCAAATACTGAAACATTTCAAAAAATTATTTTGTAATAATAACTGATTGCAATTCAGTTAGACCACGTTCAACAAACTCTCAATATTACCAATGCCCAAAAGCAAGTTTTTTAAACAAATTAAAATATTTCTTTGTTTTTACACATTTTTTTAAATATTTTCAGGCAGTTATAAACTCTAGGTGCAATGTTCTAAAATAATGAAAAAATTTCATGTAAACATAGATCCGCTTCGTTTATATACGATTCGCCATTTTCTATTTAAAAAACGTCACCGTCGCGGGACGGTAGAGAGAAGTGAAAACTTTAACAGTCAATTTCAAAAATAAATAATATTTTAAACATTCAATAAATATAATACAAAAATATATGAGTTTGAGAAAGTTAGTGCATTATTTTTCGTAGATTTTTAGTTTTAATATGTATGGGTATATGAGAAAGTTTGTGTAATATTTTTGCACTGATTTTAGTTTGACTATGTATATAGGTTTGAGAAAGTTAGTGCAATATTTTTCGTAGATTTTTAGTTTTAATATGTATGGGTATGTGAGAAAGTTTGTGCAATATTTTTGCATTGATTTTAGTTTGACTATGTATTTGAGTTTGAGAAAGTTAGTGCAATATTTTTCGTAGATTTTTAGTTTTAATATGTATGGGTATGTGAGAAAGTTTGTGTAATATTTTTGCACTGATTTTAGTTTGACTATGTATATAGGTTTGAGAAAGTTAGTGCAATATTTTTCGTAGATTTTTAGTTTTAATATGTATGGGTATGTGAGAAAGTTTGTGCAATATTTTTGCATTGATTTTAGTTTGACTATGTATTTGAGTTTGAGAAAGTTAGTGCAATATTTTTCGTAGATTTTTAGTTTTAATATATAACCGTTGTTGTGCGTATGCTGTTATTATTATTTTCGTGACGATTTTTCCTTTCACCACATCGATTTAACAGCACCAAAAAAATTGCCTACCGGACGTAAAGAAGTATTCACTTCAAAAACATACACTTTGGGAGTAGATAACATATTGAGTTCAAAATTGACATTTTATTATTTAACTTTTACAACAAAAACAGAAACTTGTATAGTTTCAAAATGGCTGCTGTTAAATATTTTTTGAACAGTTATCATTTCGAATTATTCGACATTAATGTTTTTGTTTCTGGTAAACGTATAAAACGTTATCTAATAAATATGTTTCTCAGTGTGTTACCCACAATGTTTTGTTTTAAATACAAAAAGGTGAATTGATACGAATTTTTTTAGATTATTTTGGTCCAAGTAAATGCAGTTGTGAAGCATATGTCGATCTCCTCCTGACCATACCCTGTATGAAGTTCTGTTATCCAGCTCTGAAACACGTCCAGTCCTAATATAGAATATTTTCATAACCTTAAAAATATGTCTAAAGATCTAAGGGGTAATGTAGATAGTGGTAAAAGCTAAACCCTTCTCTGTATCAATAAATTATTAATTAATTTTTAACAGTTAGTCACTTAACGAGCCACTGTCACCTCAGAAAACACCTACACAGGATAGGGATTGCTGCAGAAAATACTTGCAGGAAATGTGGTTTGGCTGAAGAGTCCGCAGAACACATTCTCTTAGAGTGTGAGGCGTTAGGACGAGCCAGGCTATACTCTCTAGGCCCTCCGGGGAAAGAGATGGAAACCATCCTAGACAACCTTCATAGGTAGCATCTGTTCCTTCATAAGGATGACAGGTATTACTGAGTGGGTGTAGGATGGAACTTGGGACGGCAAAAGACCTTTACGTCGAAGTCGGTGAGGCCTCTGACGGAGGCTATCACAGCCCAGTACAAAATTTTTTTTTTTTAATAAATAAAATAAAAAGTTAGTCAATTTGTGAGTTCTTTTTAACACTCAGATGCATTACTTCCAAAGTGTAGTAAAATTAGAAAATCTCCAGAATGAGGGAAATCTTTCAGTAATAAGATAACGTAATACGAATTTTTATAATTGTTAAAAACAATACAAGTTTTAGATTTTCTTTACATACCAAAGGTTCACAGATTTTCTTTAGATAATTATACTACAAATATAAATTTTTACTCATTAAAAAAAAAAAAAACTAATTAGTTAACATACCTTAAGTCAAAAGTAGTTCATTATTCTTAATAGTAGCTACAGCTGTTTCGCCTCAACATAAGGCATCCTCAGGCTTAGCACACGTAAACAAACTAAAAAATGAGGATGCCTTATGTTGAGGCGAAACAGCTGTAGCTACTATTAAGAATAATGAACTACTTTTGACTTAAGGCATGTTAACTAATTAATTATATCAGTTCAGAAGGCAATATGGAAATAATAATAAAAAAAAGTCGAATTTTCGATCGTTTCACACAAATTGATTGTTTCAGTCTGTTAGTCTGATCAGTTTGTTTAGGTGTACGACCTTTTGTCACGCTAATGTCTGGATATAAAATGTAAAATGTCATTCAAGTACTTTAAACAGTCATTTCTGGAAGTCTAATTGGAAACACGCATAATGATTCTCTGACAACGTAGGGCGTTATAAATATTTACCGAGTACTGTTTACTATAATTTTATCTTGATGGGAGTGTTTTTATACAGGATTATCATAAAAGAATGGTGGGGTTTTGAACATGATTTAAATGAAAACAGAATTACTTACAGCTGATGTTGTTTATTTATCTAAATCGTCGTCTGAAACAGTTTTTTTTTTCATAATTAATAAATTTCGATATGTGCGCCGTTAGTCGCTCGGCAAATGTCCAATCGATAATCAAATTCTGCCCAAACGTTAGTTAACATGTCTTTGTTAACGGTTGTCATTGCTTCATTAATCCTGTTTCTTAAGTGATTTAGGTCACGAATATTTTATCCATAAAGAATGCTTTTGATGTACCCCCACAAGAAAAATCGCAAGGTGTCAGCTCTGGACTCCTTGGAGGCCAGTGTATAGGTCATTGCCGGTCTATCCATCGATGTCCAAACGTTTAATTTAAAGTGTCTGTGACAAATGCACTATTGTGCGGGGGTACGCCGTCTTATTGGAAATGAAGTTGTTGAATGTTTTCGAGTTCATACAGCTGAGGAAAACAATAATTGATTAACATATCGAGATACACAATTCCATTGTCTTTTCAGCAAAGAAGAAAGGCCCTATCAGACGATTTTTTGTCACACCACACGAAACATTAATTTTAGACAAGTCGCGTATGAGCGACAAACAACAGAACAAGTCAATGCGCATGATCGATTTCCCCCACCCCGCCGTACTTCTCCCACTCGTCCTTTCAAACAGTACTGCTTTTCTTAAGTGTGGTCGGGTGGGGGGATTTTTCTCCTCCCCATACTGTTCTTTTGTTTGTTGCAGACCTATAGCTTAAGTCCCAAGTGTGACTAAAATCTAATGAAAATTCCCCTCCTTTAGGTACACACTACTCGTGATGAGTCAATAAATCGAGTCGTGTTTTCAATGAAAATATCCGTTTTAAGTCGAATTATGGATATTTGTAGTTTGTACAGCCCAAAATAGTCAACAGATTTTGATAAAATTTGGTATGTAGTCGTATTTTGGCCATATCTCGAGCGATTTATTTAATTTCTACACCTCCAAATTATAGCTGTTATAAGACCAAATTCCGATTTTCCAATTTTTACTCCAATAATTTGATCAAACTTTGCTAAAATATAGCTTGTAACGACTCAAAGAAAATGTATTGGTCGCCATAATTAAAAAGGCCAGTTGGTTGTTTAGATTTAGAAAGAGCTATTTTTTTAGAATGGAATTTAAGGTTTGCAGTCTAATGTTCTCTATTTATATTTTAACAAAGTAAATATGGTCATGGGTAACGTAGTAAATGTAAATACAAAACACATTTTTCAATTTTGAATTTAAATGTTAATCAAAGCTAACATCAGACTTTATTTAATCAATTGTTGTTCAAGTTCCATCTAATCCAGTTCACGTTAGGTTAGGCTTTTCAAATCTTTGTTGTGTTTTTGTATCGAATTCCCAAGTCCTGAAACTTTGCTTCCTTTAATGGGGACATTTTTTCCAAGACAGAACCATCACCTCCTAATAATTTGAACACTTTTACTTTTCATTCCTGAGACAATTTTTAAACTCTTATTATTCCGACTCTAAAGAGATATTTTTCTTTTTTTAAGATCTACTGTATGTTTCTACAACCTTGTCCTCTAGTGTTTGTATATGTGAGGAAAGTCGCTGAAAAACATGAGATTGAAGTTCAATATTTTCCAGTATTGCAGACAAACCAATAGACATAAAGTAACTGGATTTATATTATATTTATTATATTACATTTTGTACGGTGTAGGTAGAGATTAAATTATTTTTTTTTGTTGATCACTTAGTTATCCTCCAACCTTCAGAAAAAAATAATTAAGAAACCGTTATGTTTGTTGTTAAAAGATGAAAATATTTTTTCTCTTGTGAATGTGTTCAAAAGTTAACGGTTTTCGAAATATACAAAAAGTCTTCTTTTTTTTGGTACACTTGAAAAACGAAGAGAGAGAGAGAGAGAGAGAGAGAGAGAGAGAGAGAGAGAGAGAGAGAGAGAGAGAGAGAGAGAGAGAGAGAGAGAGAGAGAGAGAGAGAGAGAGAGAGAGAGAGAGAGAGAGAGAGAGAGAGAGAGAGAGAGAGAGGGAGAGAGAGATAGAGAAGAAAATTGCATGTATCAAATCTGAACTCAATATGTTATCTATTTTCAAAGTTATGTAAAAAATAAAAAAATGGACGAGGACAGGAAACTAAGCGTTTTGCTACGGACCTATGTTTATATGAACAGTTATCTTTATTTGTACCAATAGAACCAGTCCAGGTTTACGTCTTCGTAAATTATCCTAGAGAACACTACAAGATCTGCACGCATAGGTTTTATTGATATACTATTATTTCTAGATCAGATTATATTCGATAAATTGTATACAATCTATGTACATAAATACATACAAACTAGTATTGTCCTTGTCAATAATATCCCTAAACTAATTTTCTAATTCATTGCTTCAAAACAAGAAACACAAATGTCTCACTTAAGGGAGGGGAGGTATCTAAAATTGACGTTTTGCAGGTATAAAACTTGTCAATACAGAAAATATTGATCATTCCACTTACTTGTCCCGTAATCATATAGCCCGCAGTCAAAACCTATTTATGGAAAACTAAATTGGACTTTAAAGATAGAAAGATTGTTCGTGAACAATGCGAATGTGACTGAAGAGAACGATTACGCGAACAAGGGATTGTGAAAAGGAAATATCATTAGTCTTCGAAGGCAAACATTTCTATCGTGAAAATCTTTTCCTTCGACGCTATTTATTGAAATCTACTTTTATGTAACGACTAGCGTTAGGTCTTATAAATAGTTTGCAAATATTACGGAATTCTCGTTTGAGATCGAAAGATATTGTTATCAGAAACAATTTGCGATAATTGTTTCGACGCTTTGGATTACGTTTTCCTTTTATACTCGTGTAATTGTAAGTTGATGGGTGATTATTTGCTATTTAACCAGCTCCGTCATACAATGTATAAATGGACAGGTTTCATCTGAGCTGTGAGCTGCGCGTGGAAGGGAGGTACAAGTTTGTAGTTCGAGGCCGCGTGGGGACAGAGGCATTGTAGGGGAAACAGTCGGGCCGACTACTGTCCACGATCCAGCGGTCTTGCAGACATCGTTGTTAGTACCAATACGCACCACAGACTGAGGCGACCGCTTCCCCCACCACCTTACTGACGCCTAGACCACGCCTAGACTCACGCACACCCAAACTCCACAGCTCAGATGAAACCTGACCATTTATACACATTTAGCCTGACTTCTGTCGTTGAGATGCGCAGTCGTCTCTGGGCCGGTTGTTGTAGTGGGGGAAACACTGAGCTCAGTCTTGCAGTGAGTTTTGTACTGTGCGGTTTGTTGTTATACCGTCGATTTCAAAAACATTGGTTTGTTGTGTTGTAATGGAAGGTGAAAACGTCAGGAAGAAAGTTGGTGGGAGTCGAAAACGAAGGAGCTGTTATTTAATGAAGAAGAGCTTTAAAAACTTTTTTTGGGAATTTGCCGCCATTTCGAATAATGTTTTCTTTTGGTTAGCAGGTTTGTCTAATTTCCAAATCTGAGCCTAAATACCAAATTTAAACAAAATTGAAAACGTCTTAATTTTTTTGAAAATAGGCAGCAATTTTGGAATTTATATAACGATTTATCTATTGTCCAATTGTTTGTAAACAAAACAAAGACGTCAAACAGACGAGACGCTAAACGTTGACAGCGAACTGGAGCTGAGTCAATGTCTTTATCAGCAGTAGTAGTTATGACGTCATTTCTACTCCCGCGTGCAACTCTCCTAACGCGCGCTATATCTTACGGGCTGTAATATAAGCAAATCCTCTAAATGTAATATCCGAAAGGTGGTTTCTTCTGCTTTGTAGGAAATGTTAAATTGTATTGGTAGATCATATCCAGTAGGGTAGTTTGTTTAAACACGCTACACAGATTGTCTAACTTTGGTAATTGTGTATATCAATACTTTCTTCGGCTAAGCAACGGGTGCCGTGGATATTAACAAGCCTCCATTCGCTTCGCTCAAGATTAACCACTGCTGGATCTCCTAACTATTCGAATATCACATTTTCTTGATAAGTCAAAGTTGAAAATTACATTTTTTACAGTAATTTCGATTTGCTATCGAAGAGATGTGTGGTTGGTACCATTACATGCGGAATTGAAAACTACAAATTTTGATCTAATTTAGTTGATGTTAATTAATGAATTTCTTGATACCCATTTAATTGTAAAAATTGAGAAGATAGATTAAAACCAGGTATATAATAAATTTTTAGTTTAAAATCAATATACTATTTGCTCCTTGCGTGTCTAAAGTAAATATCCGTAGACCTCCTGATTACTTATTCAGTCCTAAAACTCAATTTTAAGTCCTGAATTGGTTTCCATCTCCAATAAGATGCCACTGACGCTGCTTTTCCGCCTTGTAAATCTTGTTTTAAATCATTTACTATTAAAGTCTGCTCTTTCGTCTAGCGTCTAGTCGAACCTTTTTCTTGTCAGGGGGTTTAGGGTTTTATGTGTGTAACATCGGTTTATTATACAGGGTGAAAAAACAGAAACTTTAAAAATGAAGAAAAAGTTCATATAAACATGGTTCTGAAAACGGTTAATTTTCCGACATTCCGCCATTTTGTTATTTATAAAAAGCATACTTTGGAAATAAATAAGATATTGAGTTCAGATTTGGTACATTTAGAATGTATAGGGTTTACAAGTTTACATCAGAAGCAAAGACTTTTTGTATATTTTCAAAATGGCAGTTTAAAATATAGTTTAATTTCTGGAAACTGTTGACTTTACAAAAAAAATTACAAGAGTTAAAATATTTTTTCTGTAAGTTAAAGGTAATCGATTCATCATAATAACAAATTCTAATATAATTTCTTGGTAATTATCTATAAAACACCCAAGATTAGTCTAATTTTGGAATTCTGATAATTTTGAATTTTTTAAATTTTATACTTTATGAATCTCCTAGAGTGAAAATTTAAAAAAATTTAAAATGCCAAACCAAACGGAAAATTGGAAAAATAATTTCACACTTATCAAAAAATCGTTTAACTTAAAAAAAACTGTTTTGTTTGTTGTCCTTAAAAGAGGAAAATATTTTTTATTTCGTTAATTTTTTGTAAGTTAATGCTTTTAGAGTAATGTGAAGTTATATATTTCAAACGGGCGCCATTTTGAAATAATTTGGTTTTGTAAATTGAAACGTTAAGAATGCGTGTATATAAAACTCAATTTCCTTAACTCCTTTTGTCCTCTTTTTTGTTGATTAGAATGTAAATAAAAATGAATTAGTACCCAAGAAACAGCTGATGCTCTGACGTGATTAGGAAACAAGTCGATATTGGCCATCATGGTATTTGATGATTGGATGAAGATCCAGCTAGCGAACTCAGGATAGCCTCAACCCTTACTCATTATAAGTGAGCCCCTGAAACGTGTAGGGTGCCCAGGGTAAGAACCTTGAGGTCATTATCGCTTTATACAAAACAATAATAAAAAAATAAGATAAAACATTAAATAAAGCCTCTAATACTCTAATAGCAGCAAAGTCTGAAGAGAACCAAAGATGATTAAGGGAAGGTGAAGGAGAACTAGAGAAGGATCTGACCCAAGACTATACTTTATTTATTATTGCTCCGGACTTGGGACTCGCGTTGGGGGAGGGTAGGTGTTAGCACACTGTTGTCAATTTTGGCGCGGACGGGGGAGGTTTGCTACTGTCACACTCAAAAGACAACTTGACACAGCAGATGCCTACGGCGAGGCTGGAAACTTTCTCCCTGTCTGGGAAACGTGACAACATGGCAGGATTGTAAACTCGCCAGCCACCCTCTAATTGGTCGGAGAACGGGCGAGCCCCTGATGTCCTGCTACCCCGGAAAGGAGGTCAAGTCCGAAGCAATAATAAATGAAGTATAGATGAAGAAAAGTGTAAGTCCAGTTAGGAGTGCTCAGCTATGTCGGATGGTTAACGATACCAATATATTGTTTCATTTACATTAATTCAGATAAGAATTTACGGTTTCAAAGCACAATTTTGTAGAGTTGTTATTACAGTACGTATTTACATGAAAATAATATTATTTCAAAAATTTCCATGGGTGGGATTTGATAAATTTTTTAATATCTGTAATTGTCGTAACATATAAGTGTAATATAACATAGTGCATGCATTTTAAACCAGTTTTGATTTTGAAAGAAACATATTTGATTTATGTTGTTTAGGCGAAAAATTTTCAGTCACTATAGACATCAAAAAAAAGAAGAAAAAATTAACATAAAATTAAAAAACCCCTAGCTCTCAAATACTCTTAAAAGTGTCGGAAACAACAAGAATCGGTCAAATAGAAATACGTTTTGAAAAATGAAAGAGAGGGTTCTACCTAAGGGTACAAGAAAAAATGTGTAGATCCAGTTAGGGTCTCGGGATTGCCGGGGCTCCAGTTCGTATACTGCGTAAGTTAAAAATGAAGTAGGGATGTTTTTCAATATTGTAAAGGCTAGATAAAATAAAACTCGAACACAAGATCTCACAAAAATTACGTTTACTTAATCAAACGCGTTTCAACGACAATGTCGCCATCCTCAGTGTTACATGAGTAATAACTAAATTATAACTAAGTGAGGATGGCGACTTCGTCGTTGAAATGCGTTTGTATAAGTAAACGTAATTTTTGTGAGATCTTGTGTACAAGTTTTATTCTATCTGATATTATCTCACAAGTCAAGCTCAATATTTATGTATATTTGTAAAGGTTGTTTTAACTAAAACACAAAAATTCGACTTTCTAAAAATTGGTTTTAATATTTTTATTAAATGTACTTGTAACAATAGGTGATGCCATATCTCCCAAGATATGTCAGTAAATATACTGATAAATTCTACTTTTATAACTGGCCTGTTTCATCAAAATCAGCTTATAATATACTCTCTCTACAATACAATACCAATTTCCTTATATCCTAAGTCAATTGGTGTTCGTAACAGTCGTAAGGACACGGAATGGGAATAAAAGTTGGGCAAATTCCTAAAACTAGGGTGAAATGAAAAGTTGGAACATTGAACAGCTGTCTAAATTTAGCCCGAAGCTCCGTGATTTACTGCCGAGTGTTTCTTGTACGTCCCTTACTTTGGTTAACAATGACGCCCAATAAATCTTTTGACAATTCCACTTTAAATAGAATTGAAAAGAAAAATTTTACCAACACTGACATGTCCCAGACAACTTGGTTTCGAAAGTTTGGCTCTTGGCGTGAAGGGAACTTTTACAGAATTAAGTTTAAACGTTTGAAAAAAAAACAAGATGTTCTTTTTTACGAAAATAACTTTGCGGAACATTAAATGAGGTGTTGGCGATGTTGACCTTAGTGTTGATGATGGAGACCGCCTCCATCAGCTGCTGTAGTTTGTAAATTGAAGGAAGACTGCTGGCGGAAGGGTCGCCTCATTAACACACACGCGGTTTTCACTCACCAAACACAGGTATTGACGGCCGGCGTGATTTACCTTCTTAATTCGTCTTATTGCAAAATCTATTTTTTTTTAAATCTGCAATTTAAAGGCAATTCTTTTTTCAACAACCAATTTTAAGAAATCGCCGCCCCCTTTACTCGTATTCTAAAGGGACTCATTTCTAATTCAAGGAGCAATTTTTTCAATCTGCTACCTAATTACAGATGTGTTTGTTGTTATATAAGCACTTCCAAAAATATGTTTTTCTAATTTAAAAAAAAAAAAACTTCATTTCTATTAGTTGAAAGTTTATATGATATTGCCATTTATAATTTGATTATTGTGCATCTTAATGGATTACGTTTATTTGTAATCAATTTATATGTGTGCGTTGTTTTCTAAATGAAACCAATATTTTTTTATGTTATTTTAATATGTCATAATGCTAACATGTTGATTTTTTTGTTGATACTCTATCAACCAAATCGCTGTTTCGTACGAGATTTCAGTTCTAAAAAAGGAAGCAAGGTGTAGTGTTTAGTGCTTTGCTTTTTTTGGATAACATTTTCGTCGTTTATGTAATTATTCATTACGGTTTTATCAATCATATGTCATTTTGAATTTTCCTAATCGATTTTCTGGTTAAAAGCACCAGGGTTGTGAAAGGGAGGGGACTTTATCGTTTTTGCTTCTTTTCTAAATTTTTTTTTTTTTTTTACTTTTTTTTGTATACATATTGACATTTTTATATGTTTAAAAGTACCAGATTTTTCAAAAGTAATTGATTATATTTTATTTGTTATTTAACGTAGAACATAATAAAGTACATAAATTACTTTGGAATTAAACGGGATTTAAAAAAAAACAACCTAAAATATAAAAATTCTCGATTGTTATGATTACTTCTAAGGATATGCCATATTGTTGTCTGACTAATATAACCGTTGGTCCTTCCACGTCCATACCAATAATTGTAGATCTTTGTTCATTAGATTGGTCATAAACATCTTTTTTTTTCTCCTGTTGCTCTAAAGGATCATCGGTAATATCACCTTCATCATTCGGTTTATCTCCGAATCCGTATTATTATCAATAACCTCAAAATTTGAGTCCGAGTCATTTTCGCTCTCTTCTAATATTTTCCAAGTAGTCTGGGATTAAGACGCCATATTGCGGAAATAAAACTTTCTACTCACAACTGTTCATGATGCACTGATTTGAAGATATTGAGGAGTTGAGAAAAGAGGACTGATGAAGTTTACCAACACAAAAAAATAAAAATTCCCTTGGGTGTCCCAGACCCAACAACACCAGTTAGAAGAAACATTATTAAATACTGTCTACGCTAAAGCCATATACGTGATAGTTGAGAGTGTGGGATTACCACAACCTACTGAACCAACTCGCTTGTCCCACTCTCTCCCGTTATTGTCTGATTAATTTGTTTATTTAAAACTAGAGAAAGATTGTCTACTATTAAAAATATATGAATAGAATTTAAATCAGGAGTGCCACTACACGAAATGTACAACACTTAACATATTTCCTTAATCTGTCTCATTATTTATATCATGAATAAACCGGGATTAATTGACAGGTTTAAACAAGTTGTGAGACCACTGTCATGTGTTGTATTTTAAATGAAGATGTGAGATTGTTCTTTATAAATACAGTTGACTTTACAGTTATGTAAAAAGGAAAAATATTGTGTTGTCCTGGAAGTTATTTCACGGCGTTTAATAGTTCGCTATTTATTTAATGTCTAGAAAAATGAGTGAAATCGTTGTATAAGTACGCCTATCCCAGCAGTACAATGTAATAAAGCTTCCAAATGTAACAAAATTGTGTTGGTAAATCAAGGGATCTTATCCAATAGGGTAAGTTTTATTGAAACGGATTGATACAAAAGATTTCTGAACCTGGTAATTGTGTATAGCACTAATTTATTGACGCCGGGTAGGCTCTGACTGACTGACAATTTTCTCATAATCTACTCTAAGGTTTTTGGTCAAATTTCACTCAAATATAGCCTATAAAGAACCTAAGTAAAACTTATTGGCCACTATGTCTCCAAAAGTGTCGGTTTGTAAGTTTTGTCGGGGGGGGGGGGGGGAATCATTTATAGGCTCGGTTTGCAAAATCATTACATCTAAAACATTACATTTCATGAATAATTTGGGGGAAATAAAAATGAGTACATTTATTGCCGAGGGTACTACTGTATGTAACATGAAAAAATAACAATAAATATTAGTAAAATTGAAAAATGTTTTGAGTCTTGGAGTAGTCTGTGATAAGAGCTGCTTCGTAAATCCGGTAACTGGAGAAACCATTGTCGGTGATACTAAAAAAATATTCATTTTAGTGAGAATTTAGCGAGTACATGCTTAACACCGAGTGTTATCCCGAGTGACTTGTTGGATCTATACCTTTTTACTACGTTTTTATTAGTTCAGTTTCCATCATATCTGTCTGTCTGTCTGTCCGGATAGAATTTTTCAATCGAGTTTAAACTAACATCCCGATAATCTAGAGACCTGAAATTTTGAACGTAGGTCAGAATTGGATGACAATACAATATTCAGTTGGTTTCTTGTCTCTACATTTGTTTAAACAAATAAAAATTGGCCAATTAGATGTTTTTCGTATATTGAGTCTCATCTATATATTATACAAAACCGATTGAAATCTTTCACCCGGACATAAGACTAAAAAACAGAAAATAATAAAACAATTAATTTTTTTTTTTAACTACCACGTTTTTATAATGGACTAAAAAGTATAAAATAATTTTCCATGACCCTTCTACAATTTTGAGAGAGCGTTGTTAGTGGCTATGGATATATTTGGAATACTTGGTGAGAAAAACGTGGGGCGCAAGCAGTCTATGATAGTTAAGGAGAAGTAAATAAATTAAATAACAGTGAATCTCATTTCCGATTCACTGAAATTAGCTGTGAATGCATCCGGATTGTCTACTTGTATTATTTACTGGCTGCGCCCCACGTTTTTCTCTCCGTGTATTCGAAATATATCCATAGCCACTAACAATCCTCCCTCAAAATTGTAGAAGGGTCATGAAAAATTATTTTATACTTTTTAGTCCGTTTTAAAAACGTGTAATGGTAATTAAAAAAAAAAAAAAAAGATTTATTATTTATATTGTCTTGGGTTAGATCCCTCACTTTCATTTTCCCTATCCGGTCTCTCTTGACCAACTCTTGTTCTTTTCCGACCTTGACGCTTTTAGATTATTCGAGGATTGGGGGTATTTTATATACTTTTCTTTTATTTTTTAATTCGGCGATGATCGAGAATTGTTCCACCTTAAATAACAAGGCGGTAAATGAACATTGACTGCAGTCATGATGAGCTTAATGCTATTCATGCTGATAACTTGTTTATGACACATGCAAAGCAAGTTTGGAAACTCTATTTAAATACATAAATATATCTTCAAAGATGAAGTCATTGGTTCATTTTCACTATTAAGGAATAAATTTGGTTGTTTTTTATTCTATTGTTCAATGATTTTTTTTTCTAATTTGTGTATCTTTTTTTTCTGTTATAGGTAAGTGTTCTGCATTTCCCACTGTTCTATTAGAAGAATACATTTATAAAGTTGGTAAGTTAGCTGTGTTTTGTTAATGGAATTATTGGGTCACATTCCAGTAAATATGCTGTTGGTTCCATGTAACTTTAGTAATGTTGAATTTTTATAAATTAGCTAAATTATAAAATTCTCTAAGTAAACTGAAAATATAACATTTTATCGGTAGCCTACATACGAGTATACTACCACCGGATGTAGGTGGGGAGAAAGTTATGTTGGGTCAAAAATCGATGTCGAGTTTATATCCGTTCTGAAGTTCTCAGTGTCCAAAACTGTTGTTTTTAAATGTCTGTCTGTCGACTGTGCAATCTTGTACTAAACGAGTGGACCGATTTGGTCTAATTGGTACGTGAGGACATTTCAACTCTTTATTCTATAACTTAAAATTTGAGGGTTTTTGCTGGTAAGTAAATTACATAATTTGAGTGTTCCTGCCGTAGGCCCTAAAGCAAAACATACAAAAATTGTAGACTTGTACTATAGTAAAACACAAAACTTGAGAGTTCCTGCCCTAAAATAAAACACAAAATTGGAGTTACTGCTCTAAAACGAAAACAAAATTTGAGGGTTCCTGCCCTAGCGGAAAACACAAAATTTAAGAGTTCCTGCCCTAAAATAAAAGACAAAATTGGAGTTACTGTTCTAAAACGAAAACAAAATTTGAGGGTTCCTGCCCTAGCGGAAAACACAAAATTTAAGAGTTCCTGCCCTAAAATAAAAGACAAAATTGGAGTTACTGTTCTAAAACGAAAACAAAATTTGAGGGTTTCTTCCCGAGAGGAAAACACAAAATTTAAGAGTTCCTGCCCTAAAATAAAAGACAAAATTGGAGTTACTGTTCTAAAACGAAAACAAAATTTGAGGGTTCCTGCCCTAGCGGAAAACACAAAATTTAAGAGTTCCTGCCCTAAAATAAAAGACAAAATTGGAGTTACTGTTCTAAAACGAAAACAAAATTTGAGGGTTTCTTCCCGAGAGGAAAACACAAAATTTAAGAGTTCCTGCCCTAAAATAAAAGACAAAATTGGAGTTACTGCTCTAAAACGAAAACAAAATTTGAGGGTTTCTTCCCGAGAGGAAAACACAAAATTTAAGAGTTCCTGCCCTAAAATAAAAGACAAAATTGGAGTTACTGTTCTAAAACGAAAACAAAATTTGAGGGTTTCTTCCCGAGAGGAAAACACAAAATTTAAGAGTTCCTGCCCTAAAATAAAAGACAAAATTGGAGTTACTGTTCTAAAACGAAAACAAAATTTGAGGGTTTCTTCCCGAGAGGAAAACACAAAATTTAAGAGTTCCTGCCCTAAAATAAAAGACAAAATTGGAGTTACTGTTCTAAAACGAAAACAAAATTTGAGGGTTTCTTCCCGAGAGGAAAACACAAAATTTAAGAGTTCCTGCCCTAAAATAAAAGACAAAATTGGAGTTACTGTTCTAAAACGAAAACAAAATTTGAGGGTTTCTTCCCGAGAGGAAAACACAAAATTTAAGAGTTCCTGCCCTAAAATAAAAGACAAAATTGGAGTTACTGTTCTAAAACGAAAACAAAATTTGAGGGTTTCTTCCCGAGAGGAAAACACAAAATTTAAGAGTTCCTGCCCTAAAATAAAAGACAAAATTGGAGTTACTGTTCTAAAACGAAAACAAAATTTGAGGGTTTCTTCCCGAGAGGAAAACACAAAATTTAAGAGTTCCTGCCCTAAAATAAAAGACAAAATTGGAGTTACTGTTCTAAAACGAAAACAAAATTTGAGGGTTTCTTCCCGAGAGGAAAACACAAAATTTAAGAGTTCCTGCCCTAAAATAAAAGACAAAATTGGAGTTACTGTTCTAAAACGAAAACAAAATTTGAGGGTTTCTTCCCGAGAGGAAAACACAAAATTTAAGAGTTCCTGCCCTAAAATAAAAGACAAAATTGGAGTTACTGTTCTAAAACGAAAACAAAATTTGAGGGTTTCTTCCCGAGAGGAAAACACAAAATTTGAGAGTTCCTGCCCTAAAATAAAAGACAAAATTGGAGTTACTGCTCTAAAACGAAAACAAAATTTGAGGGTTTCTTCCCGAGAGGAAAACACAAAATTTGAGAGTTCCTGCCCTAAAATAAAAGACAAAATTGGAGTTACTGCTCTAAAACGAAAACAAAATTTGAGGGTTTCTTCCCGAGAGGAAAACACAAAATTTGAGAGTTCCTGCCCTAAAATAAAAGACAAAATTGGAGTTACTGCTCTAAAACGAAAACAAAATTTGAGGGTTTCTTCCCGAGAGGAAAACACAAAATTTGAGAGTTCCTGCCCTAAAATAAAAGACAAAATTGGAGTTACTGCTCTAAAACGAAAACAAAATTTGAGGGTTTCTTCCCGAGAGGAAAACACAAAATTTGAGAGTTCCTGCCCTAAAATAAAAGACAAAATTGGAGTTACTGCTCTAAAACGAAAACAAAATTTGAGGGTTTCTTCCCGAGAGGAAAACACAAAATTTGAGAGTGTCTGTCCTAAAATAAAACACAAAAGTTGAGTTTACTGTCCCAAAGCAAATCAGAAAATTTGAATTACTGCCCAAAAACGAAAACACAACTTGATCGTTCCTGCCCTAAAGCAAGACACACAATTTGAGGGTTCCTGCCGTAAAACTTAATTTGATAGTTTCTGTTCTAAAATAAAACACAAAATTTGTACTAAAACTATAACATAATTTGATTGTTACTGCCCCAAAGTAAAACTCAAAATTTGAGAGTTCCTGTCGTAAAACAAAATTCGAGAGTTTCTGTCCTAAAATAAAACGCAAAATTTGAGTTACTGCCCTAAAGCAAAACAGAAAATTTGAGGGTTCCTCCCGTAAAGCAAAACAAATATTTAGAGTTCCTGCTCTATATTAAAATATAAAATATGAGGATTCCAGCTCCTAAAGAAAAATACTAAATTGTTAAAAGTGGCCCTCATAATTTTATTTTGTTTTAAAGATTACGGTTTCGGAATAATTAGAAAAATAAAATGAATCTTGTTTGTCGTCATTAGAAGTTCTATTTATGCTTAGAACGAGATTATGGGGACTCTTTCAATATATAAATTTGTTGTATAAATCAAAGACGGTGGAGTAGATAGTTCATTTTCTATTTTAACTGACAATTACCGATCTCATATTTTCGGTGACAAATGATTTTATTTGGTTTTGTGGATTTTTGTATGTTTCTGCACTTTTATTTATTATTAGTTTGTTGTTCTTCTTATATTGGTCTAATTTCGTTTAATCGAACCAAACAGTCTTATTTGTATCACGAGGTCTTGTTTTTTAAGGACTAAAAGTTTTGTTTTCTGTTAATATTTTTAGTTTCTTCAAAGTCTGAAAAACAGTTTTTAAAAACTTGAAAATTTGACAGAATAAAGAAACCATCCAGTAGAGGTTAAAGTTTTTAATCTTTATGCAAGCATGTCGAAACATCGAAAATACAACACCAAAACTAAAATAATTTATAAAAACTATTACAAATATTTTTAACAGACTGATATAAATTTGAAACTTAGGGATACAAAAATCGTTAAAAAGTAGACATTTTATATTGAAATAAGATCAAAACTGTATGTAGAGTCTGAGCGACGTCGATAAAGCTAAACTGACCATCGTTGGATATGGAAAACGTTTCTCCACCTTTGCTCTGCTTGTCACATTGGATAACGGAATACGATACACACGATACGGGCAGAAAGTGTTTTCTTCTCCGACACAAATCTGTCAATGTCTGTTTGTTTAAATGAACGTTATTAGTTTACGATGTTCAGGAAAGATGGCGGCGTATTGTCGTAAATATTTCAAACCTTAATTTTTTTATTTACCCAGTATCTGAAGTAAGATTGGTTAATCGTCAAAAATGTCTGTGTCTGTTTTTGACTGATGTTAAGGAAAGGGAAAAAATATTTTCGGCGTGTCGTCGTCATCTAAGAATGATAGCGGCACAAAAATTGAGATTCTTAAGATGAAACTTTATATAGAGAATTATAATGTGCTCATATACAACCCTATTGAAATTAAAAAAAAGAAGCTAATTGAAAATGTCAAAATGGCGGTCATTTGCTATACGAGGTGTGTGAGAAAAGTAATGAGACTGATTTTTCATTTAACAAAGTTTTTATTTTTTTCAAACAACAATGTTATCCCCTTCAAAGTAGTTTCCTTGGGCAGCTACACCTGCGGAGTCGTAGTTCCCAATCTTGGTAGCAGCGCTGGAAGTTTTCAACCGGTATGGCTTTTAACTGGTCGGTCACAGCCTTTTGAATGTTCTCCTGAGTTTCAAAATGACGTCCATGTTTTAAGACATGTTTCAATTTCGGGAAAAGGAAAAAGTCACAAGGACGCAAATCAGGTGAATAGGGGGGTTGAGGAACCACAGAAATGCGTTTTGAGGTCAAAAATTCTCTGATTGAAATGACCGTGTGACATGAGGCATTGTCATGATGAAGCATTCACTTGTCTGCAATGTCTGTTCTCACACGAATCACTCTTTTCCTGAGCCTTTTATTTCCTCGTAAACTAAATTTGATGATTTCAATTCTGCAATGGTACCAACCCCACCCTTCGAGGCCTGTTAGTGAAGACTTTAATATTCAGTCCCTCCCTCTTAGAGGACGTCAACTTTTGTATGTACTTAAATAGAGCCAAACACTTTTGAGTTTGTTAACTAGGTCAGCTGACGTTTCTTTTATGGTAGTTTGGAATTTTGCTCCTCTCTCTAAAATGGGAAATTTAGGGGGGGGGGTACTAAAATGGGTAGCCACGTCTGTGTGGCATGTCAATCAAAGGTCGAAATTAATCGCGGCACAATATCTATTTGAGATTTTTAATTATAAAATTGCTTTTCTTATAAAGAAACTTTTAAAAACGCAATCAAATATGTGAAATCAGAACACACTTAACAGATTTTTAATATTCCCTAGATTAATCTGAGAGATGCATTCGACGTTGAACTGAATTTCACTTGCCCTTCAACAGTGTGGTACTTTTGGGCAGATTGAAAATATAAAAAAGAACCACATCATGTAACATATCTAATTAAATGGCGTTTTGAGGCGAAACTAATGGCACCAACAAATTTCACGTTTGACTTTATTAAAAATGATATTTCAAAATGTGGAAGATAAGATTGTGATTATTTGGATAAAGTTTTGGAACTGATAGTCATTTAAATGTTACACTCAAAATATTTGAGAACGTGAAGCAAGCTTTAGAAAGCTGTAAAGGTCTCTTTTTCCAATCCTGTAAGGATATTTTCCCATCTAATACGCACTCCCACAGGGATAAAACAGCAGAATTATGTCGTCCTCTATGTTACAGTGGCTCATAAAAATTGATTGCAAGCACTTAAGTTTTCACTTATGACTTGTGCAACGAAACATTTTAAAGAAAACTCTTATATAATTACTAAAAACTAACTTGTATTACGTCATTATTGGTGTATTCAACTAATTGAGCTGAGGGAGTGTTTTCTGGCCTGCTCGTATTTAAACTTCGTTAGGTAATATTGACAATTTGAAATATTTTCTACAAATGACTGGATGTTTCTCTCGTAAAACGATGATTTATCTTTCGACTCCTGTATGGGTCAGTTACAAAGTTTACAAGACATAATCATAAAATGTAAACTAGTTGTCCTACATTAGACGATACATTATTTATTGCATTAACCAGAGACTTCTTGGAATAAAGTAATCAACCTGTGAATTATGGAAGAAGGGAGAGAATGTCAATCAGCTGATATCGGATACATTATTAAACTGGTGAACTGACCTGATATAGGTCAACTGTACAATGGAGAAAACTTACTTATCCTTGTTTAATAAAAACAAAGGACTTGAACTCTTTTGAAATATCTACAAACATCGGGCTTTGAATAAAGGGAAAATTGTTTGTGAAGATAAATTGAATGAACCGGGTGATTTTAGTATGTAACGCTTAAGAGAGAAGTGAAATCAGTAAGTAAAATATCTTCCCTCGAAATTAACTTTACTGTAATTTCAAAAAAAAAACCTTTCATCCTGTGATACACAGGAAGTGACACTAAATCTCCAAAATCAAATTAATAAATTAACAACCTGGCTCCAAGATTGGAGAATAAAAATTAATATAGCGAAATCCCATCACGTCACCAGTATGTTCTTCACAGAAAAACATGCCCACCAGTAAGTTTAAACAATGCACTTATTCTTCGAGCAACAAAGTACGATATTTGGGCCTTCATCTTGACATAGAGTCGTCACATAAAAAACAAAGCGTTTGGTTTTAAATTCAAGACTCAAACTTCTGTATCAACTTTTAAATTCTAATTCTGTTCTATCCTTACGTCAGAAAATAACAATTTATAAACAGAACTATTTGGACATATCATACAATTATTTGGCTCTGCAAAAAAATTTACAAACTAAATAAATCGCTAAGATTTGACACGGGATCTGTCGAAAAATTTGGAATTCTTATTTTTCAGCTACAAGAAATGTTTATCTTTTTAATTTAACGTGTAATTATATACTGTAGTAGTAATCCTACAACATTCATCGCATCCCGCCTCCTACGATTCATCGCAATCTCCTTCTCTCCTAGACATCTCTTCTTATTATATCTTCCTCTCTACTTTGTTTTTAAATCCTCCTAGGTTTTCCCCTTATCCGATGATTTTGAAGATGGTATTTCGTCAGTCTTTTGGCCACCCGTTCTCACGTTGACAGAGGTTGCCGCTGTTCCCACTTGTCATTTAAGAAGACCCATTTCTGTTTGGACACACATCAGGTCCCTCACAACTTCATTCCTCACATGGTTCAACTTGGATATTCTGCAGGTTTTCCTCCACAGGCTCAATCCTCTCCTTACCTCTCCCAACACTCCGAAGCAAATGTTAATTAACGTTTTAACTATTGCGACAATTTCAAACACATTTTCCGTTCTAATTAGCGTTCAAACCATACAGTAAATTTTTGACTAACAAAATTAAAATACTTGTTCTCGTTGAAAATTAACAAAAAAGTGTTGTAAATGAGTAACTTAATGAATTAATTTGAATCAAACATAGATTAAAACCTGATCAGATGTTGTATCTACGTTGGAAATAAAACATGAAAATGTTTCGAGTAAAAAGCCTTCAGTTTTATATGTAGAGAGAAATTATTATTTTATATAGTTCTACTAGAAAAATAATACATATTACGAATTTAAAAAATCTCATATACTTAGAGTGCAGTTTTATTAAATGACGCCGTTATCTTCAAACATTGTCCTAAATAAGTTACAAAAGAAAAGGACTGGAATGTTTCTCTAAAATTATGAGCATTGCAGAACACCATATGTGTGTTTATCCCTGGCAAATTGCATCACATTTCTTGAAGATAATGCGCGTATCCGACTGGCGGGATTTGCAGCGTTTTTATCTCAAAGTCTTGATTTTAACGCACAGTAATTAATTCGCTTAGTTTAATATTGCCGCGCTAATTAAACTATAATCGTATTAATTTCAGTTGGGAGATGATAGTAATAAGGTAGTTTATGAAAATTGTAAAAAAAAAAAAAAAAATACATAATAACATTTCAATCCTTTACTTATTCATGTTTTTACAAAAATTGACGGCAGTTATGTTTTAGTAACGTCTAACGATCCAACTAAGAATGAAGCGCTTCTCTCAGATGAACGAGCAGTCGTTAAAATAACCTTCAAATGAAAGATGACATTGTAAATGTTTTTTAAATGTATGTAACTGTGGTTCACAATGGAGGAACAAAAAGCTGTCACAATCACGGGAAAACGCTACTTAGATACGTAATACGGACTGTTGATACCAGAACTAGTGATGTGCGAGTTCGAATTAAAATACTCGGTGAATCCGAGTATCAAAATCCTCGGAGCATTCCGAGTATTAAAATCCTCGGTTTCGTATTAAAATATTCGGACGAAATCCTCGTAACTAGGAACAAGGAGGAGGTAATGTGCGAGTATGAATTCGAAATAAAATCCTCGGACAACGATATTCGTTAGTGTTGTGTCAATTCCAAACAAAATGCTCGGTGTTTCTACTTTGGTTATATTAGTTTCTAAGCTGATTTTTCACTACACATTAATTAAACATTACGATTTTGAGTTCAAATGATTTAGATTGGGTAACAAGTTCAATTTAAAATAATAATATTCATTTATTTCCACATTAACAAAAAGTAAATTAAATTGTTATTTAATTGTTATTATTTATATTTAAATAAATATTAATAAGTTACCAGCTTTATAAAAAATATAGTAAATTAACTTATTTTAAATAACAACTAAATTATTAATGTTGGTAATAATTGTACTAACGTTAAATTACTGAATTTGTGTCGAGGCAGGATAACATTTAATTACGTATTAGAAGTGTCAATCACATATTGTTTATAAAAATAAATACTTGGTGGATCAGTCTAACAGATAAAACGCAAAAGTGTAGGTTTTTCTAAAACGATCTGATTGGTAAAGCTGAGTTCGAATCAGATGCGCAAAATCATTCTGCGCAGATACTCGATTTCGAAATAATAATACGAGTATTGAAATCATTTGAAACCGAGTAATGCGAGTATCCATTTCACCCGAGTATCAACATCGCTAACCAGAACTGCAAACCCGTGGTCTTGATAACGTAACGTTCATGCGTGATAAAGGACCTCCACACACTTCCGAAACGTTTTTAACACATTTTGGAAACCGTGTAATGGAAGACAGTGGCATCTCAGATCTACTGACTTGAACCCTGTGGGACTATCTGAAGGACAGAGTTTATCGCTTAAAACCAACAACCATTCGAGAACTGAAAGGATCAATTGTCCAAAAAGCAGCAATCAGTCTAGATAACTAGGAAGGTTGATGCTTGTCCAGGAGTAGAATTGCTGCCATAATAAACAATTAGGTATATTTTTTTAAATTTAACTGTAACAGCAGTAACTACTTGTTGAAACTCCATAATAAGGATAAAATAAGCACTAAGCTACATTTTCAAATGTATTTATTGAATTATTTAGCTACAATTGTTTCGCCTTGCGGCATCTACGGGCTAATGGTAATAGTAAGCCTAAACAAAGTTAACAGTACAGAGAGACAGGTCCGGAAGTAACACAATGGAAGGGATAGCTGGAAAACCCAAGCAGGTAGGAAGGGGAATGGTTAACATGTTACACTATTGGTTTAAGAAGTGGTGAAGAGTTTAATAAAATTTGATCATTTAAATTAAAAGTAGGTTTATGTAATATAGATCTATTTATAGATCGCAAGGCGAAACAATTGTAGCTAAATAAGTTAATAAATACATTTGAAACTGTAGCTTAGTGCTTATTTTATCCTAATTAGGTATATGTCAAATAGGGCATGATTTTGATACAAATCTCACTCTTTGTAAATAGTGTACCATGTGTTCCAAAAGTCCCACCCCCTATTATTTTTTTATTAATGGTAATAGACAGATTTGCTTTGGTTAAAGTTTAGATAACCAAAGGAGGAGTTTTTTGAAGTATCCAAATTTTCAACCCTTACCCCCAAAATAGGGTAGTTTGGCGGTAAGTCAAGAATTTTAAATAGCAACCCTATTGATTGATACCTCATTTTAAAGGATTTAAAAAAAAATAAGAATAATGGCGTAACTAGAGGTCTCTAGTTTATCCTACCCAACATAGCGACCAATTTAATTGTGAATTTTACGTTAATAATTACACCGTGGAAATGTTACGAAATGTACAACAATGTTTTGAGTCCAGAATCTATATCTGCCAAGAAGTAAATGGTAGCCATTTCGAGAACTTAATCTGAGCTAAAAAAAACAAGGTAAGACTCTTACCATCATTTTACCAACATAGAGCAGTTTGTAATGTAATAAAAACAACCGGAGTTTGTAGGTTAACATTCACAATTCGATTGGTCGCTATGTTGGGTAGGATAAACTTAGAGACCTCTAGTTTGCGCCATTATTCTTATTTTTAAAAGACCTTTAAAATGAGGTATCACTCAATAGGGGCTGCTATTTAAAATTCTTGACTTACCCCCAAACTACGTAAGGGTTGAAAATTTTGATACTTCAAAAAACTCCTCCTTTTGTTATCTAATTTTTTCCCTAAGCAAATTTGTCTATTTCCATTAATAAAAAAAATTATGGGGGGGGACTTTTGGGACACATAGTATATAGAGTTAAAGTTAAAAATTATCAAAAAATAAATTATGCGTATAAAATAAAAATTCTCACTTGCTCGGGACTATAACTTCGAAAGATCTAAGGCAAACATATGAAAGACTTACAAACATCCACAAAACAATTCAACATGATTGACGTTTCCTTCAAATAGAAACTTGTTTCCTTTTATTTTGTAACGAGTAATATATAATCGATTTACTCGTAGGTTTTAACGAAAACTCGAGTCTAATCAATGTATGGCAGACAGCCTGCAGTAGGATAACAAATAATGTAGGGAGTATGGTTTGCAAACAAAACTGTTGGTAAACCGCAACACTAGTAAAAGCTGATCAACCTTTGAATTATAGACTTGGTCAATCAGCTAAAACGAGATGAAATATTTAACTCAACTAACTTTGTGTAAACAAGAGTTTATCCGCAGTCGCTATTCTTGGTTTCTCGTTCAGTTGGCAGAGTTTATTTAACTCTATTATGCGTTTAAAAAACATTGTTTGCATATCAAATTTTGTGTTTTGAATTTGAAGTCGGCTTGGTCTCGCTTCGCTCGAGTCTCGGCCCTGACGGCCCTCGAAGATGTACCAGTCTTCACTCTCTTCGCTCGTGTCAATACCTCGTTCCTACTGGATTTCACTGGTTTCTTGTGAGGTGAGGGGTCAGAATTACATTTTTGAGCATAACTTAGCTATTTATCATCCATCATAGAGGGTTAGTACCATTACGTGCAGGATTGAAATCGGCAAATATTTATCTATTTTATTCTGTTATAAAGTTAAAAAAACTCACAAGAAATAAACAATAATCCGTTTAAAATTGCCGCCATTTTCAGATTTTCAATTAGATATTTTTTTTTTACGTTCTTATTTTTGTGGCAGCTTTCGTGTTTACGTATAAAAGACGATGACTGATGGAGGGCATATAAAAAAATCACTTTTTCTTTTGAAGATCAGTAAAAAAAAACACTGAATTCGAAATGTTTTGCCATTACCAATTTTAATTCATATAGTGGGTAAGTGAAAAATAAATTAAAATTTGTTTCAAACTGCCGTAAAATTAAAAAATGTAAAATATATGTCAGTCAAAATACTAAACAACTAGACCGATCTGTATGAAATTTCTTATAAGGAGATATTGTTAAAAAAAAATAAAAAATTAAATAATTCAAAACTTGGACGCAACAGCCATCAGACGTGGATCAACAAATTTTAATGAAATGTGATGATTTATAACCCAAACCGATATGGAAAACCACAAAATAACAATATATATATATATATATATATATATATACACAGTTTGAGTCAAAAGTATGGATACACCCTGTTAAATTTTAAATGGATAAAGATAGAAAAATGAAACTCAGAACACCTTTCTAGGAAATAAAAGTTAACTTTTTAGCCACTATTACAACTTTGCCCATTTCCCCAAAATGGGATTTTTGGGGGGCAGCTCAAAAATTTTAAATATAAAGACCCATTAAGTGACACCTCATTTTAAAGTCCTTGATTAAAGAAGAAGAACAGTGGAAACCAGAGCTTTCTATCTCAACCCAGTGCAAAATGGCAGCTCATTGAAATTAAGTAAAACTTCATTGAGGCACCTGTGAGTCAAAAGTATGGATACACCCTGTTAAATTTTAAATGGATAAAGATAGAAAAATGAAACTCAGAACACCTTTCTAGGAAATAAAAGTGAACTTTTTATCCACTATTTCAACTTTTCCCATTTCCCCAAAATGGGAATTGGGGGGGGGCAGCTCAAAATTTTTAAATATATAGACCCATTAAGTGACAACTCATTTTAAAGTCATTGATTAAAGAAGAAGAACAGTGGAAACCAGAGCTTTCTATCACAACCCAGTACAAAATGGCAGCTCATTGGTTGTCTATTGGGGTTATTTACCACCTGAATGTGGATGTTCATATTTTGCCTCAATGAAGTTTTACTTAATTTCAATGAGCTGCCACATAATGACAGCGCATAATGTACTTTACAATGTGTACCTAAAACAACCCGCCATTTCTGATTGGATACATCTTTTGAGATGCGGTTTGCGGCATTCAACTCTACTAACTGAGCTCTTTGAAATGAGGTATCACTCGACCCGTGCTTACATTTAAGATTCCTATGACTTCCTCTGTGGGCCGTCCCCCCATGGTTGTCATGTCATGGCAATAGCAAGGAAAAATAGTTTGCATTGCCATATGACACTGTGCAAAGTTTATAGATGTTTTCTGCTATGGTTTGTAAAATATTAAGCCGTACCCAGACTTTTCAAACACCTTGTATATGAACCTCAGTCGTGTTTCTTTTGGATTTTTAATAAATAACTTTCATGGATTTTTTTTTTATATAGGAATTTTTGAAACCATTTGGAGAAAAATTTTAAACTTGACATTTAGAATGTTCTGCAACGAAAATTTTCAGCGTGATTAACATTGTGGTTTTGTTCACGTGTGTAAGAAATCTTTTGCAATATCTCTCCAGAAGTTAACATAAAATACAATAATTTAATAGGACAAATCAGTGTACACTACCATAACCATTCAATTCTCTGTTTGAAGTTATTTGTTAATGATGAAAGTTCAATTTTATTAATATACATTTTTCGGACATTTGCCATCATGTATCTTTGATACAACAACACGTGTTTGCCGTTAGTTGTGTGTTACCGTGATTGTTTTTTTTGACTTCTCAGTTTCAGCTCTGAGATGCGTGCTTAGATATTAAGGTTGGTGGTATTTTTATTTAATTTTACTTTTCACATAGGCTTAGTTTCTAGTTTCATGTTTCTTTAGTTTTTAGTCACTTGATAACGGGAATTGATTCTTATTCCCGAAACGTCGTGTTTTGTATTTTTAACACACAAATGATGGCAAATGTCCGAAAATGTATAATAATAATTAAAAAAAAAAAAAAAAAAAATCATTCAAAGTGTACATTTTTATTTACAACATTTGTGTTTTTCATAAATCCATCCCATAACTTTATTAATTCAGAGTGTAATTATCTCCAGGACTTCTCACTTGTTTAATATCAAAGTTAGTTTTATCAACATTGAAGCAGAAAACTATGGAATGTTGATATTTGCAAACGTTTATTTGAACAAATATACGTTTATATAAGAGCATAAATTCAAATGTGTTAAAGTTGTTGGGATCAAAAGGGATTTGGTTAGAATAAGTTTTGTATCATTAGGTACATTGTAAACATTGCTTTAGATTACTTCTGATTTTAGTCAAATATAACACTACAGGTTGGGGTAAATACAAATGTATTTGTGTAACTTGTTTGGTTTTCTGGAGAGTATACTCTATTTCAACAGAACAGTCCTTCAGGCTGTTTTGTAAACGTAAACATATTTATGTGTGAGGACTATAGTGTGCTAATACAGAACCTTATTCAAGTTCTGAAAAAAAATCTATTGAAAATTTCAAAATGGCGGTCATATTAAACAAAGTTTTGTTCATATCTCTCCTATTAACTTGATAACTCACTAAATTAAATAAAAATTTGTAAATTTCAATTCTGTACGTAATAATACCAACCACATCTCTCTACGATGCCAAATAGCTATTGTCAAAAATATAATTTTGAACTTTGACCTCCTATTAAAATGTTATAATCGTATTATTACGAGATCCGGAAGCCCCTTTATATTTCATAGCTTCGAGCCCCGCTAAAGGTAGAAACACTGACACGAGCGAAGCGAGTGGAGACTTTATATCTACGGGGCTCGTTAGGTCTTAATCGTCAAGAATACTTCCTTAAGGAAAACCTGTGTTACAACTGTTTAAAACAAAATTACTCTACCGGATAAATACCCTTTACCAATACAATTTAACATTTCATACAAGGTCCAAAAACCCAACTTTTTTGGTTATATTTAGATGATCTGCTTGTATTAAATTATTGGTAGCGCTGGGTAAGTACCACGATGGCGTCTTTTAAGTTGTTTTTCTCGATCGCCTTCTTCCTCAAAACAAAACAACAAGGAGAGAAGTCAAGTATTAAATTTGTCCTCAAAATTTTGGTAATACTGTTTCAATTAAAAAAGTTTTCTGTTCTAATTGGCGTTTAAATTTAAAACGAACATGTTGAAATTTTTTAAGAAATTTAGCTTAGAAAATCTGGATTTGTTACTTATCAGCAGCAAGTAAATGATTATAACTCAAAAATTAACACACTGATTAAAAAAAAAAATTAATTGCAATTAGAATTCTAAACACATATCTTTTGTTAGACAATATGTCGAACATTCTGGTTTTGTATGATGACTCTTGCAGACAGCTTTAATATATTAAAATCTCACCTATATTGAACTTACGTATGAGAAAACACTGCATGAACTTTTTTGTTTTAATTACATAGGTTTCTATATTAGTACATAATTCATGTTTATATCTTTATTTTTGTTGTTTACTTAAGTATTTACATAAGTACAACGTCGACGAACGTACGACTTGTCGAAAATAAAATTCCGTTCCGTGAGCAAAAACAAAGATCGACGTTTTTGCGAATACCAAATGTAACATTTACTTCGTAAACTGGGTTTGCATAAACGGAGAATTAAATCTTCCTTACTGTAATATTTAATGACGACGCACTTTCGTTGAAATATTCAATTGCAAGTTTTATTGATGTGAAATTTGACACTCGGACCCTGCTCTACTTATTAGGTTAAGAACTTACAGGGTATAGACACTCAGTCAGAGTTCTTGACTGGCATTTACGCTACTTGTCATCAATTGTAATAACGAGATCAAACTGTGACACTGATGTTTACATGACGTGTTTCCTAAATTATCTGTTATTTACGGAGTAGATAAGTCATAGAATTATTATGTTTCACAAGACGCTAATGAATAAATCTCCACTTGTTCTACTTCCTGAACAATTATTTTGAATGAAGCAACACGTCGGTCATCAGCTGAAACAAATACAATTTTCCACAATAATTTTTTTTTTTTTAAAGATAACGATTCAAGGACTACGTCATCATTTTCTGTTTTACTGAAGAGTAACAGACAAGGTCTCGAAGGATTCTAGCTGGATCTACATCTTTTTTATCTTTCCTATCCTGTCTTGCTTGACCAATTCTTTTTTCTCCCGACCCTGACGCTATTAGCTTTTCAAGAGGTCTTTATTTTGTTTTTTCTTCCATTTTTATAAGGCGATGATGACTGAGAGGTTTTTTCACATTTAAACGAGGAAAGGGGAAAAAAACAACAGACAAGTCGAAATACTACAACCATTAAGTAGCAGGTAAGCAATTCGACCATTCCTACAAGTTCAGTGTCATCACAATATAAACTTCATGATATTCAATAGCACGTGAATAGTAATACAATTTTTCAAATGCTTTAATGTACAACAATAATACAGGATCATCGACCAAAGTTAACTAGATTTCAAAACATTATAACGCACATAGCGTTTGAAGGAAAGGAATATTTATTTCAGGGTATTTGGGAAATTTCGTTTTTTTTAATGTGACTGTACCTAAGCCATGATCCCCCAGATGATGCGAGCAAGGAGTCAGTGAAATGGTGACCGTCGAACAGAAACTCCAAAATGACATTTACTTGAGACATCAGAGTTCAAAGTTACAGTTATCATCGTAGAGAGTTGGGGGTTGCTATCATTACATGTACAATTAAAATCTGCAATATTTATAGAATTTAGTGTGTTATAAGTTGAATAACACACATGAATTGAAAAACTGGCCACCATTTGAACAGTTTATTCATTCAACTTGTAACACACTAAATTAGATAAAAATTTCATTTTTCAATTTCGTATGTAATTGTACTCTTTACGATGACAAATAGCGAAGTTATTGTCAAAATATAATTTCGAATCCTGACCTTTTAAGAAAATGTAACGTTACAAGATTTGGCAGGGCCGAATAACCGACACGATCGTTGCAAGTGGAAGCTTCTTCACGTATGTACAACTTTGAGGCCTGCCAGAACCAAGATAGTGATGCGAGAGAAGAGAGTGGGGACAAGTCTACTCGGCCCCTAAGGACCTAGCGGATGTCAAGAAGGTAGTGATACGTTTGTCCCTGACTTTCGGTCATGGTAGGCTCCAAGCTGTGCTGATACAGGTTGGGGCAGTAAAGTCTATCTAACTTTGAAGATAAATTAAAAAATAACAAAAAAATATTAGAACAAAACTTTATTGTGGCATTAGAAGGGTACAACTGGAAGTTAATTTTACTTTGTTTTAAACAACATATCATTCAAGTGACGTCACTCATTGTCAATATACTGATGTAGTCGCTTTATGAAGTTCTGCGAATAAATTAAATATATCCATCTCTCTCCTGTCTAGGGATGAATGATACTGTGACTAGAATTCAATTAGTTTCAATCTTATTTTGTAAATACAATTTTGCTAATAGTAATTTTGCTGCATTATTAGATTTACATTCGAGGAACAACCATTTTGTAAGCATATTAATTATATTTTTCTAACGAAATAAAAATGATAGTTGATACAATGTAGTTTCCTTTTATATTTTAAAAGACCTCTTCTTCTGCCACACCAATATGTCACTGTGTAGATGCTTCTCGTAAATTACCCTAGGGTTTTCACTACTCCAATAACAAATTTTTAATAGGTTTCTATATGAGAATATTTTATTAAATAGTCTCCTTTACCCTATTTTATGTTCTTATTTTAATTTTTGTCCGCTATCATACAGTAACAACGACAGACAGAATCATTTTATCCGCATTGATATTTTGACCCTTCACTATAGAATAAAGTTATATACAAGTATTGTACAACTTGACTGAATTCCTTCTACTACATCAGTACATCTACCATTGCTGAGGAATGTCCATGTCCTGTGATATATTAATAGCATAGTTAGTTTTAATTTAATTAAATAACTTTGAAGCGATATGAAAAGTGTAAACATAAAAGCCAGCCGTGGAATGCTTGGTATTTGATTAAATCACCGCTTCTAAGCGCATATAGGTTGAAGTTTTCTATATAAATTGAATGCTTTGCAAACTGGAACCTTCTAAATTGACTTCGTTAGGATGTTAAAATCAGTCACAAATTAGAATTTGAGTTTAAAATATTTTAAGTGTGTTTGTTGCTTACGGTATTTGTGTGCTTCCAGTGAACTGTTTGGAAATTCGTAATCACGCTCTGATATCATTTGAACTGATATAAACGGTGGCCATCTTTGGTCAGCGGCTTAACCTATAATAATAATGTTTTATGTTTATGATAATGATTTTTAATGTTGTTTGTTCTTTTTAACCCAATTGTTAATAATTGTTTTCTGATTTTTTCTTTTTCTTTCTTTATCTTTGAAGTGTTTTACACAACTATGTACTGTTCTAAAAGACAAGTAGAATCCTTTTTTCATCTAGTCGTGATTTAGATCCATATATTCTATGTTTCCTATCAGGTCAAGGTCATTTTCGTTTAATGACAATTATTCTTGAAAGGAAATGTTTATTTAATTGCAATTTTGCACACGGGTTTGACCTTGGGGTTAAAAGAAAGCTTGGGGGGGGGGGTAACGCGATGATGAGGACGAGAGGTTTTTTGCTTTTGAACAGTAACCAAAAAAAAAGAAGATGAGACTTAAACGAACGATTTTTGTGTTTGTAAATATTTGAAAACGCGTGAAGGTGTTTGTTGGAATGGGTTTGAAATACCGTTTCCGGTAATATCTACAAAACATGTGTAAGAAGACCATCAGCCCTCATTACACTGTACTGTGGCAATGATTTTATTCTCCAACAAAACGGTACCCCACCCTATTAAAACACATCTGTCCGAGAATTACTGGATCGGGAGTATCCCGGTAAATGGATTTAGTCGTCTTGGTCCCCATCGATTGACTGTCACAATCACAATTTGACGCCCGTCATTTTTCCTTCTGTGGTTTTCTTAAGAAGGAAATGTTGTCTCGGAAGCCATTTACACTAAACATCATGAAACATTTCATCTCTGAAGCGTTTCATGAAATCGACAGTGACAGCAGTCTTGTTTAAGAAAGATGGACGTCAGTTTGAATATTTACGAAATTAAATTGTATTCAAAGCATATTTATTTTTATATATTGTTTTGATTTGTCCGTCTCCAATCTTCAGTTTTTTTTTCAAATGATTATTTGTTTCGACAAAGTACTGTCATCTTCAGATTTTCACTAAAGTTTTTTAGGAAGGAATATAAACTTTTATATTTTAATTTACAACGTTTTTGTTAATGTTATAACTTTGTTTGTTTTCATTTTATATAACACGTTCGTTTTTACGTCATTCATATTGAATGGAAATTAGTTTTACTTGTACCTCGTGTCCCATGAAGAAGTGCTATTTTTGAATTAACACTCTTCAACTCAACACTTTACAGTTATGTAAAAAAGTACCTTCGAGTTTCAGTTTTATAGTCAATTTTAACAAAATGGCACAATAACTAAAAGAACAGTAATCTTCTGGATATAACAACTTCCAAAATTCAATGAAGTTAAAATGTGCATTGCCATTTGTTAAATCTCGATCAGCTGTTGTTTTGTTAACACATAACAGTGAAATAATTCTGTTCAATCAATTTATGTGTGATATCTAACATCGAAACAGTGAATTTGTAATTGAACAAAAAATTAAATGTTGTTCTTGGGCTATTACTTTTGAAAATGAATATAAGGCTATAAGGTGTTTTCATACTTTATAAGTATAAATATGAAACTCAAGGGTAGTTTTTTTTATATATCTATTTAACGTAACTGTAAAGTGTCAAGTTTGTAGTGTTCCGTATGTCTGGGATATTAATTTTAAAATAGGGACCTCTTCATGGGACATTCAGTATATTCGTTTAATAAAAAACTTTAGTGAATACCTGATGATGACAGAACTCTGTCGAAACTATTTATTATTAGGAAAAAGAGAAGATTTCAGACAAATTAAGGTAATCATTTACGTAACGCAATCTTGGCATCTTCTATTCTACAATATGTAAAAATTTATTTTTAACATTTGTGGATAATCTGTAATCAAATTATAATTGTAAAAATAACTAAACATTATTATAAAATTATGAAAAATTAGCTATAATTGTTAGCCTACGTGATTGTATAAAAAAAAGTGGAAATAAATCTCACTACAAATTAACCAAAGTTTTGCTTATATCAACAGTGGAATAGGAAACATTTCTTGTTAGCGGGAACTAATCCATTCTGCCCGGGAAGTCCATGAATTACTTGTTGGATCTGAGTGAAACTAACCTAAGTAATTCTATCGACTTGGCTTGGCCTTGGGTTTAAGTGGATTTATTAGGTCAGTACGTGCATATATTATAAGCTAGATAGTATCACTTGAATGGTAAAGCCAATCTAATCTAGATACCTCACATTGTCCAGTAAAGTTGTCGGAGATTTTGAATTTACATTAAATCGTCTGTGAAATTTTGTTTTCGTGAAAGTGTAGGTTTCAGTATGTAGAATAACTTTTTTTGAAATTTATGTTTGTACATAGAGAGATTTTTATTATATTTTTTTAATTTTCCAAATCTCTAAGATTTAAAAAAATATATAATTTCCAAATCTGACTTCTTGAATAATGTGATGTAGTTACGAAATTCGGTATGGCTGAATCAACGGAGCGAACGTAGCGAGTGGAGGCTCACCAGGGCCGACGTCAAAAAAGAAAATGTTTTTTATCAACTGTTTTTTAACAAAGTTGACCAATTAGGCTTGGTTTGGATATAGCGGCGGGAAAGAATACAGGCCTCTGATTCGGTGTTGGCAACCCTGCATGTTAAGCAAAAATACTGCAATCAATTTTGAACCAAATTCATGGTTAAGGTGACGTTTCAAACGGAATTTGTTCCAGAGCCATCACAACCCAGGTTAGCTAGTGTACCTAGCAACGATGGGAACTGTATGGAAGGTTTGTCGTTGAGGATGGAGGGATACGTCTTCACTATGATGAGGCTGGGTAATTACCATGGTGTCGCTAACTAAAAATCGTATCACTCACAGTTGGTGGGAATTTTATCATTTTAAATCGCCAACAAAATGGCCGACAGCTGGTTAGTTACGTCTTAAATCACCGCGCATGCGCTATCTCGCTTTCAAAACGAATCTAACTTTTAACCCTGACTCTGCACTACTGCAGAAAACTGTAGTACTTTTACAAGTAGCGTGCAGTACTATACATTCTAATATTTGACCCACTAATTGTCATCCAATCTTAATAAACTTTATACCGTTGGAAAGGAAACTTTTCAAACTTTAATCTTTGTATTTACCATATGTTTCTAAAATGAATATTAACACGTCTAATGATCGATGGAATAATTGCAGAACTGTAAACAGCTGGTCCGTGCGTCGACGAACGCTAGAATTTCGTCAACTTTCAAGACCTATAACAGTTATACACACCGACTTTAGGACAATGATATTTACACCAATAGAAAGCTTGCATTTCCATCTTTCTAGAACTGCTTTCAAATCTTAGATCACGTTTACGGTTTAGGTTTTGTGTTCAACCGCATAAACCTTTGCTATTGGCCAAGATTTGGACCAATAAGCAAGCTTCTTTGGAAGTCGATATGTTTCTCACAGATGAAGTGTTTGTAAAATTCTTTTTACAAGGTATTGAAGATAAAGGTTCACTGATTCCATTGGTATGTCTTGTTCACATTTTGTTCCACTGAGTCTTTAGACAATCCCCTCTCAAACCAACCGTTTTTACAGTTGCAAATCATCCGCTATGTTTGTATCTAAAACCACACGGTTGGCACGTTTTAGGTTAGCAGTTAGTTTGCTCTGAATTGAATGATATTTTGTTGATTTATAGTGAATAACGTTTATGAAATTGTGTTTTATATATAAATAAATAAGTGTAGTGTTTGTTATTGTGTTTGTTTAGTGAAATTAGTTTTAGACAAGCTAAATTTAGTAACATTGTAGGCTATGTCGGTAGGTGAGTTGATAACATACATAACGAAATTTCGTTTCGTAATTTCTGATTACAAAATGGTAAGTTACATAAAATGTTCAAGTTTACAGTTCTATTCTATGATTTATTCTCTACAATTTGGTATATAAAATTTCATTTTTGGGTAAAGGATACATTTTAGATTGGTGTTTCAAAATAGGCTAAATTTTAGTGCCGGTGTGTAGTACGGACATAAAAAAATCTATTTCATAAAAACTACTTTGAAATTGGTAAATGTTTTTACATATTTCTATTCACAACTAAATTATGAAACTTTTGTGTATTTTGTATAACCAGGCCTATACATTTTTATAGTATTTATTTAGGCCTGAATTTAGAAAAAAATCTTCCGTTTTTGAAAATTTTTGCTTCCTGAGCTTATAACTTTTACAATTTTGCACCAATCAAATTTTTAGTTACATATTTGAATAATTTGGACCTTTTCCTAAAAAAAAGCTATGGATCACTTTATGATTGGGATAGAATTTCTATTTTTGGCGAATTTTTGAAATTATTTCAACCGATGAAAAAAAACGTGAATCAATTAGCATGGGCAAATAGAGGGTTAAAACGCGTTTCTTGTTACGTAAATTCCTCATTTTAATTTTTCTAAAAGAACCGTGTAATTTTCAATTATCTACAAAACTCAAGCGGTGGTTTACATCAGAGCAGTGCTACCTTATAACGAAATAATGCTGGTATTTGCTTACATTTATTTGACCAAATCGACATTTGTTAGTGAGCACAAGTTTATAATTTCTGTTGAAGTTTGTTGTTTAGCAAATTGAAAGCGTCAAAAGGTTTTCATTAGTAACTTTGTATCATCAGGTACATTGTGAATACACCTTCTCTTTAACTCTGATTTTAATTAAATATAACTCTTCCTCTTCGTCAACAGGATAGTTGTAAACGTTTCATTTACTTCTTTTAATTTTATTTAGAAGATTTAATTAATTTTGAAATCTGATGTAATAGAATCGTGTATATTTATAAGGATTATAGTAATTCTACTCGGTTTTCAAACGATATTATTTATCAAATAAAAACGCTAATCCTCCAATAATCATTCTAAAATTTAAAAAAAAAACCCGTGTGCAAAAAATTACGGTTCAGGATTAATTGCCAAAAACAAAAGTAAACGATGACCGCCGTCGTTAAAAGTACGCTTAGGTTTTGTTTATGGCACAAACGAAGCAAGCTTATGCCCTTATACAGGGTGTCCAGAAATTACTCGACCAAACTTTAGGAAATGATTGTGTAGGATGAATAATATAAGAAATGCCATATAACATATATTTTGCTTAGTTTTCGTCTATCCGCCATTTTTTTTTTGAGATTGCATAATCTGTTCTTGCGATAACCTATTTTTATAAAATGACGCAGAAAATAACATTTTTCGAATAACATTTAGCGAACGAGTTTGTTGACAGATTTATATTTTTCTGGAACGGAAATTAGTAGTGTTGAAGGCCTTTAAATTGAGGTATCACATGCTATATGTGTTCATTACACATTTTTGAGATGGTAGTGGAGGGATGATTTTTTAAAATTTGTAAATAGGTATTCAAATAATTGGGGCATTTGTAAAAAGGAATTCATCTTTAAGAGATTTTCCTATTTACTATTACCCCTACCTCTTTCTAACTTTTAAGTAATAGATGTGGTAAGTTTAAAAAAAAAAATCTTTCTATGGATATCTTTATTATTGGTATATTTTAATAGTTGTTGTTCCTTAACTACCCCTTTGTCATTTTTTGTTACCGCTGTATTTTTCTTATATATAGGACAATACAAAGAATATAAATGCAAAGTTTTAAATATATAGGATTTATCTTTTTGTCTGTGTAGACGGGTTGCGACTTACAGACAGACAAACACGCGGTATATTATAAGCTATGGGTTCTTAATAGAGTGAAATCAATGAAAATTTGATCCATATTTTAATGGCTATTGAATTGTTTGACTCACATCTCACAAAACTGCTTTTACAACTTGTACACTTCTCATTTCTCATTGTGTGGTTATATTAAATTGTATTCGTCATACAAAAAAGCTATGCTATATGATTTCGTTCTCCAATTTAATTTCAAATCCATATAATTTTTTCTTAGATTTGTAGGTCACGCTGTGTAGAAGTTAAATGGAGGGTGGGGGAGATGTGATATCTGACACTTTAAATTTGGTCTAACGCCAACATATTAATTTTTTCGTGAAATTAACATACATATTCGTAATCAAAATAACTTCACTCCACACATAATATTTTAAAAAACGAATTTTCAATTTAATCGTTTTTTACCTTAAACTACCCCAAGGTCATTTTTGTCACCGCTATAGTTTTCCTATATGTGGGACAATACAAAGAATATAAATGCAAAGTTTGAAATATAAAGGATTTTTTCGTCTTGTATGTGTAGACTGTTTGCGACTTACAGACAGACAAACGGACATACACTCGCCTGGAATTATAAGGGTGTTTGGTTTTACCCTAATTAGAGCAATTATAGGTCTAAAATAAATTTTTTAGTCAAGTTGAGCAGTTTTTTAATGATTATTATCTATTTATAACTTTTAATTCATGGGGAAACAATTCCAGGCGTTGTGTATGCAAAAGTGAGACGTGAGGGTGTTTCATTATTGCAGCGGGTGCGCCGTGCTTTCTAGAGTGATGAAATTTTCACGTTTTTAATCATGTTTTGGTGAGCAACGTTTGTAATTTATCCCTTCCCCCTTTTCTCTGTTGTTTAAAGGCGGAACATTGACTTAAAAAAAAGGAAAAAAGAACATAAAATAAAGACGTTGAATGTTCGAATAATTCAGGGTTGAAAGAGAACAACCGTTGGTGAAGAGAAACCTGATAGATAAAATGAAAGACACTAGTCGATAAAAGGTGTAGATCCAGCTTGAATGCCTGTATTCACTATAGATGAGCCTTGAGATTTGTTGTTATTTACCCGCACACAGGGAATATTCAGATTAAAACGTAAATCAAATATTATACACAACATATGTGTTATCTATTCATGGTTTTTTTTTTTAGCTGTGTCGTTTTTATTAGTTCATTCTCACTTTTTCGTATTGAAAAGTCTGTAGGATGGGTTAAAAGTGCGTGGCCTTTTTTCTTGAGGTTCAGTCACAATAATTTTAATGTCTTACGCAATATCCATGAGTAACTATTTTTCGAGCGTGATAAATACAAATATAAATTTGGGCAGTAACGTTGCACCATTCATCCTCAGAACTAAAAATAACCTTCGTTGTTATCTAGACATAAAATATCTGTTTTACTATATTGTGAGGAAATTTTTTTTCTCTAGTGTTATTTGTTTGCCTCTTTATTTATTTTTTGAGAAGGTTGGAATAATAAATGCCCCCACCTCCGCCCATCAAGTTGATATAAGTTGAGTAACAAATATTTTAAAAGATACATACAATAATATTTCAAGTGAAAAATATACGACCTAAACTGGGAATCGAACCCAGGACCTCAGTTGGTAGAGCATTGGCGCGTAAAGCCAAAGGTCCTGGGTTCGATTCCTAGTCTAGGTCGTATATTTTTCACTGCTAAGTAAAAAATCGTATAAGCGGAAAAATTAATAAATTAAATTTGATAGATACATATAGATTTAAATGAGCTTAATGTTGCTCGCAAATCTTATTTACTATTTTGTGAAGTTAGGTTAGTTTTAAGGTTTTTTTTTTTTTTTTTTTTTTTTTTTTTTTTTTTTTTTTTTATACCGAGACAGCATTTTTGGGAAATGGAAATCAATAAATTTTTTGTTCGATCGCTCAAAAAATTTGGATTTAAAAAAATTGAAATACTGTAATGAAGAAAAAAATTATACCAAATTTGACCACTACTAAATCGACCTTGGTTTCTGTTTTAGAGTCCCGTACAGAAACAGTAAGATATTTAAACACTTTTTTAAGTTCAGAACAATCCAAAACTGATACACTCGCGAGAAACTCATCATCGTTGTTTTGTGCTGTCATAACTTTCCCTATATTTTGTATATATGGTGTCCCAGAAGGAAACCGATATATTTCACAAGTGTATTCTTCCTTGCACCTAAATAATGAAAACAGTTCATGTAAACATTGGTCCGGAAACGCTTTGTTTCTAGACAATCCGCCATTTTGTATTTTTTTTTTAAACATTGTAACTTCGGAAGTAGGTAATTTATTGAGTTCAAATTTGTAAAAATGCATTTATTATATAATTTTTTACAAGTACTGTATACTAAAAAAAAAAAAAAAAAAAAAAAACTTGAAATTTCATCACGTCGAATAACTCGAAAACTGTTAACTTTAATAAAAATGTTAATGGACGACATTTTGAAACTGTAAAAAATAAAATTTTGTTTTTGGTACACGGAACAAAAAGTCAAAACGTCGGATTGTTTGAAAACGAAACGTTTCTAGACCTAGGTTTATATGAACTTATTCATTATTTTAGTCCTGTGAAGTCTGTCGGTTTCATCCAGGGACACCTGTATATAAGAGGAAAATAAAATGATTAAAATAAAAATTTAACTATTTGTCGACGTTGATAGTTACTATAGAATAGTATTTGATAGTTTTTAAATAGTTTTATCGGAAAAAAATTATTTTGCATGTATCAAAACACAACAAATTTACTCTCCATCATGTCAGCTGATCGACGAGTATTTTCTTTTCTGTTTGATAAAAAATTTATTTTGTTTTAAAATTATGGAAATCCATCCCTACAATTTCATTGGAAAGAGTTTTTCAGTCGCAAATAATTCGATTTAATCTCAAATCAAAATAGTCGTAAATATCGGTATCCTAACCTAACCTATTCCATTTAATCTGAAATCAAAATAGTCGTAAATATCGTAACCTAACCTAACCTAACCTATTCCATTTAATCTGAAATCAAAATAGTCGTAAATATCGTAACCTAACCTAACCTAACCTAACCTATTCCATTTAATCTGAAATCAAAATAGTCGTAAATATCGTAACCTAACCTAACCTATTCCATTTAATCTGAAATCAAAATAGTCGTAAATATCGTAACCTAACCTAACCTAACCTAACCTATTCCATTTAATCTGAAATCAAAATAGTCGTAAATATCGTAACCTAACCTAACCTAACCTAACCTATTCCATTTAATCTGAAATCAAAATAGTCGTAAATATCGGTATCCTAACCGAAAGTGTTTATAAACACGATCTCCCGCTAATAATGAAGCATAGACTAGAGACAGATGTACTCGGTGACAGTTGACGCTTCACCGATCCTAACATGTACAGATTTAGTCATGTATGTGTGTTGCCATTTGTCGTCGGTTGACGGTCCCAATTTAATCAGATTTTATCTGACTTGTTGAAGTGGAATTTAGATTTCATATCAGGCAGAAATACAGGGTGGACGAAATCTCCTGCTCAATATAGATTGTCGCGTAAATTTTACTTTCTCACAGTTATGATACATTTTCGAAAATATTTTGCAGAACAAAACAACAACACACTTAATTTTATTTACGACAGCCTGTCAGTTGTCGTTGTTGTCTATACGTAAGCACGATATCGCCCACTAGTTCGGGTAGTATCTTCGTCGCCTTACACGAAATGGTTCCCTTTTAACGAATCTGCATGTTATCAGGTCCAAAAGTGGGCAAAAAATTTTTAAACAAAATTTTCTTAAACAAATTCGATTTTTTTTAGGTAAATTGGACCATTCTAAAAAAAAACGTTTCTTGTGATTTTTCTTAAAAATTGATATTTTTCGAGTAAAAACATAATAATATATAAAGTTCCGAAAATCGTAAAAAGGGTAACTTTGACACTTGAAAACTATGGTAAAAATTATTACTTTTGATGTTGCCAAAGCTCTCAACTAATCTTTGAACACCCCTTAACAATATCCTGAAGAGTACTGGGAGATTATTTTATTTTGAATATTTCTTTTTTAATTGTTAATTAATCGCGTTTTGGAGGGCCCCCGGCGTTCTACTATATACTTATATAAAGCGCGAGCTACTACGACTCGCTTCAAGCGCTTAGGCGCGCGAACATTAAACACAGACATACACCCAGGCACAAAAACAGACGGACCGATTGAGATTAAACTACAATACAAAAAAATTATAATGTAATCTCTATATACAGGGTGTCCCACGATGAGGTGCACGCTTTTGATTTTCTAATTGCTTCTTCCTAAACCGATTATTTTGTAACTTTACATACGTTCTAATAAAGTTACCAAAAATGTTGTGTGAAAATATCAAAGCACTGGTGTTTATAGAAACAAAATGGCGGCAACATAAACATCTTCTCTGCTTCTGTACTTTTATGCCTTTTAACTCTTTCATGTTTAATTGTTGAACAGCTGTTCGATTCAAATTAAACAAGAATTAGATTAATACAGAAACTTATAACCTAATTCTTTTGAGTACAATTTTATTGTCCTTTGTAGTTACAAAATGGATTTTACAGTTGAGAAAAAACTAAAGTGTTGTGTGTAGGCCTTTGTTTTTAGATTGGCCACCTCGGTTTCTTGATTTTAACTGTGTGTGACTTTTTCATATGTGCCTATTTAATAGAGGAAGTGTACAGACGTAGTTTCAACAATGATAAGGATTTGAAGAGCGTTATCAAAGAGGAGGCGTTGTTATCAATGTGTCACTGTGGATGGGTTTCAGTTTGAATGAATAAATTAATTTTTTAATATTATTTTTATATTTTAAAAACAAATAATTAGTTTTTATTTTGTTTTAAAAGAAAATTGTGTTTTTATCAAATTACGTTTCTAGCAATAATAGGTTTTTTTACAAACGTAACAAAAGTGGTACTTTATATCAATGGCTGTTTTTCTGTGTTGCCGCCATTTTGTTACTATAAACACCAGTGTGTTGAAATTTTCACACAACATTTCTGGTAACTATATTAAAAATTATGTAAAGTTTCAAAAGAATCGGTCGAGGAATAATCAATTAATGGAAAATCAAAAGCGTGTACTACATTGTGGGACATCCTGTATATAAAGATAAGCAAAACTGTTTATACGATTTTATCGGGTTTATTTTATATTCTACATACCGGATGATTTTTTCAAAACTCTTCACACTAAAAATTTTTTTTTTAACCGAATAAGGAATTCAAATAATGTTTACAGTGAATCTGTTAAAAAAACATTTTTTGTTATCGGTACCTTTGGCTTTTGATGTTATCAAATTAAAGTACATAACAAAAATTGAATTTTGTTTTTCCCGCCAAAACTCATATTTTTCCTTACCTTTCAATTTGATATATCACAAGCCATAGGTAGTCTACCCATTACAAGTTTTGGAGTTGGGGGTTGTTTGGGGGTTTTGTACAAGTGTTTTTTAAACTTCCCCTACGTCTAAACAGGTTCACAGTAAACATTATTTGAATACCTTTTTCGTTTAAAAAATATATATTTAGGTTGAGGGGTTTTGAAAAAAATCACTGGTATGTTTGGTATCATTGTTTTCAGAATTTATCGGAATATAATACTGTTGAAATGTTAAATTTTTATTAGGTTTTAAAATTATAAATTATTCCAACCACGCTTTTCCATTCCGGTTCTGATGAACACTATTAGAGTATTTGTGAACTATCTCATCCTTTATCCTTCCTTTTTTTATATTGCAATGATGACCGAGCGATGTTTGCCTTTAAACAACAAGAAAAAAAAAGTCTAGAGAAAAACACAATTAAAATAAAACTGGTAGTTTTTCATCTAAAAACGTGACATCAATTTTTTAACCTGTAACAAAACTTTCTCAACACTTGGAGAAAGTAAAAAGAAGTAGAAGTAGACAGTTTAACTTGCTTTGCGTTTCAGTTATGTTTTGTTAAGCAGAGAGAGATTTTTGCCTTTAAACAACAAGAAAAAGAAAAAAGTCTAGAGGAAAACACAATTAAAATAAAACTGGTAGTTTTTCATCTAAAAACGTGACATCAATTTTTTAACCTGTAACAAAACTTTCTCAACACTTGGAGAAAGTAAAAAGAAGTAGAAGTAGACAGTTTAACTTGCTTTGCGTTTCAGTTATGTTTTGTTAAGCAGAGAGAGATTTTTGCCTTTAAACAACAAGAAAAAGAAAAAAGTCTAGAGGAAAACACAATCAAAATAAAACTGGTAGTTTTTCATCTAAAAACGTGACATCAATTTTTTGGCCTGTAACAAAACTTTCTCAACACTTGGAGAAAGTAAAAATAAGTAGAAGTAGACAGTTTCACTTGCTTTGCGTTTCAGTTATGTTTTGCTAACGCCAGTGTTCAGATGTTTTCCTAGCTGAGGTACGCCAATAAAATCGTCACAGTTGTGTTGTAGGCTGAATGCATTATGCATAGGGTGTGGTGATTATACAGAATGCGGGTTTTCCTCCATACTCCAATGTTTGTAACGGCCTCACTTCTTCCAAGATATCTCTCGGAAATAACTCCCTGTGTTTTTATTGTTTTGTATTTTATACAAAAATAAAACAAATGTAAATTGTATTTACTAAACAAATTGCAAACCTACAATAATGTTTGAAGTGTAATAAATACAGTTTTATTTTTGTACATATTTCGAGATATTTAGAACGAAAAAATTAAATAAGCGCCATTTTGAATTTTTATGCAATGAATTTTAATAGTTTTATTAAAAGTATCGGAATTAAACAAATATTTTGGATCTAAGTCAATTTGGGTTGTTGTAGGCAACTACCAAGAAATTACTAATTTCCTGTTTTTTTTTTTTTGTGAATAACTCTGATATCGTTTTATCTACAGAAAAAATACAAAAAAACTGTTTTGTTTGACATTAAAAAAGGAAACTTTGGTGAATGCTTTTCAAAATATTCAATATCAAATACTTTAAACGGCTGCCATTTTGAAAATATACAAAATAAAGTCTTTATTTTCGGTACACTTATACAACGTAACATACAAAACGCGTATACTAAATTTGAACTCAATAACTTTTGTATTTCCAAAGTTATAATATTTATTTTGTAACAAGACAAAATGGCGGATATCTGGAAACTAAGTGTTTATGGAAAATAAATTCTTATTTTTTTCTTCTTTATACTGACCCACAGAATCATTATAAAAACATTGTGGTAAGGTACATCACTAAGTAAGGTCCTTAAAGGTCTCATGCATGGTTAAAGGTTAAAGATCTTAGTAGGCGGCTTGTTCTTACCCAGACGCACGCACTACGAGGTGTTTGTCTCTAAAACCTAAATGAATGGATTATTTTTATTCAAATTTGTAGTGAGGGCACAATTTGGTCATATCTGGAGACGTTGTTTCCCAAAATATAGGAGTGGCTGCATTAAACAAAAATACTTAAACCTTCAGTTCTATAATTATAATAAAATTTGAATAAAAATGTTGCTACGTCTAAATATTGTTGGTTAAACTGTTATAAAGATGTCATTTTTTTTTACAACTCTGGTTGTAAGAGCGTTGACCCAAACCCAAATCTGGTGTACTTACATTGTTATTTTTTTCTTTTTAAAGTAGCATTGTATCAAATTTGTAATTTCTTTAACGGACAACTTATAAGTTACCGGAGTTGTGTTTCTGACAGTAAGAAGAAGCGATATTAATGCCATTCCTCTTAAAACAAAGTTGAAAGTAAGTTCCATAACGAAAGCAGTTTCCAGATAAGAACAGATCCGTAGAGATTCAACTAACTGCTAGAAGTTTATAGTTATATATCTGAACATGGATTCAATAAAATAGAGAGAGTCTTTAAACTATCCCCTGGGACACAAGTCAAGCACTAAACCAATTACAGAGTTATGTTACACAATCTATATACGGAGAGGAAGTATTGTGATGCCCAGAAAATGTATCATCAGATTTTAGAGAATATAGACAGGGTGTTTCGAAATTACGGACATATTTCGGGAGCTGTTATAGAGGTAAAAACAAATGTATATAAAAATAGGTTCAGAAACGCTTCGTTTTACGCTTGGCGGCCATTTTTTTAAAAAGAAAAACATCGTTGAAAGTAGATAAGATATCGAGTGAAGATTTGAAGTCTGTTCAAGAAGAAGACCGCCACTCAAACAGTGACACCCGAATTCACATAAGTAATAATATACAAATATTTTGTATTTATTTCAAAACATATGGGTGGTGTAGAGCTCAATTTTAAGCACAGTGACCTTTGAATTCTCGCTTGCTTAAGCATATATCGTTACCTTGTTATACCTTGCAATCCTGCATTGGTGATGTCCTTTTCTCTTGAGGAATCCTCCCCTCGTATTCAATTCCAAAAGTCAGTGACATCTTTCTCTTGTCAATACGCTTGTTCCCTGTGGATCATGCGTCTTATCCTATATCTCTGTCCTGTCAGAGAAGCTCTTCTTCAGAATCGGATTAGGTTGAAGTAACCGAGGGTGAATCACTTTGTCCCCGCCCACTCCTTTAGATGGGCTTTTTTTTAATCAAGTTGTGTGAAATAATATTGTTAATAATGGTATTATAGTCCATTACCAGAAATGTACAGAAAATGTTTTCTTTTACCGTTTAAAATGCCAACTGGTGTTTAAATATATATATATTTTTTTGTTGATACCTCGGTTATCCTACAGGAAAAGAATAAAAGAAGCAATTTGTTCTTCGCGAAAAGAGAAAAATCTTTGTCGCTTGTAAATATTTTGTAGTGTTTTCAATTTATTCCATATTAAATGATAAAATTGCCGCCATTTTAAAAATGTACTTGGTTTTCTGGTATACTGGTGTTATTATAAATAGAAGTGGGGTTTACCCTCTAGACATTTCAGCCAATGAAACTTTTGTGTACTTCTGTAATTCCTAACTAGCTTATTTCCATTCGCTTGATTCGGATTAGAATTTTCCCAGGTAGGTTGCTTGTCGCTTCAAAGGTCGCATCTGGGCTTCCCATTTTCGAAATATATGTTCTGCAGTTTCTAGGTGCTGATTACATAGACTGCATTTCATGTTTTCTTGGAATAGTCCCATGGTGTTAAGATGCTTCTTGAAAGCGGCAGGGGCCTATACGAAGTTTAGGATTTTTCTCTGATTTCGTTAAGTGTGAGAAGTGACGAATTTAAAGAGTTTCAGATCTGGTTGGATGGTATAGTTTTCCCGTGAAGTATTTTGTCCATCGTTCCTTAATTTCCGAGTTTAGCCATTGTTTTAGATCATCTTTTGCTACGGCTTTAGTTATTCCGCATACATATTATGGGCCTATGAAGGATCTCTTGTCCAATTTTTGCCAGTTTATTCGCCTTTTCATTTCCTTCGTATCCTCTGTGACTTGATATCCAGCTGAGTGTTACCTGGTTTTGGGTCGAAATCTTGTTTAAGGTTCAGTGACAACCCCACTCTAGTGATGAGTAGTGTTCCTGTGAGATTACAGACTTTGTAGCAGCCTAACTGTCCGACCTGATAATGATTGGTATGTCCTTTAGCTAGACACAGTTGTGCGCATTCCAGTTGCGCCAATACAGTTGCGTATTTTCTCAAAGCTATACTTATATTTTCCTTGGTTGTTTTCAAATATATTCCCGCACCTGCACAGAAATTAGTACGAGATCCATAAGTATAGTATTCTATACTATTCTGTTTTGAAGGCCAGTCTCTGTTAATACCTTTTCTCTCTTGGATGATAACTTCAAATAGTATAGTCCAAGAGGTTTTTTTACTGATGTAATCACTTCTCATAGTAAGTACGTAATTATACGATTTGTGTTTACGAATGGTGCCGTGTTCTTTATGCCAACCGCTTCCTTTCCACGTTCCAGAGTATTCCATTCTGAATGCAGCTGAACTTGTATTACTTCTGTAGGTGTACTTCTAAAAGCTCCTGAGATGTAGACTAGTCAACCTACGTCTAGTGACATCTAGAAGTGTTACCACACTAACAAGTTACATAAATAATCTGTGTACCAAATCTTCACTCATATCTTATCTACCGTTAGAGATTGTTTTCTCACAAATAAAAATGACCAACAGACTGAAAACAAAGCGTCTATATTTATATATATATTTTTATTCTAACTTTCCAAATATTGCCGAGTAATTTTGAATCACCCTGTATATTTTAAACTGATAACTCTCCAACCGGCTTTTTTATGGCGACCAATATATTTTATTATGTTCTTATTTTTTAGCACAATTATAACGAAATTGTTAAAGCCTATTCCCCCCCCCCGTTGCTCTAGTTATCCACCATCGTCTAAGCTGTTAATTTCTTCTTGTATATGTGTTTGTTTACGACAATAATTATGGCTGCTTTCAGGAGCACAGTGTTTAAACAGCTGTTGGTATTTATTGACGAAAGCCAACCGTACAGGAAATGTGTTTTTAGTGGAAACTAATTGTAATGAAACAGTTGATAAGTTTATTAATAGCCTGTCGTAGAGACACGTGTTTCTATTCCAACATTTTGTTACTGATCACAATATTTTATATTATTATTGTTTAATTCAATACATTCGAGATGCGCCATTTAAATTGAGACAATCGATTATCTTTAAAACGGCAAGTTTTTTTAATAATAAGTTATTTGACACACTTGAAGGGGGAGGGACAAAAATGGTTTATTTATTTAAAAAAAATTTTTTTTTCTTTCTTCAAATTTTGCTATCAATTAATTTCTTTGTAGTAAGAAATGAATTATCAAAATAAAATTTAAAAAAAAAAGATCTTTGGTTTATTAGGTTAGGTTACTTTGTCCTTTCCAATTTTGTTCTAAAATTGATATTTTTTGAAGATCAGGATATCTCCCAATATTTTGAAAAATTAAGAAATTATTTCACATAAGGTTTCTCATTTTGATTTGACCTTGATTACAGACCAAACAAAGAATTAATAATTCAGCTTCAGTTAAATATTTTCATTTTATAGCGGAGAATAAGGTACCCTTGATGTACCAATACAATTTAACATTTCCTACAAGACCCACACAACATTTTGGTATTACATTTAGAAGATCTTATTGTATTAAATTGTATGATTGGTTGGGTTAGTATCATGATGGTGCCATCAACTTGTTGTATGAAGCGTTGATGATCGAGACTTTTGGCTTCATTAAAAGAAAAATTCAGTTGACCTTCACATGACCTTGAAAACATTACTAGATGAAGAATTTTGTTATTTTATTTCCTACTCGATATCAAATAACTTTTTTTAAAAACATTCTTTTTCAGTTTTTGTGATAATTTGTCTAAATTGAAATGATTCGCCTTATATATTCAATATTAAGTAAATAGGGTGAACGTAAATTTCATTAACCTAGAAGTCTTAATTATATTTTGCTTTTTCGTTTTTTTTTTTAAAGATCTATGAACTCTAGGATTTGCATCATCTGTGCGTAATATTATTTCTCTTCCAGTTGTCATCTTCTGGTCTTACTCAACTTGTAAGCTCGTGACCGCGTGACAACCAAAGCCGTGTCAACTGAAGTGTTTCCGTTCAAGTGAAATCTGTCACCAGAGCACAAAGTTAGGTTTTACAAGAAACTATTTGCATAACATTTAACATTGCTAATAATTGGCGAAGGTTTGTGTAATGACTGATTTTGAATACTTCCTTATTGTCACGGCAGTATTATTATCCTTGGATATTACGAAAGTGAAGTGTGTCCGTTCTGTCTAGAGCACAATGTTAGGTTAGGTCTGTCCAGAGCACAAAGTTAGGTTAGGTCTGTCCAGAGCACAAAGTTAGGTTAGGTCTGTCCAGAGCACAAAGTTAGGTTTGGACTGTCCAGAGCACAAAGTTAGGTTAGGTCTGTCCAGAGCACAAAGTTAGGTTAGGTCTGTCCAGAGCACAAAGTTAGGTTAGGTCTGTCCAGAGCACAAAGTTAGGTTAGGTCTGTCCAGAGCACAAAGTTAGGTTTGGACTGTCCAGAGCACAAAGTTAGGTTTGGACTGTCCAGAGCACAATGTTAGGTTAGGTCTGTCCAGAGCACAAAGTTAGGTTAGGTCTGTCCAGAGCACAAAGTTAGGTTAGGTCTGTCCAGAGCACAAAGTTAGGTTAGGTCTGTCCAGAGCACAAAGTTAGGTTTGGACTGTCCAGAGCACAAAGTTAGGTTATGTCTGTCCAGAGCACAAAGTTAGGTTAGGTCTGTCCAGAGCACAAAGTTAGGTTAGGTCTGTTCAGAGCACAAAGTTAGGTTAGGTCTGTCCAGAGCACAAAGTTAGGTTAGGTCTGTCCAGAGCACAAACTATTTTCATAATATTCAATATGGGTAATTGGCGAAGGTGGTTAATTAGTGAAGGTTTGTGTAATGACTGACTTTTAGTACTTCCTTATTGTCACAGAAATGTCGGTGGATTTTGAGTCAAAAAATAGGGAACTTTTTTTTCCACAAATGTATTGTGATTACAAAAATATAGGGTGCGTCATTTAAATATAGAAAAGGAAATATCTCAGTACGAAACATTTTGGCAAAAAATGTTTTACACAAAAGTCATTTGGTAAGGATGATGAAGGAAGAGATATAAGTGACATTATTCATTCTTTGTTTAATCTAGGGGTTATGTTTTCAAGGTCATTTGAATGTGAACTCAATTTTTTTTTAATAGAAACTTTTTAGTACATTCATATTGTATGTTAAAAAATGAGAAACTTTGTTTACTTTTTTAATCCGACTTTAACTTTTCAAGATATTAAAGAATTTTCTTCTAAAAAATTTTTTTGAAACATTTTAACAGAAAATGGTTTATGTATTTTAACTTGATAAACAAATTATTCTAGAAACTTCAAACAAATTATTCTAGTTTTCTCACATTTTAACCTACAAATTTGCAAATCATAAATTTGAGAAATTATTTCTTTTCAAATTCAGTACCTCAAAAGGGCATATTTAGGGGGGGGGGGTTGAATGGTCTGTTTCTCAAAATTTTCAATGAAAGCATGGGTCAAGAGATCTCTTCTGTTAAAGACCTTACAACCACAACCATTTTGACAAAGTTTTTTTTACAAAATACCTGTTACAGTTTCAATATGGCGGCTCAAAATGTATGAAAATTCAAGTTTAACATAATTTAACATTACAGCTATACCATTCACTAAGGAAAAGTCTCAATTATTAAAATAAGAATCAGCATACATTCAGATTTTGAATATGTCACATTAGTATGTTTTCTATAAATTTCTTGTATTCACTTTAAACCCCAAATTTTAAGGCATGCTATCTCGAGTTGTATATAATTTTTAAAAATTGAAAAATCCTACTTACAGTTTCAAAATGGCGGTCATAAAGTTCTATTTCAGTTGTGTTTTAAACTGTTGTGATTTTTTTAAAAAATTGAAGAATGACATTAAATTAAGTAGAAAACCATTGATTTTTATTTAAATTGTCAAATTTTACAACTATGTGTTAGTTGTGGGGAAAACAGTACCTATTGTGAGGACATGCTTACAGATCCTCACAGTTCATTCCGTTATTGGAAGGCGAGTTCATTGCTATTTATCGTCGCCACAGCATGTCATTGAGGTGCCATTATGGCGAGTGTGGAAAATATTTTGAAAACACACTAATGTGGCATGTCATTCAAAACTTGTATGTATGCTGATTATTATTTTGATATTTGAATCCTTCCGTAGTGAATGGTGTAGCTGTAATGTTAAATTACGTTAAACTGAATTTCCAGACATATTGAAACGGTGACAGGTATTGAAAAAAACTGTATGACAAAATGTTTGTGATTGTACGGCCTGTAAAACAAGGTATCACTTGACCCGTGCTAACATTTGAAAATTTTGAGAAAGAGACCACTCCCCCCTCCCCAAAATAGACCATGCTGAGGTACCGAATTTGAAGAAAAATATTTTCTCAAGATTGTCGATATGCGAATTATTGAGGTTACAATTAATTTTATATTTCTAGCTCAAACCGTTTGTCTACAATAAATCTGAGACGGGTAGTCTGTCACACCCTGTATTGCCAATAAATAAATCGGAGAATTTCTGGAAGTTCGGATGTGACAACTTTACTACTGGATCAATGTTTTAACTCTTTTCACAAAGCTTTCCTTTGGTAGCCTCTAATTCGTAAATTACAAATACTAATTGATTTGTTTAATCTTGTTTTCTCAAGTGTGGCTACTTAAGGACTCAAACTAAACCTATCTCTCCCAAAATGAGCGCTCCTGAGTTATCAGTGAAACAAACAATCGGGTTGCAATAAAAGACGTAATTTTTCCAAATCGGATGTACTGATTTCGTTCAAATCGTAGTGAAATTAGAAAATTAGTAGCAGAAAATTGCAAATGAAATAAATATTACAGTTGAGGAATAATTAACGGAAGTGGAAATTAGATAGTCGCCATTAAAAGCTCGCTTTAAATCGAATACAATTTACCCTGAGAACGTAGTTATGGAACGAGCGAAGCAAGTAGACTTTATTTAAATATTCGTAGTTTATCGTCCATGGTTTAATTTCATTTCCTGAGTGACAACTAACGAACTGACTTTTTTGGGACGAATAGTATTCGTTATTTTTTATTTAGTTTTGGGGATGGGTGAGTGAGAAAGTTTGTGCAATGTTTTTCCATCGTTTCCCCCCTTCTATTAAGAAATCCAATTGTATCGCTAATAATATCTCAATTTCGTTATAATATCCATACTTCTACTTTTATTTCAGAATTATTTCCCAACAACCTCCATTATACTCCCCCTGTAACGTTTTCTCTCTACGCTACTATGCGTTTAAAATAAGACTTATGATTTTGCGTCGTTTCTTTGTAATCCAATCCACATAATACCTCTGCCGTTACTCGCCTCACCTGTCTAAACCTATTTGAAATTCCGTATTTATACATACTTTACAATTTCAGTACAGTATTCACTTATTTTGCACTTTCTTGTTACAAATTTGAAGAAAAATATTTAAACTGACCAGCACACGAATTTATAATTATTAAAGTAGAAAGAAAATGCTACATTCAAAGTTGAAAATCGGGAGGAAAAGGACAGCAGTTATATAAAACCCAATGTTAAATTCTACCATCGAGCTAAAACAATCGAAAAATATGAGTAACATATAAAACAAACAGTTCGATCTTTGTCCACGTTTTGCCGAATTATGTTTTTTACAACCTCCTAAAGTGGCTTATTTAATGACTTGTTTATAAAATAATATCTTCGGCAAACTTAAAATCACTGGGGCAACTGTTTGACATCCGGTTTACAAATAGAAAAAAAAACCCTAATCGATTGGCAGCGGAGCAGATAGGGTTGTGAATATGTTCAGACAATTCATTATTTTTGTGATTTGAAACCAAAATTTGATAGTTTTCTGCACGAGCACAAACTTTTTGGAATTTTACTCTATATTCGTACATTGGGTAAGTAAAAAGTTACTCTTATAGTTTAAATGGATGATCCACTGTCCATGATTTAAGAGAGAGAGATAGTAAAACCTATAATATTTGTAAAATAAACTTTTTAATAAAACGGACTTGTAAGATATAGAGGATTTGTATATAGGAAGGATTTGTATCAAGAAATCTCGTCAGTGAAACCTTAAGTAGGATTTACTACAGGAAAAAGATGTTGAATCCTGACGTAGGTATTCATGATTCGTTCTTTCTTATAACTTGTTAGTTTATTAAATATATTAAATTTTGTTTTTGTTGTTTAAAGGCAAAACCTCTTAATCATTGTCGCTTTATAAAGAAAGGAAAGAACGAGCATAAAATAAAGACACCTAGCTCTTGAATACTGAAGAACATCATAGCAACTATTATGGGAATTCAAATAAAGATTAGCTTTTGAATTGTTTGTATCATAATTCTCCCGTTGCCACTTTCCTAAAATAACAACTTGTTATAATAAACACCTGAAAAGAATGGACTTAACCGAACTATCAAAGAAATTATTGAACTACCAGGAAGACAGAAAGATAAAAATACTGTGGGTAAAAGAAGTTTTTCATGATTTAAAAGTTGGAGTAGGAGAATAGGAAATCGACAACAGAAACCGGTTCAGGGGAAAAGTAGTAGAGGTGAAGGATCTGACGTCAAAGAAAACCGAAAGAAAAAAAGATGCTCATATCGGAAGAGGAAAGGCAGATACGAAGCCAGAGTATGAAGTAGTTCTGGTTTAAAAAAAAAAAAAAAATGTTTTTTCGCGTATACAAAAAGATATACAAAAACTACGACCCAGTTAAATCAGGCTAAGAAATTTTATTTAGATATAAACAAAGATAGCTATTAGCTGTTTTATTTGGTCTCACAATGCTGTCAATTCCTGGAAGAAACAAAAATTCCCTACATTATAAAGAAACCTTGTAATATTTTAGAAAGACACGTTGGAATCCAAAGCTAAACAAACTTGTGATTCTGCCTAACGACACTAGCACGCCATGTGCCGTACGCCTGCAATCAACGCTCTAATAGACGCATTAACACGCACTCACACTCCACATTACTGCCGCACTCATAACACGTACTCGTCCTAATAAAAACAAACTAACTCTCGCCGAGTGCGGAGTTCTATTAAGAGATAGCCAGTTTGTTTTCTTTACGGTTAATGTGTAGAATTGCAATAAGCTTTTTAATGAACACTTCTAAGCCTGTTTTCTTCTTATATAGGATGTTAGGGAATAAGAATGGGTTTATATACGTTATGCTGTCTTTAAGTGAAATGTCTTTGGAGCCGTTCTTGTAGTAAAATTGGAATCTAAAACCATCAAAGAAGCACCAATCAAGGCTTTATAGAACCCCTGTATAATGGATTACTTAAATAAAGTGTATCGAATCTGGTGAAAAATTAATGGAAGGAACTTTACTATCTATTGAATCAAAAATACAATTTTTTTTAAATAACCTAGAAATTTAATTAAGAGTTTAAAATTGAAAAATTCCGATTATAAAAATGGCGCCGTCATTTTAGAATGAGCTTGGCAACAACCCCTGTATAATGGATTACTCAAATAAAGTGTATCGAATCTGGTGAAAAATTAATGGAATGAACTTTGCTATCTATTGAATCAGAAATAAAAAAGTTTTTAAATAACCTAGAAATTTAATTAAGAGTTTAAAATTGAAAAATTCTGATTATAAAAATGGCGCCGTCATTTTAGAATGAGCCTGGAAGTATAATGGATTACACAAATAAAGTGTATCGAATCTGGTGAAAAATTAATGGAAGGAACTTTTACTATCTATTGAATCAGAAAAAAAAAAATTATGTAAAAGTTTTTTAAATCACCTAGAAATTTAATTAAGAGTTTAAAATTGAAAAAATCAGATTATATAAATGACACCGTCATTTTAGAATGAGCCTGGCAAATTGAAAAAAATTATTTTTCTTACATTTATTTGCAATAAGTCCACCTTGATTAAGGAAATTTAAATTTGTTTGATTAATCATTCGGGCTTGTTGCAATACGTGTAGAATAATGAAGGCTGATGAAAAGTATAGGCTACTGTACACTAAGAGATTTCTCTTTTAACGAAACTTAAATGAACTTCTAAAGAAATATTATCGGTTTTTATTGAAAATATGTCCTCAAATTAAACAAACTTAACAATGAGGAACTAAATTAAATTGTGATTGTACAAATAAATAAGCGGTACAAAACAGTACACAAACTTTGTCTAACCTAACCTAAACCACCCATCCAAAATCCAACCAAAACTAATCGTCGCTGAAAATGTCAGTTGAACAGTGAAAATCAACATGTCCGCCATGTAAATAATAATATTGTAACATTTACCAATTGTCAATTCATACTTTAGAAAATAAGTTTGTATTTAATTCCACTTGATGAAGTAGCTTTGCTTTCTTAGAAATTTACGTTTAATTTGACACGTTTTTGACATTATAAGTTACACACTTACATTTGCTATACTTTAGCTTTGAAACATGATAATACAGTACAAATCAATTTACGGTAGCAATATTTCATCGTGAGGAGGGGCCTCTACCTACTGTATGACCTCGCTCTGAGACAAAATATGGAACTGGACCAGGAAACCAGGCAGACCTAGTCATAAACCTATTTCTACTGCCAATAGATAGACAGAGATACATCATTCCCAAAAATTCATCCACAATGTAATATTTCGGCTAGTAAAACATCTTTCTTACAAATCTGTTGTAGGTGATTCAATAATTATTGATTAATCATAGAGTCATCTCCCGTTGCTATGGGAACCGAATGTGTAGATTGCAAATTAGAATTGTCACATTTCCCTAGGAATACGTAATTCCTGTCGTAATAAACGAATTATTACCAGCAGAGTCTGATTACTTTAGTCAGCCAAGTCTTATGACTAATTCATGATTTTAGATTGAGCACAGACTTTCGTAACATTTAGTTGACAGTATTCAACACGAAATGTCGTTTTGCTTGTTTCTGCTTCTCTAGCAATACGTAATTCCTGTCTTAATAAACCAAGTATTACCAGGAGAGTCTGATTACGTAGTCAGACAAATGTTATGACTAATTCATGATTTATATTATAGCACTGCCTTCATAACATTTAGTTCGTAGTATTATACACTTGATGTCGATTTGCTTGTTTCTACTTCTCTAGCAATACGTAATTCCTGTCTAAATAAACCAAGTATTGCCAGGAGAGTCTGATTACTTAGTGAGACAAATATTATGACTAATTCATGATTTAGATTAAGGCAGTGCCTTCGTAACATTTAGTTCGCAGTATTATACACTTGATGTCGATTTGCTTGTTTCTACTTCTCTAGCAATACGTAATTCCTGTCTTAATAAACCAAGTATTACCAGGAGAGTCTGATTACTTAGTCAGACAAATGTTTAAGGCACTGCCTTCGTAACATTTCAGTATTATACACTGGATGTCGATTTGCTTGTGTCTGCTTCTCTAGCAATACGTAATACTTGTCTTAATAAAGCAAGTATTACCAGGAGAATCTGATTACTTAGTCAGACAAATGTTTAAGGCACTGCCTTCGTAACATTTCAGTATTATACACTTGATGTCGATTTGCTTGTTTCTGCTTCTCTAGAAATACGTAATTCCTGTCTTAATAAAGCAAGTATTACCAGGAGAGTCTGATTACTTTGTCAGACAAATGTTTAAGGCACTGCCTTCGTAACATTTCAGTATTATACACTGGATGTCGATTTGCTTGTGTCTGCTTCTCTAGCAATACGTAATACTTGTCTTAATAAAGCAAGTATTACCAGGAGAATCTGATTACTTAGTCAGACAAATGTTTAAGGCACTGCCTTCGTAACATTTCAGTATTATACACTTGATGTCGATTTGCTTGTTTCTGCTTCTCTAGAAATACGTAATTCCTGTCTTAATAAAGCAAGTATTACCAGGAGAGTCTGATTACTTAGTCAGACAAATGTTTAAGGCACTGCCTTCGTAACATTTCAGTATTATACACTTGATGTCGATTTGCTTCTTTCTGCTTCTCTAGAAATACGTAATTCCTGTCTTAATAAACCAAGTATTACCAGGAGAGTCTGATTACTTAGTCAGACAAATGTTTAAGGCACTGCCTTCGTAACATTTCAGTATTATACACTGTATGCCGATTTGCTTGTTTCTGCTTCTCTAGCAATACGTAATTCCTGTCCTAATAAACCAAGTATTACCAGGAGAGTCTGATTACTTAGTCAGACAAATGTTTAAGGCACTGCCTTCGTAACATTTCAGTATTATACACTTGATGTCGATTTGCTTGTTTCTGCTTCTCTAGCAATACGTAATTCCTGTCTTAATAAACTAAGTATTACCAGGAGAGTCTGATTACTTAGTCAGACAAATGTTTAAGGCACTGCCTTCGTAACATTTCAGTATTATACACTTGATGTCGATTTGCTTGTTTCTGCTTCTCTAGCAATACGTAATTCCTGTCTTAATAAACCAGGTATTACCAGGAGAGTCTGATTACTTAGTCAGACAAATGTTTAAGGCACTGCCTTCGTAACATTTCAGTATTATACACTGGATGTCGATACGCTTGTTTCTGCTTTTAATCGATTCGGCTTCCACATCGTGTCTCGTGTATTGGTATTATATGAATTCTTGAATGAACAACCTTTAAGAGGGTAGAGAGGGCGGAATGTATCTCCTTTATGCGACTTATTTATTTTTAATGAGAGGTAAGTTGTGCTACAGAAAAGTCAACTTTTTATGATTTTTTAAACTATTTAATTTATTAAATATTAAAACAAATTTAATATAGCCTAAGCTCGCTTCGCTTGTAGCGTATAGTAAATCGTATTTGATCGAAATCAGATTTTTAATTCAAGGTTTTCTGTCAAACATTTCTGAACCGTAATATCGGTAATTGTTAAGAACAGCTTTCCCACTCTATTTACTCATTAAAACTGTTATTACTTTTAAAATCAACGTTTTAATGCTACTATATATCCTACATGTTGAGGAGGTTAAATTAGGTTAAGTTTCCCTTTTATTAGATGCATGATAACTCTGAAAATAGGTAGGTTAGGTTAGATAAACAGAGGAGAGTAAGCTGTCAGCTGTTAAAATCTTGCCATCGTAATTTTCTCTTCGACAATAGATAACCTACACAAGATAGAATATCAGCTGTACGTAGATTATTGTAGGATAGAGTGAATCTTTTTGAAGATAAGATAAAAATTATGGAACCTGCAAATGTCAATTTGGTAAACATCCGACTTCTGATGTCGGTATTTCTCGGGAACAATGACTTCCAATTAATCGGACGTTGGGACTAAAAGGATTAAACTAAGAAACGAAATTCTTTTCATCAATAATTTAATGATTAAAATAAAATTTGAACACAATTTTTCACAAATGATACGTTTATTCGAATTAAACGCATTTCAACGACCATGTCGACATCTTCAGTGATACCCGATCTACAATAATCAAACTAACACTGGATTGTTATACCGTACTCACTCAGTTTAGTATAATCTTCACATTAAACTAAAATTTGAAATCGGTACTCCCGATTTTGCAAAATTAAGAAGCCTATTTTATAACAACTCTATGGTCGATATTTGTTTTTTTACCGATAAGATGAGAATCGACATTTTTGGAGAGATGGTGAACAGTACGTTTTGTTTGGCTCCTTACAAACTACACTTGAGTAAAAGTTTATCAAACTCGTCAAAGCCAATTTTGATAAAATCGTAATTTTGTGTTTCTGTCTTATAACAACTAACCTAAAAATTTGAGTTACAAAGATATGGCATAAGTATACTGACTTACCAAATTTGATTAAAATCGGTTTAAGCTTTCTGAACATAAGACTGATAACACAGACAGGCATCATTCCAAAAAGAACTATTTTGTACTCTGAGGACGTCAAAACAGAAATCTTCAAACGTCTACCTAGATTTTTTAATGATTCACCTAGCTTTCCCTATATTGCGTAGGTATAAAGAGGGTTAACAGCAGCTGACAATTTGGAACAGCTGATTTCCAACGTATTTGACTTGAAATAAATTTAGATTTAACCCTGTGTTGTAAAGAACTATTTTAAAAATTTGTTTTTTTTTTTTTACTTATTATTTTTTTTTTTAAGAATAAAAAGTAGTTTTTCTGACCATTGTTTGACTAATATGTTTTAATTTTTCACGACCATTGTTTCTCCACTTTCAATGCAGCTGTCTCGGTCTTATAATATGAAGAATTTAATTCAGTTTATTATGCCATTACTTTGTTGTCGCGGAACCGGTGTAAGCAGGTGGAACAGATGTCAGATGTGGAGCGTGCATTGAGAGTACTTCCTTTCTATACCAGCTTTCAAGTCTTTTCCAGTCCAATCACCTGAACCTTGGCGTCTGACAGCGATTAATGTTTTACACTGTTGTCAATCTTTTCCACGATTCTTGTAGTTTAAATATCGAGAATAAAATAATTATGTCGTTATTAAATGACAGCCTTAGAGCGGTGTGAGTTCTTAGTTAGTATACAGTGAGTCCAAATAAACAATTAATCGTACACAAAACATAGCCATTCTGGTACCTACCCAGCCCCGCCATACAATGTCAAACATGTGTTTAGAACTTGTAAATGAAATTCGCAAAAGTTGGTCTCTTTGACTTTGTAGAAAATGTTATATTGTATTGGTAGATCAAGGAGTCTTTTCAAATAGGATAAATTTGTCTGAAATTTAACATTTCCTACAAGGCTAAAGGAAAGACTTTTGGGCATTACATTTAGAGCATCTGCTTGTATTTCATTGTATAATAGGGCTGGGTTAAGCATCATGATGTCATCTATCAACTGGTTTATTGTGTGAGAATTAAGAAAGTTTGTGTACCGGTACTTGTAACAATTTAGGATAATGACAGTCATGGAAACGTCATCTTGTTGCTAATAAAGTTTATTTATTTCATTTGATTATTATAAGCAGTTTGAAGCAATTTGTTGCGAAACATCATTGTTTGTAATAAAGTTTTTTTATTTTTTTTTTTTGATTTCATAACTTCAAGTATTGTTGGTAAAAAAGATTTCTTTCATTTCAAACTACAAATATTTTAAGCAATTTGATGCGAAACACCAATTGTTGATAATAAAGTTTATTTATTTCATTTGATTACATAAGCAGTTGAAGCAATTTGTTGTGAAACATCATTGTTGCTAATAAAGTTTTATTTATTTCATTTGATTACTACAAGTATTTGAAGCAATTTGTTACGAAACATCAATTTTTGGTAATAAAGTTTTTTTTTTTCATTTGATAATTTCAAGTATTTTAAGCAATTTGTTGCGAAACATCAATTGTTGGTAATAAAGTTTATTTTTTTCATTCGAAACTACAAATATTTTAAGCAATTTTTTGCGAAACATCAATTGTTGGTAATAAAGTTTATTCCTTTCATTTCAAACTACAAATATTTTAAGCAATTTATTGCGAAACATCAATTGTTGGTAATAAAATTTATTTTTTTCATTTCATAACTACAAATATTTTAAGCAATTTTGTTAAGAAACATTGTTTTTTTGCTAATAAAGTTTATTTCTTTCATTCGAAACTACAAATATTTTAAGCAATTTGTTGCGAAACATCAATCGTTGGTAATAATGTTTATTTCTTTCATTTCAAAGTACAAATATTTTAAGCAATTTGTTGCGAAACATCAATCGTTGGTAATAATGTTTATTTCTTTCATTTCAAACTACAAATATTTTAAGCAATTTGTTGCGAAACATCTATCGTTGGTAATAATGTTTATTTCTTTCATTTCAAACTACAAATATTTTAAGCAATTTGTTGCGAAACATCAATCGTTGGTTATAAAGTTTATTTCTTTCATTTCAAACTACAAATATTTTAAGCAATTTTTTGCGCAACATCAATTGTTGGTAATAAAGTTTATTTCTTTCATTTCAAACTACAAATATTTTAAGCAATTTGTTACGAAACATTGTTTTGTTGCTAACAAAGTGTGTTTCTTTCATTTGATAACTACAAGTGTTTTAAGCGATTTGTTACGTCCCATTGCGTGATAAACATGATAGAGAGGGGGTGTCCACGTCCAATGCGAACACATTGATCAATACTATCCTTGCTCATATATATGTTAACTACCCCATTAAGTTTTATCATTACCCTGTTGGATCGTCGACATCATCAGCTGTTTCACTAGGAATATTATTGTTATTGTCTCTTGTTTATTACACTTGACGTTCAGCTCAGCTAGTTTATGACACTTTACGATTTTCGTGCATTATCTGTTTCGTTATTACGACCAGTCTTGTTATTTATGGATGTTATTTTACTCCAATTTCAGTTGTCACAAAGATTGTCAGTTTCGGTGAATGCGGAAAAGTTTCATTTAAGCTAAATGTTGTTAACCGTATGTTTGTAGCTAATAAGTTTGTTTGAATTTTGAGACTATTACATTACTTGTGCGAGCGAAGCGTTGATCTGTTTTAATCGGTCGGATTTGTTTTGTTGTTGTTTAAAAGTGAATAATTGGGTCAAACGGGTGCTAACTCCACACGACTTAATGTCTACAGACAGATAGACACGCGCGTGAAATTATAAACAGATATCAATGAAAATGCAATCCATTTTTTATGGCTATTACATTTCACAAAAAACCTGTTTTTAAAACTTATACGCTACGCATTTCTCCTTGTGTGGTTGAATTTTATTGTATTCGTCATACAAAATACTCTAATATATGATTTACCACTGCAATTTAATTACAAATACAAATAATTTTTTTTCAGTTTTGTAGGTCACGACTTGTTCAAAGTTGGGGGGGGGGGGGTGATATATGACACTATAAAATAGAGCCTAGCACCAAAATACCAATTTTTCGTCAAATAAAAGTACATATTCGTAATCAGATTAACTTTTAGTTTTTATTCGATATCCTACAGATAATATTTCCAAAAGTAAATTTTTCAACTCTAGTTTTTTTTTTACATAGGCTATAACTATACCAAGGTTTTTTTTCTATATGTGGGAGAATAAAAAGCGTATAAATGCAAAGTGTTACTATTCATTTCGCCCGCCTATTGCGTACTAATCCTGCGTAAAGACATTGTTTCAGTTCATCAGGATGATGTGTGTTATCTATTCTTACCTTTTTGTTTAGGTCTGTCTACATTGTGAAAAAAACTTTCATTTGTTTTAACACATGTCTTGTATTTTATACAAAGTAACGAAGCTTATTAGTTGATGGATGAAATCTGATGATGACAATTCGATTGTCGAAACCGGTAATTTGAATTTCAAAATAGAATTGTAGACAGACCTAAAAAAAAAAAAAAATTATCAAAGTGAGTGCTATAGTAGAATATGTAAAGGGAGTTCCTATTTAGAAGTAAGCTGTCGAAGTACAGTTAAAACTGTAGCTATTGATTGCCTTCATGTGAGATCTGTTTTCTGTGATAATATGTTTAATTTTTTTTTTAATAAGTATTAAATCATCAAATTCAAATCATCTAGTATTGAGTCGTCATAGAACCGGCCTACCAGGAACACGGGGGTTGTAAGTTAAGGGCAGAAAGTAGAAGTCATAAGGAAAGAGTAAAGGACACATTTTTACATAAAAGAGAATACCCACGTCAGGATTAGGTCACATTCAACGTCTTTTTTCCTGTAGTAGGCCTAAATCCTACTTAAGGTTTCACTGAAGAGAGATTTCTTGATACAAATCCTTCTCTATTCGTTACAAGTCTGTTATATTTACCAGTTTACGTTATAGAAAAGTAGTTTTTACGATTTCCCTCAGGAAAATTTTAACTCTCGGGATTGTTCTACGAACCACGGGAGTTATTTGGCGACATTTTTAGACTACTATATTTAAATTTAACGTCATAACTTTTTATTTTCAAGAAAGAATTTTGATAATATTAAACAAATTGTATTGACCTACATTTGGGCAGTGTCCAAAACGTGTTTTTTTTAGAGTAGTGTGTGTCTGTTGTATGCGCAGTGTTGAAAATTCCAAATGCGTAGTACAATTTTTATCAGATTTGGTTTTGTGAGCATATTTTGGCCATATCTCAGGACGTTTTTATTTAATTATTTAGTTAGTTTGGGGGGGGGGAGCTGCCATAAAGAAAAATACACTTAATTACGTTTTTTAAAAGCGGCTCTAATGATATTGATCAAATTTTGCTCAAGTGTACCTTTACGGACTCTAACAAAACGTATTGGTCTTCATTTTTCTGAAATTTCGGTTCGTGTATTATCGATAAAATGGGCTGTTATAAAAGAAGTATTTCTCTACATCGGATCAACCGATTTCGTTCAAATTTAAACTCGTTAAATTAATGACTCTCAAACACCTGTTTAAAATTACAATTATAAAAATATTATGATTCAAGAAATATTTGCCAAGCTCGATTAAAACAAATACGATTTATGTTGAGGACGTGTTTATAACTCAAAAATAGCAAGTTTAGAAACACTTATTTAAAACAGGGTGTTTCACTACAATTTCTACTTTACACAGCTAGTTTTAGTATCATTTGGTAGCAAAATAGATCAAGTTTTAACTCATGTAGTGAATAGTACCGAATAGCACCACCGCAAGAACTAGTGACAGTTGTAAAAAATATGGTATCTTCACTGGTCCCGTGAGTGCTCGCTGTGTGTTTTGGTTTGAAGAATCAAAGTCTGCGATAATTGTACAATAGAATTTTCGTACAGAGTATGGCAAAGATCCTTAGTGTAGGCCTAACATTTACGAGTTTTATGTTGACACCGGGTGTTCAGTAAGCCGTAAGAAATCCTTCAGGCGTCCCCGTGTGTCCGATGCAAGTAAGGGGAAGTTTTGTTAACAGTTTTACAAAATCAAGCCGGCGTGTTTCTAGAGAGCTGGGCGTTCCACGTTTGACTGCGTGTTGAGAAAAAGTTTGTGTCTCAAACCGTTCTGTTTAACAATGGTGCAAGAACTATAAGACACTGATAGGGTTGCTGGTAAGGAGTTTTGTACGGACATTTTACATTGATTTCATTGTAAACATAATCTTCAGTGATGAGTCGATAAGTAAGTAGTAAAGTGAATACATGCAACTGTCGGATTTGGGGCAGTGAAAATCAACGACAATCCTTCCGTGATAGTCGAAAACGTTAACGTCTTTTGTAGTTTAAACAGAGCAAAGTTTCCGGTCCTTTTTTACGAAGAGAAAATTATCAACGGAACTGGAATGTTGGAAAACGTTTTAATCCCACAAATTGAAGAGGACGTCCAAGAACGCTGAATACACTTTCAGAAAGATGACACCGCCGAGATCCGGGATTTCTTCAATAACTGTTTTCCAGTTCATACATGGATAAGTCGAGGTTAATTACATGGCCACGTAGTTCATCAGATCTGACACCTCTCGATTTGTACTGGGGATTTATCAAGGATAAAGTTAAACCAATCTTACCAGCTTCTCTCGCTGAGGTGAGATCAAGAATCCATGCCGCAGTTGAAGAAGTTACGACAGACGGGTCTGACAGGATATCGACTTCAGATGGGATGTCTGCAAAATAACCAATAGACTTAACTTTAACGACCTAACCTAACCTAACCTAACTATAAGATAAAAAACTTGATTTATTTTGCTATAAAATGACACCAAAACTAGCTCCGCAGGTAGTTTGAATAAATTTACGAGTATATGAATTTACAAATTTGTGAAGTCATTTTTGTACTTTGTATATAATTATTTCTCTAAAGACAATGCCTCTAGATCATTTCCCCTTTTTAATTGACACAATCGATCTGACATATTTTGTGTTGATAAGTTTTAGGTTCGTTTTTATTTTACTTTTAGGGATGAGTGAGTGAGGAAAGTTTGTGCAATTCCGTTTATTATTTTGAAGATGTTCCTTGCGTCTAATTGTTATCACGAGAGACGTGTGATAAGCGTTATAACCCTCTAAGAAAGATATCGAAACTTTAAAAACGTGAAATAGTAAAATATAAAGATGGAATTTGAAATAGGTTTAGTCAGCTCAGGCGAGTAACGGCAGAGGGTATTTTGTGGATTGAATTACATACAAAGAAACGACGCAAAATCATAAGTCTTATTTTAAACGCATAGTAGCGTAGAGAGATACGTTTCGAGGGGAGGGTGTGTAATGGAGGCACTGGGAAAATAATTCTGAAAGCGAGTTTTAAATAAAAGTAAGAAGTATGGATATTATAACGAAATTGAGATAATACAGATGCAATTGAATTTCTTTGTAGAAGGGAGAAAACTGTGCAAAAAGATTGCACAAACTTTCTCAATCATCTATCTCCAAACTAAGTAAACTCTAAAAATATCATTTCTGTAGTTGTCAGTCAGAAAGTGAGAATGAAACAGTCTTTGAAAAAAAAAAGTATATATTTCAATAAGGGTCTAAACTTGCTTCGCTCCTATCATAATTACATCCTCAGTGTTAATTGTTTTTCATTAAAATCTACCCTTTATTGATGTGGGTTGAGGTTAGTTTTACCAATTATTCCTGAATTGTAGGATATTTTGTATTTGTAATTTTTGTACAGTTTCCTCCATCTCTCTAAAAATGCGGGTTTGTGAGTTATCTGTAAAAAGAATGATTCTGCTATAAAATTTCTCAAAGTCGGCTATTTTCGTTCAAATTTTAGTATTTAAAGATTTATGACCCAAACTTCTGTGCAATAAAAAATTACGGTTTAAGAATTGCACCGTTAAAAAAATTATTCTCAATCATTTAAAAGTGAAATACAATTTATGCTGGGGAAGCTTTTATGGCACAAGAAATGCAAGTTTTGTCCCCATTTAAAAATATAAATATTTTTTTTCCCAACAGGTTTATTTTCATTTTTTTAACTGTCAACTACAAAAATGACTTTTTTTGTGACGAATGTTAAAATCAACATTTTGTTTTTGTGTGAGAAAGTTTCTGCGATGGTTTTGCACCGTCTATTTGTTTCCCTATTGGCTCAAAATATCGGCGCATACGAAATTATATAGCAGTACGTAATTGGACTTTTAACAGTGATAAATTTTATTTACGAAATCTTTTATACAATTTCCTCTTTAATTCTTTGGAATAACGTAGTTGCCACCGCATGTCATCACATTTATTTTCCAAGTGAAATGTTTCATTAACAACTTGGGTGTGTTCATTGTGTTAAATGTTCAATGAAATGTATGGATGTTGGAACTCATTAGTTAAAATTAACCTCTACATGACATTCCAGTTATGTTTAAAATTATATATAGACTTATTACGAGTGTGCAATATTTCAGAGCTAGGTTAGGCCGTTAATGAAGTTCGGGACGTTAAAGAGGTACAGAGCGTTAATGAGGTTCGGGCGTTAAAGAGGTACAGTGCGTTAATGAGGTTCGGGCGTTGATGAGGTTCAGTCGTTGGTGAGTTTCAGTGCGTTGATGAGGTTCAAGGCGTTGATGAGGTTCAGGGCGTTGATGAGGTTCAGGGCGTTGATAAAGTTCAGGAGATACTGAGGTTCAGATCGTTGATGATGTTCAGTGCGTTGATGATGTTCAGGGCGTTGATGAGGTTCAGGGCGTTGATGACGTTCAGGGTCAGATCGTTGATGATGTTCAGGGCGTTGATGAGGTTCGGGGCGTTGGTGAGTTTCAGTGCGTTGATGAGGTTCAAGGCGTTGATGAGGTTCAGGGCGTTGATGAGGTTCAGGGCGTTGATGAGGTTCAGGGCGTTGATAAAGTTCAGGACATACTGAGGTTCAGATCGTTGATGATGTTCAGTGCGTTGATGATGTTCAGGGCGTTGATGAGGTTCAGGGCGTTGATGACGTTCAGGGTCAGATCGTTGATGATGTTCAGGGCGTTGATGAGGTTCGGGGCGTTGATGAGATTCAGACGCTGATGAGGTTCAAGGCGTTGATGAGGTTCAGATCGCTGATGATGTTCAGGGCGTTGATGAGGTTCGAGGCTTTGATAAAGTTCAGTACGTTGATGGTTTCAGTACATTGATAAGGTTCAGGGCGTTGATGAGTTTCAGCGCGTTGATGAGGTTCAGGGCGTTGATGAGGTTCAGATAGTTGATGATGTTCAGTGCGTTGATGAGGTTCAGGTCGTTGGTGAGGTTCAGTGCGTTGATGAGGTTCAGATCGTTGATGATGTTCAGTGCGTGATGGGGACAGATCGTTGATGATGTTTAGTGCGTTGATGAGGTTCAGATCGTTGATGATGTTCAGTGCATTGATGAGATTCAGATAGTTGATGATGTTCAGGGCGTTGATGAGATTCAGATCGTTGATGATGTTCAGTGCGTTGATGGGGACAGATCGTTGATGATGTTCAGTGCGTTGATGAGGTTCAGATCGTTGATGATGTTCAGTGCGTTGATGAGATTCAGACCGTTGATGATGTTCAGGGCGTTGATGAGGTTCAGGTGCAAATATGAACCATGGATCCAGTCTTTAAAAAATATATATTTTAATGAAAGCAAGGTGTACTTTTTTCATCACGAAACAAGATGTTTGTAGATATGACGACCGATTTGAGTTCGTAGAGGCTGCACTTGAAAAAATTTGATCAATATCGCTCCAGCCGATTTAGAAAATATCGTAATTTTGTATTTTTCTTCATACGGGAGCTACCTCAAGTTTTGAGTTTTCGAAAAAAAATGAAACGAATTCCGGATATATTGCCGAAATATGCTCACCAAATTTGATTAATATCGGTCCAAGGGTTTGGGCTACAGAGCACTGCACAGAATGTCAAGGAGACATCATAGCGGATATATATCTGTAAACAAAAGGATCAAGCTTGTGATTTTGGTCCCGTAAGTATATTATAGAGACTTATTTGTATAAATTCAGTCTTGTAAGAGGCAGTTTAAATTGTACAGACAGACAAAAACCCGAATGAAATTATAAGGGTCTTTGTTTTACTTTCGGGCACTAATAACGAGGAATCCATCTTTTAATGGATTAGAATTGTTCGTCTCACATTTCACAAAAACTGCTTTTAAACATTTCTCATTGTGTGGTTTAATTAAGTTGTATTCGTCATACAAATAACTATATTATATTATTTCGCACTGCAATTTAACTTTAAATCCAAATAAATTTTTCCAAATTTGTAAATAACGTTGTGTTCAAGTTAAAGGGGGGGGGATGATATCTGACACTTTAAATTTGGCCTAGCGCCAAAATATTTTTTTTTCGTCAAATAAACATACATATTTGTAATCAGAATAACTTCTCGTTTTATTTGATACTCCATACATAATATTTTGAAAAATAAAATTTTCAACTAGACAGTTTTTGCCCCTTAACTACCTCAAGGTATTTTTTTCTGTTACCAATATATTTTTCCTATATTTAGGACAATACAAAGAATATAAATACAAAGTTTGCCATATATCTTGTCTGTGCAGACTGGTTGCGATTTACAATCAGACGGGCACGAGAAATTGTAAGTGTCCTTGATTTTATCTAAAGACCCTAAAAATCCTTTTTTTTTTCTAACCTCACATCACTTTACCTATACTATGTGTGTATGTGGGAAATAGTATAATTTATAAAATATAAGGAACATTTCCCTCAGTATAAACTATTAAACTTGATAGTCAATTTGATTATAGAAAACTGATTGAACGACAACTGCAAAGTAGTCAATTGAAGACGGAATAGGATTTTGCATGACAATATGTCGTCACTTCAACTCTACCATAAAGCAATTTCTTCCAACAAAGTCGCTCAATCATATAGGTTTCTCATTGTAAAAGATAAAACTTAACCACATAGAAAAATCATTTTTGCATTATTTTTAAGTTACCGGATAGTGCTGGATCGTTCGTATTGTTGGGTATTGTTGATCAATCATAAAACTACCCCTTTAGTTTTATGAAACTACCCCCCTACGTGAAAAACGAAAAACCGAATTATATGATGAAAATATATTAATTCTGATGCAATTATTTTAATACCCCCTCCCCATTTTAATTACTTTATATAACACGCTTTTGCAATGTACTCTACTTCAATTACTTTACGGAATTTTAGCTGATTTTTTGAATTTACGTGGTACAGTCCCTGCAAAAACAAAACACAACTTCTCACAAAATAAGGTTTATTTATTAAATGCGTTATATTTAACTGGTCGCCATATTTAATAAAAGAAAATAATTTTCAAAATAACAAATTTACCTCGCACATTTTTGTTTGATTTGTTTTTCAAGTTTCTATGTTATCATCGTCTTGTACAAATAAATGGAGAAAAAACATATCGTAAAGACCCCCTAGCTCTTGAATACTCTAATAGTGGGTATTAATATACCACCAGTGGGTAATATTAATAATAATAGTGGGTATTATTATTAATATACCAGATGTGAAAGATGAAAGAAAGGCATCTAACCCAAGACTACATAAGAAAAGGTGTAAATCCAGTTATGATCTCTCGGGAGCGCATTGTTTTATCAAACTTCTCAAGTCTTGGTGCCCAAATTACAAACACGCATTGTATTTATAATTTATGTATTTTTATATCAGGACATTCTATTTATTCGTCTTATATCGTAAATTGTATTACAATCTATTTATTGTAATCAGTCTTTGTTGATTCCCTCTGAAGATGACAACTTTGTTGTTGTAATAGCTATAAGGGTCTAATAGGAATAAACATTTTACTTTTGACAAAAAATTTTGTTTTTTGTTATTTTGTTTATTCCCAAGTGTGGTGAGGGACTTTTGAAAGTGTATCTGTATATGTATTACAATCTGTTTTAAAAATTTGTTGGCAATTTAAGCAGCCTATAATACCACTTCTTATTAATAATTATTATTTCACTAAAATAATAAGGTTTTTTTTAAACGCGTTTTAACGACAATGTCGTCATCTTCAGGTATAACAAACTATATCGTTAAAAACGCATTTAATAAACGAAAAAATGTATTACTCTTAAAATATTCGTTATATATAGTCTTACAAATTCTGCATTATTTTTACTAAGTTTATTGTTATTATTTATAATTAACAGTGTTTGTATTTTTGCAGGTAAGTACGATGCGGAATGAATTATGAGAATATTTACAAAACCTGTAAGTAATCAGTTTTATTTTTACATTTCCTAAGAAAATTTGTAACGTTTCAAAAGGCTGCAGTTTTGTCCAATATTATACACCTTTAATGGGAGTGTTAAGAATCAAAGGGGGTTCTTGGAGTTGGGTTCTGTAATGAAATGAAAATCATTGAGGCAATCAGTGTATTGTACAATTTATTTAGTTTATTATTATTAATTATTCTAAGTTATATAGATATTGATATTTAATACCAAACTAATTTATTAGTTAATAATCCTAAGGTATCGTTCCAGAGCTATCCAAATTATATATATTTAAATAAGAATTCCAAGAATTTACTGAATTGCTTTACACAATTGCTTGCTCACCTCTCGTGGCTCCGTGTCAGTATTGATCCCTCGTATCGAATTCTCTTCGATTAGTGATCTTATCACCGTGACAGCACCCTGGTCACGTTCCAGCAGAGTCTCCCACTGGTCCTACCCGCAAACTTTGCCAATTCCAGTCGACCGTGGAAACCTCCTTGCTGTGTCTTAACCCTTGATTTCCCACCAACCTTGGCTTTATATACTGTTGATTATTTGTGACCCGTTAGTACGTTGCAATCCAAGCAATGAATCTTTGTACTCTGTCATAATGATTGTTTTTACTCTGGTGTCTATAGATTGAACTTAGAATATTTATTTATTACATTTTAACTTAACTTCATTCGAAATCCTAAATCCTAGTAGGAATCATCCTCGAATTGTTTAAATCGATATTTTATATATCTTCGATATTTCTCTTACACAAAAGTCTATATTTTAAAATATGAAATTTGGAGCTGAAATGCACTCGATTTTAGTTTCCTAAGAACCTACTCTTTTATGTTTAAATACTTTAAAGGGACTATGGTAAGTTTTAATATTTCTAACACAGATAGCACGCATTCACTCACAAATATAATGTTTAAGGGTTGTTTTTGTCTAATTCCAATTTATCAACTATCAAAATGAACTGGAGTGACACATCTATAATAATATGCAATACATTTTTGTTTTGTTTTTGAATAAGCTTACCGGGTCCTCTTAAAATTCGTTTTTCCGAAATTTGTATGTTTTTATGTTTAGGTTAGGGCGTAATCAACTCGTACTTTCTATGTTTATATACAATTTTCTCAGAAACCATACCTTGCTGTCTTAACCCTCCTCATAGCTTTCTTTAGTCCTCTCTATTTCCTAAGGTTTCTACTATTCCACCATTCTCTAGTAGATTTTTTACGTCCCATTTTCTCACTTACGTTACGTTTGATCAGCGAAGACGGCTGAGCTACCTAAAGTGGCTCACTAACAGACAACATTCGCAACAGATCTGACACCTTCGCTCGGTGTACGCCTTAAACCCAACTATTGTTTGACGGAGCGTCCTGGGCGTGCGAGCTCCAACTAATTCCTCTCTGTTCACTTAGACAATAGTTTCCATTCCTGTTTACGTACATCCGGGTACTTCTATGATTGGGATTCGTAACTGGTATATTTTTTAACAGTGTACGGTTGTCAACTCTTAACTAAAACTGTAGGGTAAAATTTAAGGCGCCTTAATCCTTCCTGGTAGGATTTGCTGGTCTTGTAAGTTGATCAATCTACTAACTAGAACACCATGGGATTATTTATAGTGAGTACGAGAGTGGCAATCTCGAGAGACCCTAGCTGGATCTACATCTTTTTCATCCAGCCTCGGGTTAGATCCCTCTCTTTCATCTTTCCTATTTGGTTTCTTTTGCCCATATCTTGTTCTCTTTTGACTCTGACGCTTTTGAGTATTCTATGGCTAAGAGGTCTTTATTTTACATTCATTTCTTCAGAAGGCGATGTTGACTTAGAAGTTTCTAGCAACTTGTGCATTTCTTGGTGTTTAATGACGAGGCCTACTCGATATCAGTACATCCACAACCGACACCCTCGGGACACTGTCTGGAACTAGCTTTTGAGAAGTACCTTTAAAGTATTTCATGTTAGTTTTACTGTACTCGGTACAACGAAATATGTAAAATTAACCTCCAAAACATATGTTTCCACTAACAAATTGCACCTATCAAAACAACATAACTTCACGACACTAACTTGCTTTATTTGTATGCATCAATCACGGGCCTGTTAAATATATAATGAAACGTTTAGTAATTGGTGTAAAACAGGGTCATGACATGACAGACAAAACGAATCAATATGGTGTCAGAAGCAGGCTCTCTGATGGATTGTGTTTATATAAAATACTTTAAATATGTTTGGGGACGATGTAATTTAGCTTTTTCAACTTCAAATTTAACTTTTTTGTGGAACTGTTGGTGCATTCGTTATTTTTGTTTTCTTACGGTTTTTTTCCTATTGTTATTGAAAATATGTTATACAGAGTGGGACATAAGTCACTTGACACTATCAGTCACTCAGTATCAATTTGACTCTAGTTGTAACCGGTCAGCTGTTACAACAAAACAACAGTATTGTTTTGAGGTTATATTTGAGTTATGTTGAAGTTAGCACCTTGTTAGAAGTGATTTTAGTTGATTAAGTTTTGTAGTTAATTAAGTTAATTAATTAGCTTCATAAGTTAATCATGAATAGTAATGCATTTTTGTCAAGTGACTTATGGCCCACCCTGTACATTAAAAAATTGTAAGTTATGCCGTCTACTTTGCGACAGTATTCTTTAACAAATAAAGAAGCATCAATCCAACATGGGGAAATTGGTGGAATAATTTTAATTACAATATAAACATTGCTTTCAATAAAAATTTAAAACACGGTAGGAAGTTTTGTCTTGTTGGAGTCAAGGAAAACTAGATCGAAACGAAACTAAACTCCTGCGAGATTTGATTCATCCCTTCTATTCCAGTTTATTTTATAATGAAGCGGGAATTACGACACTTTAATTAGACTTTATGGGCTTGTTTTACCAACTACTTTATCCTATATATCCTAGATACGTTCCAAAACTTATTTGTTTTCTTGACACAATAATATTGAGCACAACTGTGACAATCCCGAGATAACCTTGCTGGATCTACGCTTTTCACCAACCTCTTGAATCTTTAGTATCAGATCTCTCTTGACCAACTTTAGGTCTTTTCCGATGTTATTAGTGTTTTCAAGAGCAAGGGATTTCTAATTTATGATCTTCTTTTTTTCCTGCGAGACTATACGAGGTTTTGAACAATTCTTGACATACCAGAGCAAATGAAGGAACTTTTGAAACTTGTTCAGATTGAAATTATTCTGCATTAACTTTTACAGGAGGCAACAAACTGCTCAACCGTACCCACAAATCCACTTCGATCCCAGACTCGTAAATCTTTCTTCGCTGTAATCGAAATGTAAAGCACAATGATCTGTGTACTTACCATCACTCTCCAGTCATTCTTCCTAGTCGTAGAAATCCTTTCTTAATCATATCTGTTGAGGAAGATCTCCAGTTGTCTGCAATCCACTCATTTTGTTCTTTGATGTAAATTTTCCTATTGAACCAGTTTCTTATATGTTTGCCTTGAAACTGCTAGTCCCAGTTCAGGATCTGCAAAGAAAGTGGATGATGTATATCACATTTCCAAATCTCCCTCAATCTCCTTGCTCGTAATTCTACACTGTTCCAACGTTCATTGATTCCAACGTTTACACTCGCTTATTAACATTGATGTTACTTTAGGCTATGACTTGAGCCTCGCAGTAAGAAACACCTCTTACTCAGGCAACCTTACTTTTACCTGAGAAGAGCATCTTCTCCAGACTTGCACACTCCAGTTGTACATATGCCTTTGTTTGGAAAATCTATACATAACTACCCAACGGTTTTGATCCACAGTTATCCAGTACCTCGAGAAATATTTGAGAGCTTCAGAAGATAACATCCCTTTTGTACGTGTATGATGAAGAAAAATCATTTATTTCCTAATATCTTTCATCTCAAAAAATGAGTTAGACTTAAAACTCATCATAAAACACACAAATACATGAAATAAATAGTATAATATCGCTTCTGATCCATAGCATCGATAACCAATCAAGAGTGGTCTTGTCTCATGCACATCCCTAGTAACTCCAAGTGTCAAATCTTTAATATATCGATTCCTACCTAATATCTGCAAGTGTCAACTCTTTAATATATCCATTCCTACCTAATACTGCAAGTGTCAAATCATTAAGTTGTAGATTCCTACCTAATATCGGCAAGTGTCAAATTTTTTAGACATCGATTCCTACCTAATATCTGCAAGTGTCAAATCATTAAGTTATAGATTCCTACCTAATATCTGCAGGTGTTACATCTTTAATGTATCGATTCCTACCTAATACTGCAAGTGTCAAATCATTAAATTATAGATTCCTACCTAATATTGGCAAGTGTCAAATTTTTTAGACATCGATTCCTACCTAATATCTGCAAGTGTCAAATCATTAAGTTATAGATTCCTACCTAATATCTGCAGGTGTTACATCTTTAATGTATCGATACCTACCTAATATCTGCAAGTGTCAACTCTTTAATATATACATTCCTACCTACCTAATACTGCAAGTGTCAAATCATTAAGATGTCAATTCATACACAATATTTGCAAATGTCAAATATTTAAGATGTCGATTCATACCTAATATCTGTAAATGTCAAATCTTTAAGTTATAGATTCATACCTAATATCTGCAAATGTCAAATCTTTTGATTCCTACCTAATATCTACAAATGTCAAATCTTTCAATGCCTACCTAATATTTTCAAGTGTCAAATCTTTAAGATATCGATTCATACCTAATGTGTCAAATTTTTAAAACATCGATTCTTGTCTAATACCTGCAAGTGTCAAATCTTTAAAACATCGATTCCTGCCTAATATCTGCAAGTGTCAAATCATTAAAACATCGATTCCTACCTAATATCAGTAAGTGTCAAATCTTTAAGATATCGATTCCAACATAATATCTTCCTAAAACACAACGAAGATGTTTAACGAAACAAGAAACATTAAAGAAACAAACACAATAAGATTATTCTGATTACTGTATATTCCCCTCACAATAAAAACCAAATACATAAAACTTCCTTCATCCTGACAAGACACTATAATAAATTATTTCCTCTACTCAAGAAGATGTTATTTTTTATGAGCTCAATAACTGAAACGTCAACGTCAAAAAAAACATTTTACCGCTTGCCTTTTAACCTAAATAACACACAAATAACAAGCAGTCTTGGCAATGTTATGGTTTATTTCCTAATTTCCGGAATGTTATGGACACAAAAGTAATGGAGTAGAATTAATACAGAACGACTATTGTAAAGTAGATGTTGTTTTTCAGATCTAAATCTATTTGAAATAGAATAAAATCCAATAGCGTTTTGCAATAACAGTAAACGTGGAAGGAACGTATTGTACTCTCCGAGTATTGACACAAATATGTTTTTAAATTGTTTTTTAACTGGTAAATACTCTTTTCAGGAAATTGTTTAACATGTTTTAAGGAAATGTAAAGAGTTTTCTTGTTGTTTAAAGGCAAAAACCTCTCTGTCATCATAAAAAAAAGGAAGGATATAACATTAAATAAAGACTCCTGTCACTCGATTAATCTAGTAGCGTCAGGGTTGGAGGAGATCAAGAGAGACCCGATAAGAAAAGTGAAAGAGAGGGATCTAATCCAAGATTACAATAAAAGTGTAAGGTCCAGCTACTTTTGAACCTTTTAGGATAAAACAGTTTTGTAGTTTTTACATACAAGTAAAAGGAGTCGGTTTGCTTAACGTAAATTTGTGATCAAACTAAGGTAAAAGTGTAGTAAGTCGATATGCAGGTTAGTTTAAAAATATATAAATAACCGTCCGTGCTCGTAATTAGTCTGGATCGATAATCGATACTCATTTTATTGTGTATTATCTATTACGTGTTACCTGTGATCTAGTAGCTCGCCATATGTAATTGCTTAATTTACTAGACTTTTTTACAAGCCTGTTTTTGTGTGAACTAATTTTTTCAGTGAAAAAGTGAATTCCGCGTTACAATATTATTTTACATTTTCAAAATAAGGTTTGTAGGAAACTAATTAGACAAATTTTGTAAACTCATCTGTGTATCGACATACTACACTTTTACCCAAATTAAAATAAATGTAAGTGATATAATTAAAAATTACAGTCGGATTGGTTTTCTGTTGAAAGCGACGATTTATCATTAATGAATGTAGGATTTTGTTTCTTCAAACAAACAGTTTCTACAGATTTAAGAGCCTTACTTGTGTTACAAATATTTTTAAAACAAATCAAAAGCGAGTAAAAGGTCCAAAGTAATCTACTTAAAGAAATTCAAAATTCTGTGTACACGAGAAAAATACTCAACATTTGAAATACCGTACATATAATGTTGTAAAATCAGAGTCTAAGGGTTTCATCAATATTCAAAATTTGCCCTGTACGCCGAAATTAAGATATTACACGTATTTGTAAAAATAACAAAGGGACACAATAATTAGTAGTTACACCACTATATAAATAATCTATTGAAAATTTTATTTATGGATATAATATATAGACTTTGTTTTGTCACAAGTATTTTCTAAAATATTAAATTAAAACAAATATCCCTCTAGGGCTCACTTATAGTGATTAAAGACGTGGCAATCCCGCGGTATCTAGCTGGATCTACACTTTTTCAGATTTTTTAATTAGTTCCCTCTCTTTCAGCTTTCCTATCACATCTCTCTTAACCAACTATTGTTCTCTATCGAACCGGAAGCTATTAGATTATTCAAAGGCTAGAGGTCTTTATTTTATGTTTTTTTTCAACAAAAATAAAATAAAACTTGTTTCTCTAAAAATCAAAACTTGTTTAAAATACATGTACTATGTTATACTACACTTATATATTACGACATTTACACATACATAATTAAAAAAATATATTATTCCCCCAGTTTTTAAAAATTAAAATTTTCATTAAATAGACTACGTATATAATAAAGACACTCCAACAACTCTAAAAAAAATTGCTTTAAATCCGTAAATTTTTATCCGAATTAATGTAAACTAAAATTTGTTCACTGTGGTTGTGTGATGTTTATTTTAAATCATTCTGTAAATTAAATCAACAAGAGAATATTCGTATACAAACTGGTAGGAAAGCCATCCCGTAACTTCTTGTTTCGCGTGAGAAAATCGGGCACACAATTTTAATTCGATACTGCATTTGAAAAGGGTACCAGTCGAGATATCGATTACACCTAGCAATGGAGTCTCACAGTTGGTGTTAAGCCTGACAGTATGGACTGATTCCATCCTTTCCATTTAGATGTACAGTAAACACCTCTGTTGCCATTCAACTCAAAGGCTCTCTAGAGGGACTGCATTTATTTATACATTGAAATTGGATTCCTTGAATTCTTCACCGATTTTATTCACGCGAGGACTTTGTCCAGTTACCTCTCTGCTCAATATTATCAACTCTGTTCACGCCATATCCTTCTAAGTATGAACTAGTACTACTCCAGCTCTTCGTGGTAGCAACAAAGTTAAAGTAGCAAATTCAATTCCTCAGTAACCTAACGGAAATTCTAGTTCACTCCTCTCAATTTGCTTCACGCAAAACGTAAAGGTATCCAAATATTGAGATCAGAGTTTTTCAATATGTCTAATCCATTTCAACCAAAGACTTCGCACAGTCACATACCGGCAATGTTGAGCATTTTCTACATTCCATCGTTTAAGCCTAAACCAAACAAAGAAACAGTTTGTTGGATGGAGGATAAGAAATCCTTTAGCCTTACTTGACAAGCAGAACCGTATGAAAGAACAGGTACGGCGTAGTAACGAGAAAGAATGGAGTGGGGTGGCTCGGTCTTGCGCTCTGGCTTGATCTATTGTTTGTTGTAGAACTATAATGCAGCCAGCCTTGTCGCATCATTCAAGGGACCCGCAACATTTAAACCCATTCCTTGAATTTAATAAAATTCCATTTAACTTAATAACTTCGCCCCGTGACCTAGCGGCCACTTTAGTTATTCTCGTCTACTCTATTCCATAGTCGTCTCAATTCTTCTACAAACTGCTTATTCATACTCCCTTTCGCTTCATTCAAACCCAAAATGTGCTATATTTTCAAATTCGCATCCTTGTATGTTTCTTAAAATTCATTCTACCTATATTAACTTTTTTTATTGACTTAAAAATCCATTTGCTTTATCTTCTCAACGCTATTCCACCATTATATATTTAGTGCACAAACTACTCCATTTTTTCAGTCAAACCCAAAAGGTGGTCATATATTCAAATTGGATTTTTTGAATTTTTCTTAAAATCCAATCCAACTATTGACTTATTTTAGTAACCCAAGATCCCCTTTGCTCATTTCTGTTCCAACTGTCGACGAACTCGTGTCTACTCTGCTTCATCGCTTCCTATTATAACCGTCGTTGCTTATGTTTAATTCCAAACAATACTGTTCAGTAAAGATTACGTTAAATAGAGGAGGAAAATATTTAGTGTCAATTGAACCCAAAATTAAAACAAAAAGCGTAGAAATAGTTTAACGGCATGACTGTAAATTATTTTAGTTACAATTTTAAACATTTTGTAAAAAAAACTATTTTTGTTTTTGATCGGTAGTGATATTGTTTCTTATTTTATGTTTTTTTTACATCTGAGGATGTAGCTAAAAGTTCAATGGTTGAGGACGAACTGTTGTTCGAATCGGCGTAAAGCAATTTCTCTGAACAAGTAAAATAAACAGTTACAGTATCATAATGATAGTCTAGAGTAACCGGATATGCTTGAATAACTATTTATTATCTTTGACTTACCGCCAGCAATCCTTGATTAATTCTTTTTTAAATTTTTTTTAGCTTATATTGTCATATATTTCATTCACAACACGTGTTTCGGACATTATCGTCCATCGTCGGGTGATAACACTTAGTTAAAATATTCAACACAAAATACAAGTATACACATAACATTCACGCACAAGAAACACAATATTTAAGTATGATATTTATAATTAGTTACAGAATGAAGGCCGTGAGTCGTTAAGTAATAGGTCATTTAGTTAATAGTTAATTATCCCCTTGTAGGCTGACTATAGTGAATACGGGTATGGCAATCCAGAGGTATCTAGCTGGATCTACACCTTTCTTCATGAGGGTTAGTGGTTTTTATGACCTTGAAGAGTTTCGCCTTTAATCAACAAGAACAAAATAATAAATAAATCGAAATCATTGGTGGTGAATATAGTTGCAACATTTTCATTTTCTAAAACAAGACGTGAGCGATAAAACAATTTAAACTGTAAATGTATTAATGTTGGAACTCGTGTCTCAAGAGATGGAGTTTAAAACTTTGTCGGTTTATCGAATTAGTCCCTTGAAATATAAGTATAAAGTTTGTAGTTAGTTGCATCTCCATTGGTCAGTTCTCGTCTCGGCCAGCAGGGGAAATCCTTCGGTCAACTTCTTTAATTGCAACTCTGTATGCAGCTGATATGTTGATACTTCTCGTTTGTCGATCTTAACAGTTTTACTAAATAAACTATTAGAGGCTCATTTAAAACGACTGCCATTTTGAAATTTTATGTAGCCTACATTAGCGAAACCTTCCAATTTATTTCTTTTTTCCTCCTAAAACGTACATTTTTGTTTTTGAACCAAAGAAAAGAATTTATCACGTATATAAAATAATCGAATTCAACGTATATTTGGGGAAAAACCTGTGGTCAAGTAACCAATTTAGGTGAATTTAGTGTTATTTATTCATTTTAATTTATTTGTAACTGTTTTAAATGTTTATAAAACCTCAAAATTATTTTTTCAGATGTACGAAACAACATCCCTTTATATGAACAATACTTTAAAATTTTACTTCATGAATGGTTAAAATGTCGGGGTTTTAGAATTTAATTTTATCGTTTTTTTTAAATTAATTTTTTTTTTTTTTTACATTTAGATGGAAAACAAAAATGTACCCTTTTAAATGACAAGAAATTATATTTAAAATTTTCAGAATTGTAACTTTTAGGTGACTCGACTTTAGTAATAACTTTAGGAATAATGATTCGAATTTCCCCCTAACCACAATCACTAGAAACTTTAAAATAAAACACAATTATCTGATTAATTGTTTTTTATTAATAATTACTTCCACTAAATTCTCTGATGTACATTTCGATAACATGGTTATCATCATCGGAGGTTCTTGCTTATAAACTAAATTTAAACTTACTAAATTCATGTAAGAAAAAGAAATCAATTAATGGAAATAATTAATAAAGAACAATTAATCAGATAATTGTGTTTTATTTTAAAGTTTCTAGTGATTGTGGTTAGGGGCAAATTCGAATCATTATTGTGAATTTCACCACAGCGCTCAACAAGATTGTATAATAACTTTTGGGTTGACAATACATCAACACTATAACATTATAAGATGTCAAATATGTATCTTTTGTTACACAGGACCTCATTATTTTAATTATTCTATGGCAAAAGTTTTCGTATTACGATGATTCAGTGAAGAAGACCAAAGCATATTGATTATCACTTAATGACGTCAGCATGCTGTAAATTAATTAAATAATTCTTGTAGATGTTCCTCCTTTTTCTTCCTAGATGTATAAAGGCGAAAAACCAGATATCTCCTTACAAAAAAAAAAATAAATAAATAAATAAAAACCCATAGCACTCGAATAATACTCTAATAAGAATCAGAATACAAAAACCATTAGTCACCATACATAAGAATTAGTCACCAAAAACCATCAGTTCCATAATTGTCTATTAAAGAATCCGAGTTAAAAACAATGACTTCTAATTTTCACGCGTCTGTCTGTAAGTCGCAAACAGTCTACACAGACAAGATGATAAATTCTATATATTTCGAATTTTGCATTTATATTCTTTTTATTGTCCCACTTCTAAGAAAAAATACAGCCCTTACAAAAAAATATGACTAAAGCAGTTACGGGAGAAAACGTATCGACTTAAAATATTTGTTTGGAAATATGTGTGAAGTATCAAATAAAACTAGAAGTTTTTGTGATTACGAATTTGTATCTTTATTTGATGGCACTATCTTTCTCTACACTACATATATGTGGGACCCATTAACATCCTAATATAGGTCACTGAATCAATAATCAGATCTCAACAACATGTGTACCATATAACGATGATAAACACAGGTAATTTGCATAGCAGTACAAGGGTCTAATGAACTAGAGGATGTGTCTATACGACATAAATTATAAATTGTTTACAGGTCTCCATGTCATCCCGCATATCCTACAACACTCTATGAATTTATTACTTTACCCAGGTAGAATGTGCTTACACGGATCCATGTGTTATCACTTGATAAAACAGTAGAGGGACATCTATTTAAAACTTTATGCATTTCAAATTGATAAAGTTCTTGAAGTTGCTGATTGAAAAGTAATTACTGATAAGGAAGTTTACTGTTGCGTTCCTTGTGCGACTGGAGATTAGAACAGATGAATTCGCGATAGAAAAGTGGGGGGGGGGGAAATGTTTTAGGTTAGTTTATAAATAAATGTAAGGAAACTGTGAAGTAAAGAAGTAAAGAGTTTTTTTCGATGCAAAACTAAGTTGTTTTGTTAATGATTTAAATTAACAATGTTTTGAATTAATGGATGTTGAAGTCAACACAAATTCCTTAATTGTACGTCACGATTTATATTACAGACTAAACGTTGCTTTGTTATTTATTTTATTTAAATGGTAATTTTTCATGAATATCTTTAATATCTCACATTGTTGATTATTTCATTACCAATTCCTTTGGTGCAGACTGGAGTTGTTATTTTTTAAAAACATGGCTTCTTTGGATATAAAAGAAATCCTTACTGGAGATGTGGTTCCCAAGAGGGAAAGTTAAAAACAGTATTTAACATATTCCCGAGATCCTGTGGGAAACTGTCTAATAACCCAAAGTGCTTTGCTTTTAATTTACCAGAATATCACCGCGGTCTAGGTTCCTTTTATAGTTCTGTAGAGTATTTGTTAATAAATGTAATTAAAGATTTTAATATTATTGTTTGAATTAATCTAAGGGTTGGGGTTAAGTTTTAGTTGTAGTGTAAATGTCAATTTATCCCTTGAGATAAAGGATTCTATTTCTGAGTTAAGGATTAAGTTAGTGCTAGAGTAATGATTAACTTGTACCTATTTTAGGATCCAGGTCTAAAATAAATTCACTTAATGGAGAGCATTTCGATTTTCTGGTTTAACTGTGGAATATACAGGGTGTTCCAAAAAGTAACAGGGAAACTTTCAGGACGTATTCTACTGGTGAAAATAAAGGAAAACGTTCGTACAAATACGCCCTTAAAAGGTCTATCTAGCTGCCATTTTGTTTTGAAATAAAAAATTTATATTATTTAAACGGCCATTGATACAGAGTTGAAATATTTCTATTAATTTACCAGAATATTACCGAGGTCTTTTATAGTTGTGTATTTAATGTAATTGTTACGAAATGCAATTCAAGAATTTAATATAATTATTTGAATTAATCTAAGGGTTGGGTTTAAGTTTTAGTTGTAGAGTAAATGTAGATTTATCCCTTGAGATAAAGGATTCTATTTCTGAGTCAAGGATTACGTTAGTGCTAGAGAAATGAATAACTTGTACCTATTGCAGGGTCAAAGTTTGAATTAATTTTTCTGGTTCACAGCTATGTTTATTTTCTAATATATGCATTAGGTTGTTAAATTGTAATTGCAATAAAGATTCCAGATTTTTACTGATTACAAAAAATTGTTTTTAAGATAGTATCTCTTTGCATACTGACTGTTATAGTATTAATAATTTTTTTTTTAATTTCATATATGTATTTTATCTTATCTGAAGATTTTTGTTTTTTTCGAATGGAGCTCCTAACTGGCTGATCCCCCCCCCCCTGTTTAAAGTCGAAAAACCTCTCTGTCATCATCGCCTTATAAAAAATTAATAAAATGAAAGTACATAAAACTCCTACTCTACGAACACTCAAGTGTTCTCAGGGTCGGAAAAGAACAAGAGAAGATCAAGCGAGACCTGAAAAACAAGATGAAAGATTAGGATCTAACTCAAGATTACGTTTTAAAAAGTGTAGATGTTTTTGCAGAAAAAGGCATAATATCTAGGATCACTTATATAAAGTCTGATCAAATTTGGATATTTTAAGATCAATAATCCAAATCAGAATGCTATCAATAAGTAAAAAGAAATAATAATTTGCAAAATACACATGTCGACAGCAGTCATTTCTTCGTTTTGAAACTCGGTAGCGTTCCGCCAAATCAAATATGAAAAGTACTTAAAGAACGTAGATGTATGTTCAAGCCGATGGATTCTTTTTTTACTTTTTCATTCTTCAAATAGAAATTGTCATAATAAGGAGTCTAGGATCAAGTGCCATCCGACCCAAAATTTGAGGAAGTAGCGGAGTGAGTGTCATCGGTCATAAGAGGGGAGGCAAGGGTTTCCTAGATTACTCACGTGGTTTAGCCTATTGTTGTTTACTCTGTATTATTGTATCGCAATAATTAGTTAAATGTATATGATATAATATAACTTAACCTAACCTATTACTGTATTAATTTTCATTTTTGTGGTTTAAGCCACCTACTTTGCACAACAACTTTTAATCTTATAGAGCTATAATCTTCACAAGTCGCCCTATTACACTTATTTAGTTACTCCTGTTAAAGAATTCTACATGGCACTCGTTCTTCAAGTGGAGATTTGACAGTTATCGTTAAAATAGCGCTGGCACTTGCTCCGTGCTCCCCCATAATAATGAATTAATGATATCTGACATAAATCAGACGGTGACGCAAATTTCTTGTCGAAACTAATATAAACGATTATCCAAAAATTTTGAGTTATTGAAAAAATAAGGACGGGGGAATGCTTCGAGATTGATTCAAAAATTACTATTTCGGGTTCATATTTGCTGACCCATCAAGTAACCTTTCCTATATACAAAGTAAAAATTTTAAAATAAAGCAAGATTTCACAAAATCGAATACAATACCAGGTAAATGTTACACTAGCATTCCATGCCTGTGTTAATAATACCATTCTCGGATCCTTAACTAGCCTATTGTAAGTAGGCTTACTGGAGTAATTGTGTCCGCTAGGGGGTAGTGTGAAAAGAATCTACAACTCCTGGTATTGTTCAACCCCCAGGTGTGTTGGGGATGAACCAAACAAGGCAATAACAATCATGAGGGGTGTGTTAGAACTGTTTACCTGAGAATTTACCCTTCGGCAAACAACTATGGAGTCGGGATATTGTAAAACGATGTAGGGTGGATGAGTTGATTGTAGGATAGTGTGACTGAATTTGCATGTAGTGATGGAATTTAAAAATAGTAGTTGATCTGAAATTACCACAATCAGAAATTTGGATCGAGAAAAAGATGAACGAGGTGAAGGGAATTTAGGATGAATTAGAAATTAAAGGTCAAAATATCGCTTTTGAATCACGATTTGAATCCATTTGTCTTTTAAGACAGGTTTGTATTTATAGTTTATAAAACAACCGACATCGACTGGGGGAAGGGTCGCCTCACAGCACTCGTGCAGTATTCACTCACATAAGCACACAAGATTATATCTGGGCTGGCCCTCGGTAGTCGGATAAATTAATATATATTCTAAAACTAAACTTAACCCCAACCCTTAGATTAATTCAAATAATTATATTAAAATGTTGAAATACATTTCGTAACAATTACATTAAATACAGAACTATAAAAGGAACCTAGACCTCGGTGATATTCTGGTAAATTAAAAGCAAAGCACTTTGGGTTATTAGACAGTTTCCCACAGGATCTCGGGAATATGTTAAATACTGTTTTTAACTTTCCCTCTTGGGAACCACATCTCCAGTAAGGATTTCTTTTATATCCAAAGAAGTCATGTTTTTGATTAAAATCTAACAACTCAAGTCTGTACGAAAGGAATTGGTAATGAAATCAACAATAAATAATGTAATCAGGTGTATTACATGTTTCGTCAAATTTGTTAATCATCAAGTTTAAAGTCAAATATATTCCAAAGGATGTATCAATTCGACTCTGTACTAACTATTGTAAAGGAATTTATATGGAAAGCGTCGAAATTTCTTATTTTTATAAAAGTTTCGATAAATTTTTTAGAAGTTTCGATAATATTTTCCCCTTCAGATAGTCGTAAATGTAAAGGGTAATCCTTAAAATGATTGATTTGATTTAAGCGGAAATTTCCCTTCATTTTTGTATATCAGAACTAATATACGACGTTTCAAAAGTATAAATCAACTGTCGATATCAAGTGAAAAACTTCGAACATGAAGAGTCAACGTAGCTTAGTCTCATAGAGCTAAAAGTCCGTTTGCTCTTAAGAAAGACTTAGTAGTAAAGATGAAAAAGAGGGCTGTAACCTAAGACTAGTTGATGATCGGTGTAGATTCAGTTACGATATCTCGGGATTGTCATACTAAATACGCTCAGTATAAATCAGCTCCTTATGGGAGCCTAAAATTATAACCTAAGATAGGAACCCAGCACTAGAACTAGGCTGGAGCGTTAGAAAATAATTGAGATTATATACAAATGTTATCAAAACTGGTACACCAACAGAAGAAATGACGTATCGAGATCATATACTGTGCAACTAAAAGAGAGAAGATGTTAACGGTGTAGTAACCTAACGGTTTTTATCGGATGGATAACCTTTGTCCACATTCTAAAAAGTGTAACGCAAGACCTTGTAGTCACGCCTTACGGTGAATTAACCAGAACATTTGAGCTTTAAAATAAAGAAATTATTATTTTCAATTTTTAATTTAGATTTTAATTATAGGCTACTGGTGTAGAGCAGTATAGTTTATTCGGTTAATAGTTTTAGCATTCTATCTTACAGTGATAAACTACTATGATAGTAAGCTATTTCGAGCGTTTTTTTTTTTTTTATCTTCATGTTTCATGATCTCAGAATCCGAAATAAAAAGAGAGATTCGACACCCCGTTCGTTCATTGTCGTCTGTACGTAAGCACGATAGCGACCACAAAAATTAAGATAGGAACATGAAATTTAGTACAGCAGACTACAGTAACAGTATTCCCATTTGGAACAGTATTGAAATTTAGAAAAATCGAATAGAAAATGTTAAAATGTCACTCATTTTAAACACTATTTTGTTTGTTATTCAACTTATAACACACTAAATTAAATATAAATTTGGAGATTTTAATTCGGCATGTAATGATACCAACTCTACATCTCTACAACGACAAATAGCGAAGTTGTTGTGAAAAATGGAATTTCGAACTCTGATCTCATAAGAAAATATTTTTCGTATCGAGACATTGTCACGAGCGAAGCGAACGATCTACCAATAGAATTTAACATTTCTTACAAGAAATCTAGTTTGGGGTTTTATATTTAGATGATCTCCTTGTATTATATTGTATGATGGGGCTAGGTAAATACTATGATGTCCCCATCGACTTCTTATGTTCTAAGTTTTTGTCACTTGATAACGAGAGTTGATTAATACTCTTGAAACGTTGGAATGAACTATATCAATAATATGAAGAGTTTATCATTATACAATCCAAAATAAATACTGTGGTTTTGGAATGATTTTTGCCATGTGTATTCTGCCTGTAGCCCATACAGTACACTGATGGACACCTGGAGATTTCCTTTTTGACTGGCAAATCCTGATTACATACCCTCAAAAAGAAGTACTTTATGTTCAATTTGTATGGCTGTGAGAATGTTAAATACACTTTTGTTGTCTAACGTTGGCAACAGCAATTGTGACTGTTGTATTTGCGATTTGGCAACACTGTCGTGAATCTACACTTCAAGATTAACTGATAACTAGCCAGAGGAGTCTAGATATACTGTAGTTATAAACTATTTTATGAAAGTACATAAACTCAAAGTGTATTATTGCCACCCCCTTCCCCACCCTCGTTACACGGGGATTATAAAGTTGTATAAACTGCTTGTTATAATGTTGTTCGTCGTTTAATACTCAACATGTAACATATTGCATGCATACAAGTCTGCCAGAATGATGTATCACACTATATAGTCTTCCTATTCAAACTTTAAGTTATCCCCTAAGCTCTGTGAACCCCAAGATGGTTGTCATATTTCTATGTGGACTGATATTTAAAAAAAATTAACTTTATTAAATGATTACAAAATCCAATGAGCATTGTGGTCAATAACAAAATGTAAGAAGTAATCCCCAAATCACAAATAAAACAACAAAATTAACGTTACAGTTATAAACCCTTATGTACGTTTCGGTAACATAGCTACCATCCTCAGAGGGATACAAACCAATACTAAACTGAATGTGTCAGTGAGACGACTACCCCCCTCCTCCACATTGATCATAGCTGTTTCCCCGCCTTCCTAGAAAGTGGGAGGGGCGACGTGCCGCTCAATCCAACTACTCTAAAATTACGTTTAAGAATTTTAAATTCTGATAAACAAATACCGTATGTATTTAGAAAATACAAGTCAAAATTAAAAAGTTAAATTGGCATAATGTGTGCTTTAACTTGGTTTTAACCAAGGGGCCGAAGAATTCGGAATTGGCCCCTTATCAGAATTCAACAATAAATCGTTATCAGTTAACAATGAAAATAGTTTTGAATGTATCCAATAATATATTGTTCCTAATTTCTTTAATCAAACTAACATTATGAAAGAGAAAGAATATGCGCAGTAACTGTAGATTATTCAGACCTGTCTAATTTAATATGTGACAAATGCTCTTTATATCTCCCTATAACCTTTCTTCCAGTTTGACCAAGATAAAACTTAACACAAGAGTCACACTCAATCTTATAAATTCCAGACTTCTCCAAACATCGGAATTTTATCACAGGAATTACCTAACAATTATCCCATGTTATTTTATTTTTAAGTGCAATTTTGAAATTTAAATTGTTGAAAATTGACTCCATACTTTTGGTAATGGCGGAATGTAAAGGCAAACTAATATATTGAATTTTACTTTCTTCCGGTCTATGTAGCTTCATGAGGATGGTGGCTATGTTACCGAAACCTACACAAGGGATTATTAAACTTTGTAACGTTAATTCTGTTAGTGTTTTAGTTGTGGTTTGGGGGATGACTTCTTCCATATTGTTTTAAACGATGTTGAGAAATTAATGATAGACAAGATTCGTGAAACACCCTGTATATATTTTTTTCAAAAAAGAGACCCGTAACCCACGGATGTTGTAATAACTCCAGAGTCGGAGTAGGAAACAAGTTGGTCAAGAAAGACCTGATAGGAAAGATGAAAGACCGGGGTCTAATCCAGGACTAAAGAAAGGTGTAGGTTACAACTAGGAATTGCTACAAACGTATAAGTGGAGGGTAACCAAGTTACAATTATATGTACGTGTTCCATGATTTTAACTTTTTTATTCAACGCATTGAGAGAAAGTGTTGAGATATGAGAGGGGAATTCATTGTATTATTTTTATCCATATATGGTTTACATGAGGTTATAAAAGTGCTCTTTAACAAATATCCGTCTAAAATAATATCTCATAAACCTTACAAATAGATTTTTTTTTTTTTTTTTTTTTTTTTCAAAATGGGAATATCTTTAATTTCAATTTAATAAATAAGGTGTGCGATTTGTGGGACATATTTTAGTTTAATATCTATTAAACTGTACTCAATTGTGTCCCATTTTAAGGCTGCTATAAACGGAATGGCTCTACCGATTTCGATTCAGTTTTGGGGAAATAGTAATAAAACACTTTAGTGACTCAATCCGAAAGTGAAACAACACAATGGTTTGGAAAATAAACTGACAAAAATAAAACTGAGCTTTTATCATTTCCTTAAACAAAAACTTAATTTAATTACAGAATACATTTAGACCTATTTTTCAATTTGATTTCGTAGGTATAATTATGAGTACGAAAGAAACGGAGTCCAGAAGAAAGAACAGTGAGATACAGTAGGCGGAAAAAGGGCGGGCGTGTCGACTAAACCTTGCAAAGGAATGTTTTCGCGACGGTCATGGCAGCTAGTTCTATGACAAAGAGAAACATATCCTGGATGGAAAGGTTTTTGAGTTTTAAGTTTCTCAATTCTGTCCTGTGTGAGTCGTCTATAAAAGTATTCATTTCTCCCTCCCCCCCCCCCCTTCGAGCGAGACGAGTGGAGGCTCAATTTAATTATTAAAAATTATGACAGCCAAGTTTGAAACACATTTTTAGGGACTTTATATTTGTTATGGTCAGAACGTTGCCGCGTTCCTAAAGAGAGTAACCATTCGTTTCGTCAAACTCGTCTATGCGAGCCTTTGCAGCTATTTATCTTTAAATTTGAATTCTTTCCCGAAACGAATACCTAGTAGAGCTTAGAGCAACTATGCATCTACAGCAAACAAAAGAACAGGCTTTTTGCGCATGTCAGAGTTCCCCCACGCCATTCTTTCCCGTTACACATTCGTGTTTGTCCTATCTGTCCTTTCATACGTCTGTCAATATCTAACATGTTCTTAATTCTCTCGTGAATTGCTTTTTACAATTCCATATTTGTCATGGTTCGGAACGCTGCCGCGTTTCTAAAGGGAATATCCACTCGTTTCGTCCAACCGGTCTTTGTTGAGGTCCTCGCAACTATTCATCTTTAAATTAAACTTTTTACTTCTTTCTGAAAACGTGAACTTGATAGAGCTCACAATTATAAATCTAGAACAAACGAAAGAACAAGCCTGTTGCGCATGACCTAGTTTCCCCATTCCATTATTTCCCGTTACACATCGTATTTCTCCCACCTGTTCTTTCATACACCTCTGCTTGTCAACTGTGGATAGGAAAGAGCCATTCAACTATTCCCATCGAGTTTCCATCATGATCTTTAGTTTGTTGTAGGTCTATAAACCAGCTGGTTTAGAGTCCACTAAATACTCGTTTCGGAAAGTAGTTAACAGTTTAATTTGTAACTGTTTTGACGAAACGAGCGAATTGAGCGGATGATTACCTTTTGCGGCAGCGTTCCGACCGTGACAAATATAAAGTCTTCAAAAAGTGTTTCCATACAAATTAAAAAGTACGTAACATTTGGTCATCATTTATGATAAAAACAATCGACGAGAGAGTTGAGCACATGTTGGATATTGACAGATACAGAGGCGCACTATATTACGTCGACAATAATTACCCCCAACTACCTTGTCATCGATGTGAAAGTAACATGGACGTGACACATCCATTCTGGATGATTTATTGAAACCACTTCCTGATGTACAATGCGACTCCGTACTGTTTAAGAATAGACTATCTTCACCGTGACGTGGAGAAATCAAGTGGAAGCTCATTAGGGCGAAGGAAATGGTTACTGTATTGACTCCAGTTATAATTGTAGTCAGCGGGGCTCTATAATATAATGTACAATTGTTAGAGAGAGAAATAAAGCGGAGAACGGCGAGGGTTAAGTCGGTTATCTCGCTGCAGTTCGGACTAGTAAACCTACTCTCCCGTCTTTAGTCAACGATGACCGAGAGGTATTTCCCTCCCCCGTGTTTGTCTAACAGTCGTACGTAAAGTAAAAGTTTTAAAGAAAGATAAAGGACAAGTTGATGGAATGCCATCACGGTACTTACCTAGCCCCATCGTATAGTTTAACAAGCATATGCACTAAACGTAAAGTTGGTTTCTTAGGCCTTGTAGGAAAAGTTAAATTTTATTGGTATATCAAGGTGTCTTATCCAGTAGGGTATGTTTGTTTTAAACGGTTGTTACACATGGTTTTCTCAACATTGTAATTGTGTATATTACAACTTTCTTGACGTCGGGTATATGGGTATATATTAAACAGTGTCACTCGCTTCGCTCGTGCCATCGTCTCGGCCTAACGGAGCTCGAAGCTACATGTGAAGTGGGTGCACTCTTTACACTCTTGCCATCGTCTCAGCCTAACGGAGCTCGAAGCTACATGTGAAGTGGGTGCACTCTCTACACTCGTGCCATCGTTTCGGCCTGACGGAGCTCGAAGCTACATGTGAAGTGGGTGCACTCTTTACACTCGTTCCATCGTCTCGGCCTGACGGAGCTCGAAGCTACTTGTGAAGTGTGTGCACTCTTTACACTCGTTCCATCGTCTCGGCCTGACGGAGCTCGAAGCTACATGTGAAGTGGGTGCACTCTTTACACTCGTGCCATCGTCTCGGCTTGACGGAGATCGAAGCTACATGTGAAGTATGCGCACTCTTTACACTCTTGCCATCGTCTCGGCTTGACGGAGATCGAAGCTACATGTGAAGTATGCGCACTCTTTACACTCTTGCCATCGTCTCGGCCTGACGGAGCTCGAAGCTACATGTGAAGTGGGACTCGTGTCGAAGACTCGGCTCTACAGGATCTCATAATTAGACGAATATCACTTTTTTCTTTCTTTTTTTTTTTTCTTCAGGGATCGAAATTACATTTTTGACAATAATTTCGCTATTTGCCAACGTAGAGAGCGTTGCTACTATTACAAGCAGAATTGAAATCAGCATATTTTTGTTTCAATTTAATTTGTTATAAGTTGAATATCATACGAGATATGAACTAAAAATTATTTAAAATGACCGCCATTTTCTATTGGATTTTTCTGTATTTCAATAGGGAATACTGTATTGTATGAGCACTCTATAGTCACCTGTACCAATTTTTATGTTCCTATCTTACTTTGTGTGCCCGCTATCATGCTTACGTACACACGGACGGACGGACGTTTTTTATTTCTGAGACCGTTAAACGTGAAGATCAGATTAAAAATATAGCTCGGCAATTGTTTGTGATTACCCAAACTTACCCTATACTTCGTATATTGGGTAAGGGTAATACAGAGATTAAAATTAAGTAATGACTTAACTTTAAGTTTTGTTTTCATCTAAATGCACTTTAGGGATATTTTATGTATAATTTTGTAAACGGTAACTCATACAGTTGCGGTAACACAGTAGGTAACTCATGCGCGTGGCCCACGGCAGATACCGGCTAGTCCTAAAACTCTGCGTGTCTGTGTGTGATGGCGCGTGCGGCAATCCTTCGTCCAGCCTCATTCCCCGTTTGATAATAGTATAAGAACGACTTCATTAGATTTATCTCTTAAGTTAGATACAATTACAATTAATTTTCGAATCATACTTATGTCTTATTTACAAAGAAAATTGTTTCCAATATGATGACTTAGTTTCCATCATGAAATACACATTGCAATATTAAATGATTTCCTGTATATTGTTATCAGCTGTTGTAAACTAAGTAATGGCTTACAGTGACCTTAATGGAGATACGAATGCACACAGATTATCTGCAAACTAACAGTATTTAGTGCAATGTGAATATTATCTAACCGGAATTATATAGTTTCAGTTCATATCCTTTTTTGGGGGAACATTTATTAGAGATAGGTACGATCGGACTAAGAAGTGTATACAGAGCTATCTAGAATAAGATTTGAGTTTTAAATATGCAAGATTTAGCAAAACACGGTAAAATTGTATATTATCTAGGCTTAAATTGAAATAGACTCGGCGTTGGAATAAAATAATATAGTACAATAATAGTTCTACATTTATCTAAAAAAAGGTAAATATTAAATTGTCAAAAAACTGTGAGAAGTTGGTTAAAAATACTTCCTTTCAAAGAAATGCTCCAGATCTCAGGTGAGTCTCATTTTAAGGGGATGGGGGTGAAAGGGTTAAACAATCTGTTTTACGCGATTATCCCTTTATCCCGCGAATATAACAAAATAATGTTTCTAACAACTTTTAATTTTCGTTAAATTCTCCACAATTTAGATATTTACTCTGTTAGATGCAATTAAAATTGACAGGGTTAATCTTTTACCGGTGGCGTTGAAACAATACGTTCTTTACGTCTAAGTTTAGTGCATCATTTTGTAAAGTTTAGTGCATCATTTTGTAAAGTTTAGTGCATCGTTTTGTAAAGTTTAGTAAAGTTTGCCTCCATTTTGTAAAGTTTAGTGCATAATTTTGTAAAGTTTAGTGCATCATTTTGTAAAGTTTAGTGCATCATTTTGTAAAGTTTAGTGCTTCATTTTGCCTTCATTTTGTAAAGTTTGCTTTCATTTTGAGTACTTTAAGTTTTGCTTAATCATAAAGGGAATTATTCAAACTGATAAAGTGATACATACCGTCAATCTGTCGTCGTAGCAGAATAGCGACCACACAGAAAAGATCAAAGGGCATTTGATACAGGGGACTAAAGTGTGTCTATATTGAACTCTATTGAAATTTAGAAAAATCTAATTGAAAATGTCAAAATGGCGACCTTTCTAGACAGTTTTTTGTTTATGTCTCGATGTGATGTTCAAGATTTTGATTAAAATTTTCCTCAAGTGTAGTGTGTTAAAACTCAAACAAATCTGTACATCTTCTTCATTCTTCTGTTGGACTAGTAAAAAAGTAGAGTGTATTAGATTTTTATATAATTTGTAGTACCGCGCCGATGGTTACCAGAGCGCAGTAGTGATTTTTCCTACGTTTTTTATTTCTTGTGCTGGACAATATATAATTACAGTGTATTAGATTTTCATATAACTTGTAGTACCGTCGTTGGTTACCAGAGCGCACTAGATTTTATTCTGAAATCCGTATATCTTTTTCACTCTTATTCTGGAGTAGTATTGGTAAAACAACAAAATTGGCCGTGGAGCTGTAATTTTTCTAAATTGGCTTTACTGATTTTCGTTCAAATTTTATTGGAATGTATTAATAAAACTTCTGCACAAAATAGAATCGAAAGTAAAGAAAAATTCGGTTTGCGAATAATTGGCAAAAAACAAAATTGAATTTTGAGTGCCGATATTAAAAACTCGATTTTAATAAAATATGACTTATGACGTAGACGTGTAAATAATCGTATATATATATATATATATATATCGTATATCAATAAGTATTGACTGTTTTGAAAATTTTGGTGACGAATATTTTTCGTGGGTTTTTTATTTGGTTTAGAAGGTGGGTGAATGAGAAAGCTTGTGGAATGTTTTTACAGAGCTTATTTATTTAAACATTTAAACAGGGTTTAAACTAGACTTATTATTTTTCACTATAAGGCATAGGTAGGTTCTTGCAAAATACAATAACATCATGATATTTTTTTTTTGATAAAAAAAGGAAATATTATTCCTATTGTATTTTCTTTGTATCACTACACAAAACATTGTATACCAGGGGTAAAAGTAATAAGAGTTCTAACATGTCCTAAACAAACTTTGTATATAATTTAAGGGTCCTTTCCCTTTCTTATATTTTCCATTGCGTCTCCTCCGTTTATTGCTTAAAACTCGCCCCCAACGTTCTCGTAATAACCGGAATAGCTTAGCCTAACCCCTTGTCTAAATTATTAAGTTTTCACAACCACACAGCAGTCTCATGTTGTCACACAATTTTCTTTTTATCTTTAACATTTGTTTTTTTATTTACATTGACGTCGCTATCATTTACTTGTCTTGCAGTTTTAAAACAACGATGGTTGTTATTAAAATTAACGTTTAGAAAATGTTTTTATTTGAGACATTTGTTCCGTTAAGTTGGCATCACTTGTTGACTTTTACTTTCCCCACATATACGTAGTATAGAGAAAATTGTCACATGACGTATAATCGATGTCGGGTTTATTTTGCTGATATATCCGTTTTGAGTTTGTTTTTTTTTTTTTTTTTTTTTTTAAAGGAGATTTTTTGAATTCTGTCTGGCGTCTGTGTTTTATCTGATTGATCTACAGTCTACGCGGGAATTTTTTTGTTTATTTATTATTTTATTTATACGCAGGGTGATTTAAAAGTCCCTAGACTTTACGAACGTCACTGTGTTGTCACAAAGGAAGCGTAAGGAGAGATATCAGAAGAAAAAGTAACAATATCATGATTTTATCGATTGTCTTTAGCGATATTGATCTAATTTTTCTTATGCGTAGTCTAAACACCCAAACAAAACGTATTGGTCGCCATCTTAAAAAAAAGCGGATTCTTGAGTTATCAGTAAAAAAATAAAAAAATTCAGCGGTGGGACGAATGTAAAAAACGTAATTTCTCAAAATCGACTCTACCGATTTCGTTCAAATTGTATTGAAATGTGAAGATTATTTTAACCGAAACCTTTACGTAAAATCGCAATAAAAAACAGAAATATTCGGGAAAAATTCAAATCAACCTTTTGACAGCCGTCATTAAAATGCTTCATTACGGTGAGAACGTGTTCGTAACACAAGCGAAGCAATGTTAGACCCTTATTTTTAATATAGATTTAAAAATATATATATATATATAGATATACTTTTCTAAGTATAGAAGAATTTATTTTAATATAGAAATATTTCTTAAAAATAGTAATATTTTTTTGAAATATAGAATTTTTTTGAAATATAGCATTTAAAAAATATATTGATATACTTTTCCATGTATAGAAGAATTTTTTAAATATAGAAATATTTTTTTAAATATAGTAATATTATTTTGAAATATAGATTTTTTTTTAAATACAGCAATATTTTCTTTAAATATAGAAATATTTTTTTAATATAGATATACTTTTCTAAGTATAGAAGAATTTTTTTTAATATAGAAATATTTCTTAAAAATCGTAATATCTTTTGAAATATAGATTTTTTTTTTAATATAGCACAAAAAAAATATAGATATACTTTTCCAAGTATAGAAGAATTTTTAAATATAGAAATATTTTTTTTAAATATAGTAATATTATTTTGAAATATAGATTTTTTTTTTAAATACAGCCATATTTTCTTTAAATATAGAAATATTTTTTCAAATATAGATATACTTTTCTAAGTATAGAAGAATTTATTTTAATATAGAAATATTTCTTAAAAATAGTAATATTTTTGAAATATAGATTTTTTTTTTAATATAGCATTTAAAAAAAATATAGATATACTTTTCCAAGCATATACTGTACTTTCTATGAAGAATTTTTTAAATATAGAAATATATTTTTTAAATATAGTAATATTATTTTGAAATATAGACTTTTTTTTTTAAATACAGCAATATTTTTCTTTAAATATAGAAATATTTTTTCAAATATAGATATACTTTTCTAAGTATAGAAGAATTTATTTTAATATAGAAATATTTCTTAAAAATAGTAATATTTTTGAAATATAGATTTTTTTTTTTAATATAGCATTTAAAAAAAATATAGATATACTTTTCCTAGCATATACTTTCTATGAAGAATTTTTTAAATATAGAAATATATTTTTTAAATATAGTAATATTATTTTGAAATATAGAATTTTTTTTTAAATACAGCAATATTTTTCTTTAAATATAGAAATATTTTTTAAATGAAAGAATTTTTTTTTTAATTTAAAAATATTTTTTAAATTAAGAAATATTTTTTAACGGTAATTTTAACTTTGTAATTGAAAACTACCAAACTAACACGTTTGGTGCGTTTTTAGTACATTTTGGGGATTAGTGGGCGCTAAAGTTCCTGCTATTTTAATATATCTTCTCAAATTAATCGTAAAAAAAAGTACACTGCATTTTATCCTAATAAACTGAAAGAAAAAACCACGACACTTGGAAATTAGTTTGTTTAAAATTTGAACAGAAATTTTGAGGTTTTAATGTTTGCAGAAGTGTTGTAATCGTGTATCGACTATATGACATTGACTCACGACACTCCAGGGGACGGAGCTAATCATCATCCCCCTAGCACTGTTATTACTTCATTCACAAATTATGCATGCTGTATCACCGAATGTTCATTTCCCTTCATCTCATATTCTGCATCACAAATAGATTCTGAAAACTTCGCTAGTTCGCTTTTGTCAATTGTTGCAGTGTCATTTGTTTTAGTGATAGATAAATAACTAGTTAATAGGATTTAAATCAAATGTACTTGAAGTGTGGTTGTTAACTTTTAATTTGACTTTATATCATATAATGAAGCAGGTTGAAAGTAAAAGCATTACTGATTTAACTTTACCTTTTATTGGTACGTCTTATTTAGTCAAGATCTTTAATTAAAAGACGATAGCAGTTTCGAGTATTTGCCCATCTTTAGTTCGCAACAAAAATCATTGAAACACTAGTAATTTCCAGTTATGAATTTTAATCGTTTTGAATAACTACATGTTCCAAATGAAGCGCAGGACAGTGCGCTGTTGCAGCTCTTGATGTTATACAGAAAGTGGTTTATCACTTGAAATTAGAATTTGTAAGTCTGCATGTGCCTGGGGTATAGCTATCCTCCCTTAGTGGCAACAAAGTGACGTTCTGCCAGTCTCACAATAAAACACCAAAACACTGCAATATCCATCAAAATATGGATTGTTAATATCCAATGAACGTGGAATCTTAAAATAACGATTCAGTGCCTTTCGATTTCTGTCATTGAGATTTTCTCTTCGACCAGTAGGTGTACGACGGTTTACACACGGTATTCCTGCTGACGTCATTTTGTTTTATACTGTGAATATCTAAGCTCCCACTAAATTGTCACACATTAACAATAAGCCAGATAAACCTTTAACTCTTGCGAAATAAAAACGCTGACCCAATTGTCACACATTAACAATAAGCCAGATAAACCTTTAACTCTTGCGAAATAAAAACGCCGACCCAATTGTCACATATTAACAATAAGCCAGATAAACCTTTAACTCTTGCGAAATAAAAACGCCGACCCAATTGTCACACATTAACAATAAGCCAGATAAACCTTTAACTCTTGCGAAATAAAAACGCTGACCCAATTGTCACACATTAACAATAAGCCAGATAAACCTTTAACTCTTGCGAAATAAAAACGCTGACCCAATTGTCACACATTAACAATAAGCCAGATAAACCTTTAACTCTTGCGAAATAAAAACGCCGACCCAATTGTCACACTTTAACAATAAGCCAGATAAACCTTTAACTCTTGCGAAATAAAAACGCAGACCCAATTGTCACACATTAACAATAAGCCAAATAAACCTTTAACTCTTGCGAAATAAAAACGCTGACCCAATTGTCACACATTAACAATAAGCCAGATAAACCTTTAACTCTTGCGAAATAAAAACGCCGACCCAATTGTCACACATTAACAATAAGCCAGATAAACCTTTAACTCTTGCGAAATAAAAACGCCGACCCAATTGTCACATATTAACAATAAGCCAGATAAACCTTTAACTCTTGCGAAATAAATACGCCGACCCGATTGTCACACATTAACAATAAGCCAGATAAACCTTTAACTCTTGCGAAATAAAAACGCATACCCAATAATTGTCACACATTAACAATAAGCCAGACAAACCTTTAACTCTTGCGAAATAAAAACGCTGACCCAATTGTCACACATTAACAATAAGCCAGATAAACCTTTAACTCTTGCGAAATAAAAACTCTGACCCAATTGTCACACATTAACAATAAGCCAGACAAACCTTTAACTCTTGCGAAATAAAAACTCCGACCCAATTGTCACACATTAACAATAAGCCAGATAAACCTTTAACTCTCTCGAAATAAAAACGCCGACCCAATTGTCACACATTAACAATAAGCCAGATAAACCTTTAACTCTTGCGAAATAAAAACGCCGACCCAATTGTCACACATTAACAATAAGCCAGATAAACCTTTAACTCTTGCGAAATAAAAACGCTGACCCAATTGTCACACTTTAACAATAAGCCAGATAAACCTTTAACTCTTGCGAAATAAAAACGCAGACCCAATTGTCACACATTAACAATAAGCCAGATAAACCTTTAAATCTTGCGCGAAATAAAAACGCTGACCCAAATGTCACACATTAACAATAAGCCAGATAAACCTTTAACTCTTGCGAAATAAAAACGCCGACCCAATTGTCACACATTAACAATAAGCCAGATAAACCTTTAAATCTTGCGCGAAATAAAAACGCTGACCCAAATGTCACACATTAACAATAAGCCAGATAAACGGTTTAGTCTTGCGAAATGTAAGCAATCAATGACAGCACAACTTGAATTCGCTCAATTAAAGTAAGCACTATATAAGTTACTCTAAAAATAATTTAAAACAGCTGTTATAAACTCTCTAACATAAGAAGAAAATAAAACGTATTTGAGTATTTATATTGTTTCAAATTATTTTGTTGTCAAACATGCTATTAACCCATGACACGTATGTTATTTAAATGATAAATTTATTACAAAATAAGTGTTTTCAAGGAAAAAGGAATAATTTTCAGCAAACTACGGTTAATTTTTCTTTATTGATTGACAACAATAGAACTGACATTTTTGGGGACGAATATTTTTGGTTGGTTTTTATTTTGTGTTTGGGAAGGGTGAGTGAGGAAGTTTGTGTCTTGTTTTATGTATAGTTTTTTTTTTCGTTAGGGACTTCTTATTTCTTCCAAGACGGCTGTTTCGATCCTGCCTAACATTTTCAAGTTAGTTCTTCAGTGATTATGGATTCTCTACACACTGTCACTTTTTGTAATAGTAAATAACTTTAAACTATTAATAACTTTACCCGGTGGTTTCAGACTCACTAACAAGCTTTTTATTTACTGTTCCGTCACCCAAACCGTTGTCAGTACGAAACTTTCTTAACCCGGATGATAAACTGCGTTCACATTCATAATAACACTGAATCAATGCGATGCGTGTTTGTAAAGGTATCGATGGAATAAAAATAAAAATCAATTAATTGTAAACTACTACAAGTTTACCACCTACTAGATTCCTGTGTTTGAACTTTGTCAACAATGAGAAAACTCGTTGCTATGGCAACAAATAAATAGCGATGAAAATAACAGCTGATGTTTTAATAAATCCCAATTTATATCTTCATAGAATAGAGAGTTTTTCTCGGGGGTTGGACGACAAATAACGAAACCACAATCATTTAACTTACTTTTTAAATACCCCGTATATATTGAAGGTGTATTTAAACTCTGGAATACTCTTAATATCCTGAGAAAAGTAAAAACATTTAAAATGCAAAGTTAGTTAATGGTTATACTTTCATTTGTTAATGAAGTTTAAGTTAGCTTTCATTTGTTACACTTTTGAATTTTTGGCGGCCATCTTGAAACCACCATTTTTATATTTGTTCTCAGTTAGCGTGCATTTAGTTACAACTGTTAAAATTTGAAAAGTGTTTTTAGGATCCGTAAGTAAAACCAAGAAACGTTAAACGTTGAGCTCTTGTTTATCTGTAAGTCACAATAAGTTTACACAGACAAGACGATAAATCCTCATATTTCAAACTTTGCATTTTTTATATTTTTTTATAATGTCTGAAAAATATAGTGCTAACAAAAAAATATGACCTTGGGGTAGTTAAGGGACAGTAGAATTTATTCTGATTACGAATATGTAAGTTTATTTGATGAAAAATTAATATGTTGGCATTTGATCAAATTAAAAAAAATCCCCCTTCTAACTTAAACACGGCGTTACCTAAAAATGTAAAAAAATAAATTATTTGGAATTAAATTCCAGTGGGAAATCATATATTTTAGTTTTATCTATGACGAATACAACTTAATTTAATCACACAATGAGAAATGCGTAGCGTATAAGTTTTAAAAGCAGTTTTTGTGAGATGTGAGAAAAAAAAATTAATAGTCATTAGATGTCATTTTCATTTATTTGTCTTTATTAGGGTCCGTAGGTAAATTCAAGGATCCTTATAATTTCACACACGTGTCTGTAAGTCGCAACCAGTCTACACAGACAAGACGATAAATCCTGTATATTTTAAACTTTGTTTTTATATTCATTGTAGTGTACCACGTATAGGAAAAATATAACGATAACAAAAAAAAAGAGTTTTGGTAATTAATAGGTAAAACTATCGAGTTGAAATTTTTTATGGAAATATGTGTGTAGTACCAAATAAATCTAGAAATTATTCTGATTACAAATATGTATGTTTATTTGACCGCATAAAAGACTTCGAATTTATAAAAATAACTGTCCCTATATATTTATTGTCAAATTTCAACTCTTCATGAATCGAAATGTGCAGGAAAGATCTATAATAAATGCAAAAACCCAACATCCCCACCCTCCGATTTAGGGCTACAATAAGGGCACTCCAATAAGGATATACAAATAAGGATAGACATTGTTCATAGAAAAACCAACCAAATTATTCAATTAATAATTGTGAAACTTACTAATGTCAATTAAAATTTGTATAGATAAAGTTAAAGACAGAAAGAAAAACATAGATTTGAAAAACTAATTAACCCATATAAATAAATACTTTTGAGACATATTTTTACAGCTGTTCAAAACTCGAAACTCTGCATTGTAATCTGAATTTTTTCGTGTTTTTATTGAATATTAAATTCAACAAACTATAAATTCTAAACTTTCCATGTGATTATTTGCTAAGTCAGTACATTCTAATAATTAGATCCACCGATAAATCATTGAAGGATTGTTAAAACGCAAGCGTACACAATTCATTTCTTGTCTCGTATCCTTGGTCCTGGATTAAAGCCAGGACTTGCAGGATTTATAGCCCACCCCGATGCTTTAATTTCATCAGCTAAATCAATGTTGGAAAGGATCAATTTCTAACGAACACCAAACTCTAGTTTTTGTTTTACTTTTATCCCAGTAACAGTGTCTAATTATTGCAGTAAATGTGCTTCTGGACGCAGATAATAGTGGTGTAAATATTGTACGGTGTAGTGAAAGTTTTGAGACATATATTAACGTTTTGGTCATTAAAAACACAATTATTTTTGGAATAATTTGTCTCTATCATCCGAGCGTAGTTTTACACTCAGGGGTTTTATTATAATGAGTACGAGTTTGGCAATCCCGATGACCTAGCTGGATCTACACTTTTTCACGTAGTCTTGGGTTAGATCCCTCTATTAGAATATTCGAGAGTTAGGGGTCTTTTTTATACTCTTTTTTCAACAAAGGCATGTCGAAAATGGGTTGATGCGAGGTGATTACCTTTTGGAAAACATTCTTTAAATGATGACCTTAAATTATAAAATTCTACACGTAAAAACACTCTTATTTTTCGAAAGAAAAAAAAAAGTTCATCTTGCGTCAATCTAAAAGTTTGAGTGTTAATACATCAAATGAGCCTTGTTGTTAATAAGAATATGAAAGAAGTAATCCCTGAAATCACAGTTAACGTTAGAAAGTGTAATAAACCCTTATGTACGTTTCTGTAACATAGCTACTATCCTCAGAGGGATATAAACAGAAATGTTACAGAAACGTATGTAATGGTTTATTAAACTTTCTAACCTTAATTGTGTTTAGTGTTTTATTTGTGGTTTGGGGATCACTTCTTTCATATTTTTACTAGATAAAACCTTTACACACTCGTTTTTTACCCACAAGTTTTGGGGGTTTTCTAGAAAAATTTCAAAAATCTTCGATTTTTCGTAAAATTAATGGTAATAAAATCTTGTATTTTTTTTGCCTAATTATCTAAAAAATCGTTTTTCGAATCATTGTTTAAACAATTATATTAAATTGTTTATACCTTTGATAAACAGTGAAACGTCTATTCTCGATTATTGTTTATACGTTATTAGTTAGATATATACATTGATGTGATTTCCAAAATTTGACCCCAAATATGTTTAATTTGAGTAGACCATACGCGAATAATATTAAAAAATTAATTCGCAATAAATACCAGAGCTTTGTTTCGTTTAAAAACTTCACCTATACCAAGCTACGTGTAAACCCCGTCATCATAGATTTAATAATTAATTCGTTCAGTGGAAAGTAACCCCGAAGATAACAGTGGAAGTACGCCTTCAAAGTATGTCGATGCAATCGCAATACACAACTGTAGCTAAAACACCTATGCATCGTGAGCAGGCGTTCCCATTGTATTCACCCTATGTATGACTTGCATTTATAATTATTGCAGTTCCTTCCTTTTAATTTAAGGTAGGCGGAATCATTGTACTATTATGTTACCTAACAATTGAATGGATAGAAGAGTAGTTTATTTGCATTTATTGCCGTGTTTTAAATTAAATTTTACTCCATTCGCGTCATATCAAAATATATCCTATTTACTTTTTATTAAATTTCATGCTCTTTCAATATCTGATGTTCATCCCTATCGTCGTCTTTTCACCGCTTCCTCGATCTACCTATTGGTTTCCACTCTAATATTTTATCTTATAGAAGACGGTATAGCAGTAAAGCAAGTCTTGAAATTTCAACTTGTCTCACAATATTAGCACCTTTTCTCTCTGTTTCGTAATTCATCCACATGAGACATAATTAATTTTTATTAATCTCCACGTAGATCTTTCGAAGAATTTTTTTTGCAAAACTCCTAGTATCACTTCACGCTTTGTTACTGAAGTGATGTCATCGGGTGATTTATCTATTTATAAATCCACTGAGTTCGAAATTAGTTATTTGTGCAACTAGAGAGCAAATGTTGACGCACGAGGCTTGCCGAGTGCGTCAATTTTATCGAGTTTAAAAAAGACACTTTGCTCACGAATTGCACATTATACTTTGTCTACAGTTGTTATTTTGTGACAAATAAAAAACATACTTCAGCAGTAACACAATTTAATAAAACATTAATTTAATACAATAGTGTTCAACCTCACGTCACAACTTAGGTTATTTATGAATATTACAAATAACTTAGGTGTATTGTTGAGGAAACGGGATTGCCAACTTCAAAACTCGGCAAACGAAAAATACTCTCCCGTGTACATACACTGTCAATCATCTTCATGAATAATTACTTCCTTTTTCAATTTTAAAACGTTGTTTTGTTGTTCATTTATGTTATTTTACATGTAAGAATTAATATAAAACACATACGGGGCATTTCCTGTATATTATAAATCAATTCAAATAAACTCAACCTAAATTTCGTTTTGTTCGGTTGCCATGCGGAGTGAGCAAAGTAGTGGGCAAAGTGAAACTGTTGAGAAATCAGCTGTTTTGCAAACTAATTTAAATGAACAAAATGCCACTTTGTCAACAACTGTAGACAAAATATATTTTATCACTGGGACCAAAAGTGAAGCATTTCGATACAAGCTCATGTTTAACGGACGAGGATCGAAAAGCTTCTTTTGGTCCCAGCGATGAACTATATTTTTCGTTATACTGCAAACAATTTCACAAAAACTACAATTTTATAACCTATTTACCTTCAAAAGTTTGCAAATTGCACAAGTTTGCAACTATTACAGCTGTTTAGTTTGTGTTAGTGGTACTTATTTATAAAATCGTTGATAACAGCTGTTTTATCGGTTGTTTTACAATCGTTAATTAATTCGTATAAACGAAGTAACAGCTGATGACCTCGACCTCAGCTGATTTTTTAGCTCCTAGGACTAAAAAGAACAACCTTAGCATCTCAATGCATGTATTGTAAACAGCTGTTTTTGAAGCAGTGTGACGAAAAGTAGTTTTTTGAATGATGTCTGGTAGTAACGTTTTCGTTTTTAAAGGAAAACTAAATTCGTTTTGAGATGTTTATCCTACAAGTGACTGAGTTGTGAATTATAATAAATCATTCGGTGTTGCATGAATGGTGATAGCGTAACGTAAAACTATGTAACGTTCCGTTCCGTTACGCCAAAGTTTAAATAATGGATGCAGACTACTTACGAATTCATCTATCAAAGCATGTCCTGGCTTGACCTCGTTTCATAGAAATACTTGAGGTGGAGGTTTCGTCCAGTAAATATAGATGTTATCTGTTAATAAGGCATTGAAGTTGTAATGACTTCCTTAAAGTTTGCTGTCTTTATAAATAATAAACAGATGTTTCATTGTGTGCACCGCCATCTTTGTTTTGAAAAATAAGTATAAAAAAGGTTGTTTGCGAATTCCCTTTGGCAATATACTTATTTAAAAAACAAATAGCTTGTTTGTCCTTTCATGAGACTCGAAACTATTAAATGAGCACTGATCATACTACAGAATAAGTTTTAATATTCGTTTGAATGTATTTATACATTTTAGGAACTCCGTTTTTGTCTGACCTCAACGTTTCATGACCTCAGGAAGCTGAAATAGTTGAAAAAGCTGGCCTGTTCGTAACGACGATTTAGGCCATAAAAATTAAGATAACAAGAGAAACTTATTGTAGCGTGCTCATTATAGAAAAAATTGAAATTCAGAAAAATCAAATTGTAAACGTCAAAAATGGCGCCCAAAGACATACAATTATATATAAATTTACAGATTTCAATTCTGCATGTAATGGTACCAACCCAACATCTCTACGATGACAAATTAGCGAAGTTGTTGTCAACAATGTAATTTCGATCCCAGACCTTCCAAGACAATCTGATATTCGTATTGTTAAAAGATCAGGTTGGACCTAGTTACTTGCACGAGCGAAGCGAGTGGAGATTTTTTAATATATACGAGGCTCGTACGGGCCTTCATCTACGAATACATAGTAATATTGTTTATACTGTTGACCGACGGTACTTGATAGAATTCCATGTTATTCAAATAAAACATTAACAAATTCTTTTGTAAAAATCTGCATTTATTAGGTCTAGCCGACCATGGTTTCGCCAGTTACGGCAATGACAAGGCTTATAAGACTTAACCTAAGAAGAAAATATTGTACACATTTTGAGGCATAGACAACGAAACCTGTAGCCGAGAAACCCAGTAAGTAATGAACTGTTTTAGACAAGGTAATTATTCCCTTTTAAAGCTGAACACGGTATTTGTTTTTATAGTACTGTAAATAAATAAATATCAAAACCAAATTTTCCATAATAAACACCTTAAACAGTACAATCACGTTTCTATCACTACCACCGCGGATATCCTTGATGTCGGTAAAACACTATAAATATTAATTATTGGTAATTTAATAGAACACGCAAGAGCTTTTCTGGGTCATACAACACTCGGAAGTCATCTTAAAATATTTAAAACCTTTATTGGTAAGTACTGGATGACTTTTGTGTATTTTTGTAAATTATCAATAATTATAATTACGTGTTACGTGTTTATGTGTTAGTGCGGGCCTGACGAAACCGACAGTGTTCGGCGAAACAGCGCTGTAGCCAAACTATTATACGGACTGAGGACAACCTCTAAGGTAATTAACTATATTATATATTAAACAGTCCAAGGCAACACATTATACTTTATATCAATAATTATTTAAAGTTTTTTTTTATCAATCTGTCTGCAAATATTTTGACTACACATAAAAAAAAAATCTCTTTTAGTATTAAATAGACAAGATAATTTTTTTCATATACATTTTGTCTGTGAAACCAACGTTTTTGTAATATTTGACATCAAAAAATGTTAATGACTCGCCATTTTGAAACGGTTAATTGAAAAATTATAAGTAAGATTTGGCGGTAAACTAACTTCACAATACATTCTACTTTCAGGAGCTCACTTTAGTGAGTAGTAGCTTGGCAATCCTGAGGGGACCTAGTTGGATTTTTTTTTTTTCATTTAGTCTTTATTTAGAGCCCTCTCTTTTATCTTTCCTATTCTGTCTCTCTATACCACATCTTGTTCTTCTCCTATTTTAACACTTATTATTCGAGTGGTAGGGGGGTCTTTATTCTATGTTCTTTTTTTCTTCTTTTTTTTTTTTTAAATAAGACGACGATGATGATCGAGTGGTTTTAGCTTTAAATAAATATATATATACACACATTCTAGAAAATTTGATACCGACACCTAAATTATTCTGGAGTTATATAATGCTTCTGAGGGACCCCCCTCCCCCTATTCAGATGGATGTACAGAATCAGCTTCCAAAATTTGGCACCGTATTACTGAACACTCTGTATAAACTAATACTTTATACTTCGAATACTGTTCTGCAATTTTACACTACGATTTTTCACTTTCCTTTCCCTTTAAAAATCAACAATATATTTTTTTTGACTACATAAAATACATAAAAAACTGAGATCTGCACAACAAACACTTTATTTTGTACAAGGCTACGTTTCAAAGACTGTCATCAGTTTAGTTATTTACACTTCGTACAACTGAACTAAACGCGACTAGGCCAATGTTTCGTGTAGCTAGCAGTTGTGGAACAGTTAAGCCACGCCCCCAAGTCCAACGTCTTCATAGTACTGTACTATTAATACAGTTTAGTTGTCATTTCCAAAAAAATGCATATTTCGGTGGTAAAAAATGAAAATCTCTTTAAGGGAACGATGTTTTAGTAATATCAAAATCGCTTAAACTGTAAAGGTTGTGTAAGTAAAGTGTAAAAACAAAATTTACCTCGATCTCGTACATTTTAAATTTAAAATTCTTTAAATATTTCTCTCTCCTAGAATCAAGTTTTCGTTTTCTTTTCTGTGAAGTAAATTGGTAGAAGTAGCTTTAAATGGTGGTGGGGAGAGACAAAGACAAATCAAGTTTTGTTTTATTATAAAACGCCTAAAGCGTTTTCTTGGTTTAGAAAAAATGTATTCGTATTCTTTCAGATAACACGAAACTTCTATTGTTTCAATTAACATCTCCGGTTGCTTTCAAAGACACTTTTATATTTTCCTTTAACCCTTGTACCTTCCACATCGCAAACTATCTTCCACAAAGTAATAACTGTCGTATTGTTTCATTATCTTATAATACAAACTTCAATAAATAAAAACTTTACTTTGTTTCAACCTCTGAATGAATGCTGCAGAACTGTACAGTTCCCCAATAGTTGTTTATTACTTCTACATAACGCAAGGCCTCATTAGTGAGTACAAACTTGGTAATCCCGAGGTACCTTAGCTAGTTCTACACTTTTTCATGTAGCCTTGAGTTAGATCCTTATTTCCTGCCAATGTCTCTTTTGAGCAGCTCTTTTACTTTTCCCATCCTTACACTATTAGAGTATTCGATAAGGGTATTTATTTTGTTTTTTTCTTCCTTTTTTTTTTATAAGGTGATGACGACCGAGAGGTATTTGCCTTTAAACAACAATAGAAACAATCATGGTATCTTACTCAGTAATACAAGTAGATTCTTTAAATGCCCCAAAGTACATTTTAAATTCTATTGGTAGCTGAATGCGTCTTATCCAGTAGGGTAACTTAAGTTTGTGTAAAACAGTTGTTACATTGGTTTTCAGCCATTCTTTACAAACATACACCTAACACTAAAAACAATTATTTTCTGAATTTCTCAGTAAAATGTTTATTAAAGTCTTAAAATACCTTAACCTAATATTACCAACAATATCTTGTAGCAGAATTCTTTATTTTGTGGATATTTTCATCTTTGAAGTTGGTATACATTTAGTCACTTTATATTTATCAGTTACTAATTGTCAGTAAATTACCAAGAATATCAGTGAACTTTATGAACAAGTTATTGTGGCTTACAAACATGATAACTGTTTCAATAATAATGAATACATTTTCCTAACAATTTCACAATAATTCCTCCTGATTCAAACGCATATTTAAGATGTAATTACGTTTGTTTATGTTCTTTTATAGATCAAATAAGTCTTACTTTAACTAAAAAGAATGTAAGAAGAGCACTGAAAACTTTTTAATTTAAAATAAAGTACTTTTAACAGACTGTTGAGTTTATTGTCACGTACGTAACGTTTTATCAATTTTTTAATTGAAATATTACAGGATTTTAAGATTGAACGCTAATGTTGCTAAGAAAGTATTTATCTTAAGATAAGCTGACAAAAATGTTATTCTTAAATTTCCCAAGAAATTAACAGACTTTTTAACAATTGTAACAGTATGTCAGAAGACAAGTGCTTTTCAAGTCACGTCCGTAACTCCAACTTAGTTGAACTAAATATCAAAACCAATTATATGATCATTTTCAAATTTAGTGCAAAAATAGTATAAAAAATTACCTACCAGTTGAGCTTTAACAATTTACAAAGTAAACTTTTATTTTTTTCCAAGTTTTAATGCATGTAACTGTCACGTCCGTAACAAAAGAATGGCTGTTTTCTGAACCACACAGTTGGGTATATTACTACTGTCTTGATGTCGTTTTTTACAATAACTACGCTTAGAGGGGGGGGGGGGGTACCATTACGTGCAGAATTTTAAATCTGTAAATTTTCATCTAATTTAATGTGTTATAAGTTTAATAACACTCGAGATATAAGAAAAAACTGTTTAAAATGGCCGCCATTTTGATATTTTCATTTCGAGTTTTCTAAAAGTCTTTCTGAGCACATTATGGTCTCTTATACCAATCTTAATTTTTATGGCTGTTATCATCGTGCTTAACGTACAGATGACAACGGCAACAACGATGGACGGACAGCACGTCGAAAATATGGTTTTTTTTAATTTCCCAAGGTCATAAAACGTAAAAAACAGTAGTCGAAATTTTTGACAATTACCAGACTTAGTAATATTATAAATAAATAATTCAACCCTTGGAGGTCAGTGTCAAATTAATCACTAGATCAAGCGGACACCCTCCTTACCCATTGCTTGGGGGTTGTAAAGTAGGGTTGATCTTACCTAGTCTTTAATCCTTCTGTTACTCTTTAAATTATTTTATTTATCAACCAATAAGCTGTTTTCATTCTTTTGATAAATAAAACAACATGGGTAATGTTTTTCAAGGAGTAATGTTGTTGTAAGAGCAAAAGCAATATTTCTTTTGTCATTATAAATTAATGAGCTACTATTTTACCTTCAAAGAATTTATATTTGTAATAGTTTTTACACTATTTTAATCTTTATTAACTTCATCTGCAGTCGTATATTTTCTCTTGTTTTATTTTTTTATTTTGTTAATTCTTATTATATAATATTCTTATTATATAATAATTTTCATTCACATTCAGAAAATTATTTAATAGGTCAAACAAACGGACGTTTAGTTTTTAGCAGAATTATCAGTGTGTTTTGTAATGTCGTCGAGAGACTTTCAGGTTAAACAGATCGACCGATTTTGTTAAATTTAGTATGCAAATGTTATTTTAATTTAACAATTTTGGAGTAAAGCCAAACATTTACCTCTCTATATCGGCTCTTGATGGTTTAGAAACAATAATTCTGTCTAAAACAGCTCTGTTCTTACGATCATGATTGATGGTCATTTCATGGTATTTTTTATTTTTTAATTATTTTTTTTTATGGGGATAATTTGCATATTGTGGAAATTAGTTTAAAATTAAACAAGTTTGGTTTGTAACGAGAGTAAATTAACAATTTCTGACTTAGTATAGGAATTACCCTCAGGGGCTCAGTGTAGTGGAATACGGACGTAAAACATTGGATCATCTAATATTTTTTTATTATACCTTTTAGCAATTATCCTCAAGGGTTGATTGAGGTGAGTGCAGGAGTGACAAACACAAGGGTTAGCTGGGTCAAAAGCTTTTTATTATATTTATTTTAGCAATTATCGGAGGGACTCCAGCTGGGTGTAAACGTTATTTTCATGATATCTTTTAGCAATTATCCTCAAGGGTTGATTAAAGTGAGTACAGGAGTGACAAACACAAGGGTTAACTGGGTCAAAACCTTTTTATCATATATTTTTTAGCAATTATCGGAGGAACTCTAGCTGGGTCTAAACGTTATTTTCATGATATCTTTTAGCAATTATCCTCAAGGGTTGATTAAAGTGAGTACAGGAGTGACAAACACAAGGGTTAGCTGGGTCAAAACCTTTTTATCATATTTTTTTTAGCAATTATTGGAGGGACTCTAGCTGGGTCTAAACGTTATTTTCATTATAGCTTATAGCAATTATCCTCAAGGGATGATTAAAGTGAGTACAGGAGTGACAAACACAAGGGTTAGCTGGGTCAAAACCTTTTTATCATATTTTTTTTTAGCAATTATTTGGAGGGACTCCAGCTGGGTCTAAACGTTATTTTCATGATATCTTTTAGCAATTATCCTCAAGGGTTGATTAAAGTGAGTACAGGAGTGACAACCACAAGGGTTAGCTGGGTCAAAACCTTTTTATCATATTTTTTTTTAGCAATTATTTGGAGGGACTCCAGCTGGGTCTAAACGTTATTTTCATGATATCTTTTAGCAATTATCCTCAAGGGTTGATTAAAGTGAGTACAGGAGTGACAACCACAAGGGTTAGCTGGGTCAAAACCTTTTTATCATATTTTTTTTTAGCAATTATTTGGAGGGACTCCAGCTGGGTCTAAACGTTATTTTCATGATATCTTTTAGCAATTATCCTCAAGGGTTGATTAAAGTGAGCACAGGAGTGACAAACACAAGGGTTAACTGGGTCAAAACCTTTTTATCATATTTATTTTAGCAATTATTGGAAGGACTCTAGCTGGGCCTAAACGTTATTTTCATGATATCTTTTAGCAATTATCCTCAAGGGTTGATTAAAGTGAGTACAGGAGTGACAAACACAAGGGTTAACTGGGTCAAAACCTTTTTATCATATTTTTTTTAGCAATTATCCTCAAGGGTGATTAAAGTGGGTACAGGAGTGACAAACACAAGGGTTAACTGGGTCAAAACCTTTTTATCATATTTATTTTAGCAATTATCCTCAAGGTTTGATTAAAGTGAGTACAGGAATGACTAACACAAGGGATCCTAGTTGGATCTACGCTTTTTCCATGTAGTCTCAGTTTCATGTACTTTTTCATCTTTCCTATCAGCCCTCTCTTGACCAACTCTTGTTCTTTTCCTACAATGACGATTTTAGAGTATTCGAGGACTAAAGGTCTTTATTTTATGTTATGGACTTACTTTTATAAGGCAATGTTGGATGCCTTTGAACAACAAGAATATAAATGATAGGACATACTAGAAAAAGGTTACTAACATTCATGGTTAGAATATAAATGAAAGCAACTCTTTGTACTATAAATATACATGTTATTGCATTGCTATTAAAGTATTATCTGATATTGATACTATTTCCCATATGAAATTCACTTACATGGGGATTTCCTATATTGTAAATATTTATTGTAATATATAATATAATTTACTATATTGTAATTTATGGGTTTTTTGATCCTTTAGAAGTAAGTCATTCACCCCTTGTAGGTCAGTGTGTAAGACTAATCACTAAGTTTATTTCTTCTGCGGGTACTAAAATAGGTGTGATCTTATCCTTTCTTCTGATACTCTTTTAATTTTTAACAAACAAACCATATTTACAAATCGAGGGTAATGAGTTTCATAGATAATTCAGTTGACGTTCAGACAAGGAGGGATAGCGAGACAGTATATCTCTTGTTATTGGACAGTGAACGAAGCTACTTCTGTCTATGCAGAATATTTTATTTCTAATGTTGCTTACTTTATTTTACTGTTGTCTTACTAGTTTTTATTAATCAGGGCGATTCAAACTTGTACGGCAATAAATGAGAAACTAATTCTAAGAATAAAAATAAGACAAAAAACAACAAATGAAAATATCTCTGAAAACGCTACGCTTTAGAGTTGCAGCTAAGGAAATATTTCGTATGATTTCTGTTCTGAGTATAAAATGAAGCCAAACCTCTAATTATTGGTATGAAAATAAAGAAACTAATTTGATGATTTTATTGAATAGAATCGATCCCAGAACTGTATGGGAGTAATCTTTTTTCCATTCCTTTTATTACATTGAGACAAACAAAACATGATTTAGATTGAGCAAAAGAGGGAAGATAAAAAAATAAAGCTTTCTTTAACAACAAACTAAACAAAACAAATAAATTGACATATGACATATGACCATAATAATACATTACTTAAAATTAAAATACACAAAAAACGAGAAAGAAAAACCAAAACAATATTACTTCTAAACCCTAAACAAAAAAAAACAACTTAAGTAAACAACTTAAAATAAACAATTTAAGATAAACAAAAATATACGGAATGGAATAAAAGCAGCCTCCATGGGTCTACCAAAATAACTGGTGTAAAATATTACAATAATTGTATTCTAAAATAATTTTCTTTAGCTTTGGCTAACAATTATTTTGTTAAAAGGGTAATAAACGTAAAATATTGTCTAACAAAATTTGTGGAGAATTTAATTCTGAGAAAATTGATAATAGAGTCATTAGAAATCAAATACAAGTTAAGTTACAGAAATCTTGTTTATAAAGTAAAGAAAAACATTATGAAAACCATTTTTGCTCTGTTTAAAATTGCCACGTGTTTCTGTCAAGTTTTTGGTTAATTTTTATTGTTAATAAAAGTCGAATTTCAGTAACTTGTATCTACTCGTATGCTTATTTAATATGGTAAGGTGTTTTTATGAGTAGAACTCCTATAGTTTTATTGAGTTTTTAGATTGGCTTCAGCCTGAATTTGTTTGTTTCAGCTCAGATGATTTCAAAAAGATGGAATATTAGGAAGGGAAAATAAAAGGGATTTTTTTTTACTATTAAACCCCGTATAAACATCTGTAATTAATAACATCTGGCTTTATGTTAAAAATTAAAAAAACAAAACAAACGTTTAAACTATACCAATCTAATATCAGCTGTTAAACAAATATAATTGATAGCAAACTAAACAAAAGTGTGGTTTCTAGTTAAAGAAGTGTGCTATTTGTGTTGTGATTATTTGTTTTTGACGAAATGTGGTATTTATCAGTTCGTTTATACAATGTTTTAATATGAAGTTTTTAAAGTTTGTTAATAGATTTTGCAATGTTTTTTTTCCCCCACAAAGTTTTAAGTTTATTGAATTGTTTCTCAGTGTATTTTTTAATAGTAACAATGCTTCCAATTAGAGGGAACAGAAACTTATACAGAAAGCGTGTTTATCACCGCAACTAGATGACAATTATGCGTGGACTTAACAATGAGGAAACAGACATTGATTCGTGTAAACGAGCACTAAGAATGTCAGCCAAAGTTATAACATTTATAATTGGACCAATGAATGAACCCTTCGAATTCATTTACAATAGGGTTTAGATTTAAAACAAAATATTGCTTCGATTTTAAGCAACAAGTATTCCTGTCGGAGTCAACTTAAAAGATTGAATACAGTTATTTCTATTACATTTTGATGCGTGAAGTAACAAATTACGCGTTAGGAGTAAATAAGGGAGAAATAAATAAACCATTGCCTTTGTGAATATCAAGTTGGAAACTGACAATAGAGGCCTAATCCGCTTCAAAACTGGAGCGTATTACTCGCGTGCATTCCTTAATATTCCGTGCTCTTAAAATCAAATTCTTTTTTCTTACATTATTTTTTTCCATATTTCCAATGAGAAAGAAACTAGTATCAATTAACGAAGAAAGAGGGACAAAGAGGTGAATCAGTATTTTGTCGTTTTATTACAAAACGTCTGAAGGTTCTTCCTAGTTCAAGGAATAATTTATTTGTTGTCTCTCTTACAATATTAGACTTTTATTGTTCAAATTAACTTCCTGCGATTATAGTTCAGTCACGATACGCCTTTACAATCCATATCTAAGACTATCTTCTTCAATATTTTACTGCGCTCACTGGCGCTAGAGTAGGAGAAGTCTGATCCTGTCACACAGTCAAGCTAACTCCAGACTGACGTGAGGGTGCTACAGGACCCTTAGTAACACTGTCGTGTCTCAACTCAGTACAGGTACAAAACATCGAGGGTAATGAAAAGGTTGACATCCTTGTCAAACAAAAAGCAAGGCACCCTTTGTGTCAACCAATGGACCAGGAAAGAGCAACATCGAATATGACAGCACTCTCCTAGTAGCGTAAAGTGTAAGCACCTTATCAGGAGACCCACGTTGGCTGTAATGGTGTTCCTGCTTTAATAACCAACTATACCCTCAGGTACAAGAAGCGAGACACCCTTTGTGTGACCGGTCAACCAATGGACCAGGAAAGAGCAACATCGAAATAAACAGCACTCTCCTAGTAGCGTAAAGTGTAAGCACCTTATCAGGAGACCCATCTTGGCTCTAACGGTGTTCCTGCTTTAATAACCAACTATACCCTCAGGTAGAAGAAGCAAGGCACCCTTTGTGTGACCGGTCAACCAATGGATCAGGAAAGAGCAACATCGAATATGAAAGCACTCTCCTAGTAGCGTAAAGTGTAAGCACCTTATCAGGAGACCCATCTTGGCTCTAACGGTGTTCCTGCTTTAATAACCAACTATACCCTCAGGTACAAGAAGCAAGGCACCCTTTGTGTCAACCAATGGACCAGGAAAGAGCAACATCGAATATGACAGCACTCTCCTAGTAGCGTAAAGTGTAAGCACCTTATCAGGAGACCCACGTTGGCTGTAATGGTGTTCCTGCTTTAATAACCAACTATACCCTCAGGTACAAGAAGCAAGGCACCCTTTGTGTGACCGGTCAACCAATGGATCAGGAAAGAGCAACATCGAATATGAAAGCACTCTCCTAGTAGCGTAAAGTGTAAGCACCTTATCAGGAGACCCATCTTGGCTCTAACGGTGTTCCTGCTTTAATAACCAACTATACCCTCAGGTACAAGAAGCAAGGCACCCTTTGTGTGACCGGTCAACCAATGGATCAGGAAAGAGCAACATCGAGTATGACAGCGCTCTCCTAGTAGCGTAAAGTGTAAGCACCTTATCAGGAGACCCACTTTGGCTGTAACAGTGTTCCTGCTTTAATAACCAACTATACCCTCAGGTAGAAGAACCAAAGCACCCTTTGTGTGACCGGTCAACCAATGGACCAGGAAAGAGCAACATCGAGTATCACAGCACTCTCCTAGTAGCGTAAAGTGTAAGCACCTTATCAGGAGACCCACCTTGGCTCTAACGGTGTTCCTGCTTTAATAACCAACTATACCCTCAGGTACAAGAAGCAAGGCACCCTTTGTGTGACCGGTCAACCAATGGATCAGGAAAGAGCAACATCGAGTATGACAGCGCTCTCCTAGTAGCGTAAAGTGTAAGCACCTTATCAGGAGACCCACTTTGGCTGTAACAGTGTTCCGTCTTTAATAACCAACTATACCCTCAGGTAGAAGAACCAAAGCACCCTTTGTGTGACCGGTCAACCAATGGATCAGGAAAGAGCAACATCGAGTATGACAGCACTCTCCTAGTAGCGTAAAGTGTAAGCACCTTATCAGGAGACCCACTTTGGCTGTAACAGTGTTCCTGCTTTAATAACCAACTATACCCTCAGGTAGAAGAACCAAAGCACCCTTTGTGTGACCGGTCAACCAATGGACCAGGAAAGAGCAACATCGAGTATGACAGCACTCTCCTAGTAGCGTAAAGTGTAAGCACCTTATCAGGAGACCCACTTTGGCTGTAACAGTGTTCCTGCTTTAATAACCAACTATACCCTCAGGTAGAAGAACCAAAGCACCCTTTGTGTGACCGGTCAACCAATGGATCAGGAAAGAGCAACATCGAGTATGACAGCCTCTCCTAGTAGCGTAAAGTGTAAGCACCTTATCAGGAGACCCACTTTGGCTGTAACAGTGTTCCGTCTTTAATAACCAACTATACCCTCAGGTAGAAGAACCAAAGCACCCTTTGTGTGACCGGTCAACCAATGGATCAGGAAAGAGCAACATCGAGTATGACAGCGCTCTCCTAGTAGCGTAAAGTGTAAGCACCTTATCAGGAGACCCACTTTGGCTGTAACAGTGTTCCTGCTTTAATAACCAACTATACCCTCAGGTAGAAGAACCAAAGCACCCTTTGTGTGACCGGTCAACCAATGGATCAGGAAAGAGCAACATCGAGTATGACAGCCTCTCCTAGTAGCGTAAAGTGTAAGCACCTTATCAGGAGACCCACTTTGGCTGTAACAGTGTTCCTGCTTTAATAACCAACTATACCCTCAGGGGCTCATAATAGTGAGTACGGGCTTGAATCAGCACTTTCATCTTTCCTTCGGGTCTCTCTTGACCAACTCTTGTTATTTTCCGATCCTGACACTATTAGAGTATTATCTTTTTCGCCTTTAAACAACAAGAATAAAATCCTTTCATTAGCCGGACATGGTCTTTTCAGAAAACACCCAGCGAAATAGTTCTCTTCCACGGTGACCAAAATCGTCTATTGTGCGGACGGGTGAGTCGGCAAAGGGCGTCTTCATGGCTTGCTTGTCTCTATAGAGTACAGAAGTAGAGGTTTTTGTACCCTGGAGATGAAATTGATACTAGTTTAGGTTAGGTCAGGTGGTATCGGTTGGCCAGGCTAGGATTAATGGGAGCACAATAAATTAATTGTTAACGTGTACGACGCCTTCAGTTTCCATATCGCCAAGTATAAATCAATTTAATGGTTAAAAAATTTTAGCATTAATTGTAAAAATAAAGTACACAGTTAATTTTCCCTCTATGACCAATAATTCATATTCCTTGCAATATGGTGAAATTTGAGGTTAATTTGATGAAAAACTGAAATTTTTTGTTACACTCTTGTTTTCATAAATTTAAATTAATCTCAAATATATTTTTAAAAAGTGTAAATATCTAACCAATGTGCCTGTATAACAAATCTGATTCAAATCAATACATCATTTTGGACTTTAGTTCACGTAAGACCGATAGACATTTTAAAAACTTTTTTGTACGATATATATATATATATATATATATATATATATATATATATATATATATATTACAATATTTTCTAGTAACAGGTCAAAAACCATGAATACAATATAAGAGAAGAAGTACAACATTGGGTAAAGTAACAAAGATAAAATTGTTGTAAGAAAGATAACAAATAAATTATTCTCTAAATTAAAATAGTGGCCTCATTCATTGTGTAATAACAAGAGAAATATTGCTTCTGCTCCCCTCTTCCGACTAAATTACTCTATGAAACCCATTACTGTACCCTTGCTATGTTTTCTTTGTTTAAAAATAAAAACCTGTTGTCTGGAAAATAAAATAAACTGTACAGAACATCGCACAAACTTTCTCTTTTACCCGTCAACCAATCGAAACTAATGGTCACCAAACGTTAGTTGTCGAAAGTGAAAATGAATGGCGATTCAAAAGTGAATACATACAGGGTGTTTCTTTGAATAGTGGACAATATCGGTATATCGTAAACTATTGAATACCATTAAATGGGGGGGGGGGGTCGTTGTTACTTTTTAAAACTTAAAACTCTGTTTTTCAAACTGTAAAAATGGACGTTATTTTCCAATATGGCTGCCAATTATTTAATTTGTTATAGGGACCCTTATTTTGTATAGTGTTTTCGAGTTCTGTATCAAATTTTAATAAATAAAAACTTGCTTGAATCTAGTGTAAGCTAAGTGAGGTAGTAGTGTAGAATAAACAAAGTAAGGAAGCCTATACAATTATTTGTATTAATTGTAATCCTACATTAGTATTTACAAATCCTAGACATTTTTATCTTGATTCAACAATGAGAAGTATGGAAAATCTTTTTCTCTAAATGCTTCAAACGTAAAATGTTTGACACTTTAAGCGCTTATTACTTTCGTCTTTGAGTTTCGAGTAGAATACGAAATCATTATAAATAATAAAAGTCCAACAAAATAAATTAAATACTTGGCGGCCATATTAGAAAATGGTAGCCATTTTTCCGAGTTTTCAAAAAGTAATAACGGACCCCCATTTAAAGTTTTATCATATTAATAGTTTAGTATATACGAATACCACGATAAAAAAAATCACCCTGTATACAAATTAAGCCCTAAAATTGCCCCTGCTTTAAACACGCCCTCAAAGTAAATCGTCTGCGATTATAATCGAGTTTTAATGACGGCGGTTAAGGTACATTATTTGTCAATTATTCCTGAACCGTAAAATTTTTCAACTTGCGATGTTGACGCAAGTTTGGGTAATTAATTTTCAAATTTCATTACAATTTGAACGAAACCGGGTGAGCCAATTTTGAGAAATTAAGTAGACTATTTTATAACATGGCGGATACTTTGATTTTTTTATCGATAATTCACGAAACGGGATTTTTTGGAGAGATGGTCCCCAATACGTTTTTATTGGGAGCTCTCTACTTGAGCAAAATTGTTAGAGCCGTAACAAATTCTTCTTATAACAGACACTCCCAAATTTTGAGTTATGAAAAAAGTGGAAAAAAAATCTCTAGATATATCCAAAATATACCCACATACCAAATTTGATTAAAATCGTTCCACGCGTTCGGGCTGTAAGGCGTTGGACAGACGTCACTGGGAGGGGATTTAGGAGACTTCATAAGGGATATATCAGCAGAAAAGTAAAAGTAGAAATAGTAAGAGAAGGATTAAGGACACGGGGTAAGGTCAGACCTGCTTTACAACCCTCTGAAGCAATTTGGAGGCTGTCTGCTTGATCTTGGTGATTAACCTTACACTGACCTGTGGGGTGAATTATTTATTTATAGGGGAAGAAGAAGACCATAAACTACACTAAGTTCTACATCAGTGATTATTATTTTTATCAAAAGAAAGTGTTTTTTTAATTTCATTATGTGTACGGTTATAGGGTTAGTTTGGTAATCGACGAAAATTTTGACAGTTTTTTGACTGAAGTTCGCGATTTCGTGGTCTTAGAAAAGTGAAAAATTTAAATTTAAAGTAAGCACAATATCGTTCAGGAAAATAAATATAGTGACATGAAATTTGGTATTGAGATTGTGTCCATGTAGAAATTTATTGAAAATCACAAAATCGAATTGATAATAACCTAACCTAACCAATTTTTTTTGTTTATATCTCGGGTGTTATTCAATTTGACATACTAAATTAGATAAAAATTGCTCTTTGAGTTATGCATGTAATGGTACCAACCTTACCTCTTTACATTGACAAATAGATAAGTTATTGTCAAGTATATACACCCGAACCTACATTTACTGGGTAAGACTCCTTGTCTACCAATACAAATTAACATGTCCTACAAGGTCTAAAAACCAAGTTGTGTCATTACATTTAGTGGACCTGCTTGTATTGCATTGTATGGTTGGGCTAGGTAAGTACCATGGTGGTATTTCTTTATGCTTTGCTTACGTTTTCAAAAGTTTTATGCGCAGTTAAATGTACTTTCTTGCTTTCCAGGTATTGTGTTGGATATCAGATAGGGTAGTACTCTTTCAACACTTTTGGAGAGATTTGGACATAAATGCAGGAGAGATTTAAAATTAATTTTTTTACTTTTTCACGTGTATTACTTTTTCACTATAGAGAAAATGATATGTGGGGGGGACTTCTAAGAAAAAATACATTAAGATTTTTTCTCAAAATCGGCTTTGACGATTTTAATTAAATTTTTCTCAAGCGTAGCCACTCAGGAACGTTACAAACCGTTTTGGTAGACATCTCTCTAAATATTGCGGTTCTTGGGTTATCGATAAAAAAAAATAAAAAACTGCTGCAGGGAATGTTTCAAAATATGTAATTATTCCAAATCAGATGTCGTGGGGATTGGTTATCCCATCGCCCGGTGAACCGTCAACTGGAATCAGCCTATCGTCTCTTGGTCTGAAGCAACTAATAACGCTTCTAGTCAAGAATGCATAGATCAAGAGATGGATGAGATGGAACATGGTGAGATTCCACCAACCTTGGAAGGAGAGTACGAACTTCTGAAAAATCCAGGATCACCGGGCTTCACTGTTTTACTAGATGATGCTACTAGGCAACTGAGCGTACTAAAGGTGTAGAGAACTAATCTGACTAGAAGCTCGTGCGTTTCTTCGTGAAGCCTGGGGTTGGTTGGAGAAAGCTGTTTATAACCGGTTATTCATGGGTGGGGGTAAATTAACGTCAGTCTGCACTATCACCACGTCCGAGTATCATCTCGTTTCCAAAATATTATGCTTGCTCGTTTAGTGAATTTGTTGCAAAATATTGTAGTTTACAATATTTTTTTTAAGTATACAATGTTTTTAGTGATAGGTATGTTTGGGCCATAGTTTCGTTCTATGATTTATGTGTGAATGAATGGACAGTGACTTGTGCGCCGGAAGTGACTGTTTTGATATGTTTTTATATATTTCGTAAATTCAATGATAATAAGTATAATAATAGTAAACTATTAATTTTATTCCATACAATCAAGGACGAAAATGTTAATATTCATTTCTGTTATGGAACCCTTTATTAATATAATCGTACAACCCGAGAGAACAAATACCGAGAAATGTCTTTAGTCACACTAGAAGCTGAACGGGACGGCAACTTCCCCTCCCTCGCTCGGCTCCCCACTTGTCACTACAGCCCCTCACACCCAGGCTTCACGAAGAAACGCACGACCTCTACTGTTCAACAAATAGAGGCCGTCAAAGCCAAACTCAAGAAAGTGGTGAGTAATGGGAGCCTAACATGTAGCGAAGGGGAAGGAAAAAAGAAGAGGAAATCAGAGTCCGGAATCACTTTATGCACCGCACCGATGGAGGTTCCGAGGCGGGAACGAGTGTGTCCAAACGCCCTAGAAGGGCTTTGGGCTGTGGGGCCTTCAAAGAAGATCAAAGGTGAAACTAGAGATTCTAACGTAACAAAAACTCACTGTCTTTTGGAGTCATCTGGTAAGGGGGCATCCTCTTCTTACTTAAGAAAAAGAGGTCAAAATTCTTAAACGTTATCAAACGTATGCTATACTTCGTATTGGGTGGGTATTTTATCAATACTGTTTTAGAAACCAATATTATTTACTAAAAATAGTTGAGAGGAAATGAGAAGAGAAAAATAGAGGGTGGGGTTTTACGAACAAAACGATCCGATTTTGGATAAAACAAATGACTGTCCTCCTGACAAATCACTTCTGAGAAAACTATAAGAAAAACAGTGACTTTTTTTGCTCCTACTCCACTTACAGGAGCATCCTCGCCAGCAAAATGACTGTTGTTCTCTATGCCTATCCTGAGGCTATACTTACCGATAAGCAAGGTGAAAACATCAAAGATATGTTAATGGATAAGTTCGAATTTATGGCGAATGGAACATTTCCTACATTCGTAGGGGAGCTACATTAAAAATGAGCTGACAATTTTAGTAACAAATAGTTTTGATTTGTTTTAATGATGGTTGAACGAGAAAGTCAATTGAGTAAACCAACACTTAACAATGTCTCTGTTGACTTCTTCAACAGGTGTATACATTCCGCTTTGTTGAAGAGATAATTTTGTTTTGATATGTCCTCTTCCACAAACACTCCCTCCACGATACTGTTGACGTAGGGCGTAAATGTTTTTGATCTGACATAACCCTCCACCCTTCTTCAAATCCGTCTCATAGGAAATCTGCCCATTAATTATCCCTTCCTGACGCCAAAGGCATCAAACCATACCAAGAGAGGGTGACCGTATAATTAATGATTTCCTTTTTGTCACCATTTTCTTGCCTGATCGCCTATTATGTCAAGCGTGATAAGTCACTGTTGTTCTTATAGTTTTCTCAGAAGTGATTTGTCAGGAGGGCAGTCATTTGTTTTATCCAAAATCGGATCGTTTTGTTCGTAAAACTCACCCTCTATTTTTCTCTTCTCATTTCCTCTGATTCTTTTTAGTAAATAATATTGGTTTGTAAAACAGTATTGATAAAATACTCATCCAATACGAAGTATAGCATATGTTTGATAACGTTTAAGAATTTTGACCTTTTTTTCTTCTGACATTCAAGTTTCATGATGAAACTTTTACCGGTGGCGCTGAAACAATTCCGGTGGTGTAGACCTATATCTCGAGAAACATACATCCTTTTGAAATATACAAAATTATTAATTTTAGATCATTTAAACGCTTTCATTTTGAGTACTTACGTTTTGCTTTATCATAAAAGGTATTATTCAAAACGAAAAATTAATTTTAGACATTTCTTTGGCGTCTGTACGTCAACACAGAGACTAAAATTTAGATAGGAACATGAAATTCGATATAGGGAACTGTACTGTACTCATCTAGAACACTATAGAAATTTTAAAAAAAATCTAAATGATATTGTCACAATGGCGGCCATTTTAAACATTTTTTCTTCTTCATATCCCCTGTGATACTTTAGAACACTGTCAAATTAGATAGGCTACAATTATTCGGATTTCAATTCTGCATGTAAAGGTACCAACCTATCTACGATGAGAAATAGAGAAGTCATTAAAAAATGACTACTCTGATCTTACCGAGAAAATGTGATATTCGTATAGTTACGAGGTCCAACAGGGTCGACTCACCAAGTTTCAAGGCTGAGATATTTTCACGCGCGAAATAAATGCATAATTTTTAATATATACGAGGCTTGCTAGGGCTTAGGCGACTTCAAGAAAGTAAGAAGAAACAAGATTCATAAAACTTTCTGTGACAAACACTTTTAGAGAACTCACCCTCCCGGATAAGATACTTTGATTTACCAATACAATTTAACATATCCTACAAGGTCTAAAATACCAACTTATGTTAATTACATTTGGAGGGATTTGCTTCTATTAGTTTGTATGTTGGGGTTTGGTGCGTACTGTGATGACAGCCATTGACTTATTTTGTTCTTTACTTTTATCCTCTAATTCTTTTTCCTTTGTTTCTAGTAAGTAAATTGTCCTTTCTAAAAGAAATATTGTTATCGAAGTTATAATTCTAATATACAGTATGTTCCGTAAGTAAGGTTCCAAACTTTAGCGAATGATTCTGTGGGTCAGGATAAAGAGAAAATTAAGAATAAATATATTTTCAAAAGAGCATATTTTTTCAGATTTCCGCCATTTTGTTTTTAAAAAACTTTGGAAAAAGAAAAGATGTTGAGTTCAAATTTAGTATACGCATTTTGTATGTTACGTTTTATAAGTGTACCGACAAATAAAGACTTTATTTTGTGTATTTTCAAAATGGTGGCCGTTTAAAATATTTAATATTGTTTATCTCGAAAACCATTAACTTAACACAAAATTCACAAGAGACAAAAAAAAGAGTTATTGATAAAAAACAGGAAACTAATAATTTGTTGGTAATTGTCTACAACACCCAACATTGATCTAGAAAAATTTTTTGAATTCAAATACTTTAAATAAAAATTAAAATGTGACCTTTAACTATTTCAAAATGGCGTCTGTTAAATTTTGTTCGTTCTAAATAGCTCTAAATATGTACAAAAATAAAACAAATGTAAATTGTATTTATTAAACAAATTGCAACAATACAAGAAAGTTTGAAGTGTTAATTAATAAGTTTAATAAATACAATTTACATTTGTTTTGTTTTTTAAAAATTTCGATATATTTAGAACGAAAAAATTTTGAAAAAACACAAAATAAAGTCTTTATTTGTCGGTACACTTATAAAAGGTGACGTACAGAATACGTATACTAAATCTGAAATCAATATCTTTTCTATTTACAAAGTTATGTATTTTTTTGTAAAGAAATAAAATCCTGTAGGCTATATCTGAAAAACTAAGCGTTTAAAGAAAAACTTTTATTCTCATTTTTTCCTTTATCCTGACCCACAGAATTATTTCCTAAAGTTTGGCATCTTACTTACTAAACATCCTGTGTAATTTTGTAGTATTGCAATCACTTCACACAGACACACCAGACTTAGAAATGTTACAGATATCACTCAATGAACAAATTTTGCATCAATTTTGGCGGACTGAAAATTAGTGTTTGTTAGTAACTGTTTTGGTCTGTACTTATATTTTTTATGTTTAATTTGAGCTATTATAAAAGTTAACCAATCTGAAAATAAATTTCAACATGGCGGGTCATTTTAAACGTTGCGTTAGATAGTTTTTGTGGATAATTAGGACCTGTATAAGCTTGTAATTCCTTATTTTGTGGAACTGGCGATCTACTTTTATGAATCCTAGGGTCGACCTCGGCAAACGAGCGGATACAAAAATATACGCCTTATTGCATATACTTTCTCACTTAACCATCTATAATACTACATAAAAATCAACAAAATCAACCATAAATGTCACTTCGGTAGTTATCAAAGTGTGAAAATGCAATATGGATGCTGTTTAAAAAAAAAAATGGACTAAAATTGTTTCGCTTTTGCGCCAGCGTAAATCGTATTTCAATCAAAACCAGCTTTTAATGACAGGGGTCAAGGTCATTTCTGAACCGTTATCTTCACATTTCAGTGAAATTTTATTGAAAGCTGTCATTTTGAGTACATGGTAGATTTGGGGTTTTTTTAGGGAACTCAAGAAGCGCCATTTTTTTGAGAATCGTTGACCACAGTAAGTTTCGTCTGAATCCTTAGAAGAAGATCGTATTTTTTCGTGGGATTTCTTATTGCAGCTTTTTTCTATAACTAACTTTTGAGTTTAAAATAAATAAAAACATTTGACATAAGGATAAAATACGCCCGCAAACTAAATTTGATTAAACCGGACAAACACAGACGAACATATTTCATAAAATTACTTCTTTAGAATTAGGAAACCTCAAATTGAATATACCTACAATAATCTGGATTTTCTGGACGCAAATCCGGATCAAGGCTTGCAAAGGCATTATTGTTTTGTCACGGGGTAATCATTTGTTTTCCCAAGCCTGATCGTTTGAAATCAGAAAAGCTTACTTGACTGCAATTTAAACTGACTATCATCCATCTTCCTTTTTGTATGTACCTCTTTCTCTGTACGCGTATCCTTGTTTAGTCTTAATCATATTTTACTTGTTGTTGTTATTATTTAAATAAATATTGCACTAACTTTCCGATTCATCCATACACAAAACTAATTAAAAACCATCAAAAAATGTCAGTTCTGTAAATTATCAGTCAAAAAATGCTAAAAACATGGACGCTATTTAAAAAAAAACAACTTTTAAATGTTTATAGTTTGTAAAATGAACGAATATGGCTGAGGGGTAGTCTCACTAACACACACGCAGCTTTAACTCACACAAACACCGAAGAGTATACCTGACCCTTGATGGATTCATTTACTGGACTCACCTTATTACAATATCTATTTTGTTTTTATTTTGCGTAATATTTTGAGAAAAGATGATGCCAAACAACAACCAATCACTGTCCTTTACTTGTTTTGTAAGGAGATTACACTGCTATTATTATCCTCATTAATTAAACTGTAGTAACGCCCCTCTGTAGTAACTGTAGTAAGTGAAAAATCACAAATACAGTGTGATTGTGCTGGGTAAGTACTATAATGTCGTACTTGTCTTGTAAGGAGATTACACTGCTGTTATTATCCTCATTAGTTAAACTGTAGTAACGTCCCTCTGTAGTAACTGTAGTAAGTGAAAAATCACAAATACAGTGTGATTGGGCTGGGTAAGTACTATAATGTCGTACTTGTCTTGTAAGGAGATTACACTGCTGTTATTATCCTCATTAGTTAAACTGTAGTAACGTCCCTCTGTAGTAACTGTAGTAAGTGAAAACTCACAAATACAGTGTGATTGTGCTGGGTAAGTACTATAATGTCGTACTTGTCTTGTAAGGAGATTACACTGCTGTTGTTATCCTCTTTAGTTAAACTGTAGTAACGTCCCTCTGTAGTAACTGTAGTAAGTGAAAATCACAAATACAGTGTGATTGTGCTGGGTAAGTACTATAATGTCGTACTTGTCTTGTAAGGAGATTACACTGCTGTTATTATCCTCATTAGTTAAACTGTAGTAACGCCCCTCTGTAGTAACTGTAGTAAGTGAAAAATCACAAATACAGTGTGATAGGGCTGGGTAAGTACCGTAATGTCGTATTTGTCTTGTAAGGAGATTACACTGCTGTTATTATCCTCATTAGTTAAACTGTAGTAACGCCCCTCTGTAGTAACTGTAGTAAGTGAAAACTCACAAATACAGTGTGATTGGGCTGGGTAAGTACTATAATGTCGCCTATTGACCTGTTTTAAATTGTAAATTGTCTCAGTGTTTGTTTTTGTAGTATATATTGCGCTAAATCCTAATTGTTATTTAATTGTTTTCAGGTAAGTGCTACTAACCTTGATACAACATTACGGAGTAACTGGTGAGTTGAAACTTTCTGATTTTTGTATTTTATTTCTTCTCGCATTTGCAATTTCTAAGTATTTCTCTCCTTCAATTCACATGAAGTTAGATTAGTTTGTAAGATTTAAATTTAAATTGCGAATAAATAAAATTGTTATAAAGTCATTAGCGATGGTTCGTTTAAAAATCATAACTACCCAGATGTCATTGCCGACTTCATTTCTGCAAGGATACCTTTCCTTGGGAAGATTAGTGTGGACTTAGTCACTGATTACGAGTGGAGACTCCTTCGAGGTCCACCATAGCCGTGACACTGATACGAGCGAAGCGAGTGGAGACTGTAATATATCTATATATAACCGGCCCATAGTCGACGTACACTATTACGAGACTCAGTAAAAGTGTGTAACAACTACTTTAAACAAACTTATTTTAGTATACACTATAACCTAACATTTTTTTGGTGCGTGCTATCACAAATCTGATCTACCCTTTTGTTTTCCAAAAAACTCGAAAAGGTTAGGTTAGGTCAGGTTAGGTTCGAATAGATTTATGAAATTATTCAGTTTTAAACCAACATAAGTTAATAAATCAGCAAAATACTGGTAACAACAAAACCGATATTAGATACAAATAATGATTCTCGTAAGAGTGTTGTAGTAACACTGACGTTAGACCGGATAAATTGCCGAACTTGAAAGGATTTGAGTGGGGCGAACGAAAGTTATGTTATTTTTGACAGATAACAGAACCTAAAAATATTTTCAAAAGGATGTTTCGATTTTTTAATTTACCAAAAGCGAGGAGGGTGTATTGTACACTCCTCCAAATTTCCCCTACTGGATAAGACCTCTTGATTTATTAATACAATTTATAATTTCCTAGAAGACTCAAGAAACCAACTTTTGGGTATTTTAAGGTTCTGTTTACATTACGTTATATGATGGGGCTGGGTAAGTACCACGATGGAGTTAATCAACTAGTTTAAACTATTAAGCGCGTTCCAGACTTAAATTACATCCTGTATATTCTAAAATCATAAACTTGTAATCCCTACAGTGTAATATATATCGAATATATAAATACAGTTGGTGTTACAAAGGTACAGTCTGTTTTTAATGTAGATATTTTACTCGGGCAACTACTGTACTTTTAAACGATGGTCTCTTTCTTTCTTTCTTTTAAACCCTGGGAAACGTTCCGAGTTCAACACACGTTTTCTCTTTGCCAAGACATCCTTTGAAAATTTATTTCCTTCCGTCGTCTAAAGTGCTAATAACAACGCCTAATTGGAAATGTTGAACGCTATAAGTAAAAGCTTTTATAGAACGTATTTAATATAATTATAATAATTATTATAATGAACTGAGGGAGATAATACAATACGGGGGGTCTTAATGAATGTAGCCTTTCAGTTAATTAAACAATGTAAATTCTGCCACTCTCTTGTTGCAGGTACAGTCGGTTCTGTGTAAGATAGATGAGGGTTGGTAACAAGGGAGAGAACGTTATGCGATGATGCAATATATCTGTGTTTATTTTGTGGTGGAAATATCCGTTTTGAGGTTCTCATGGTACTTACCCAGCCTTCGTAATACGAACAAATCCTCTAAAATGTAAAGTCGGCCTTGTAGGAAATGTTAAATTGTATTGGTAGATCAAGGAGTTTAAACAGCTGGTTAAGTTTGTTTAAAACAGTTGTTACACAGGTTTTGACGTCGAAATAGGCTCTCGTAGTTATGTACATATTAAAAAAAATTTTCCTCTTTCGCTCGTGTCAGTGACTCAGTTGTGGTGGGCCTTCAAGCTGTACATATGTGAGATCATTGTTCAAAATAATATTTTTTTGAATGATAATTTAGAGGTTTTTCGCCTGTAAATAAAAGGGGGGAAATTAGAGTTATTTTTAAATTAGAAATGATTTTGCTCTCTACAGAGATTCTTATGTATTCTGGAAAAAGGTAATTTGTCGGTCAATTTGTATACCTACTAATAGTTCCGAACAGATCTAGTTCCTTACTGCAATGTTTAAGAAAACCCGGGTTGTGTACGAGTACATCTCCATGATGGTTTCAACTCGCCACTTGAAAGCATAACCACACTGCCATAGAGTGCTCTAGTCGACTGAAGTATCATACACAGCGCGTGTAAGGGGGTTTATACTTGCATAGTTATTACTGGTTTTGTTTTGTTGAACTGCGAATCGGAAGGAAAAATAAACGGTTCTACTACACTGCATTGCCATCTTAGTAGCGAGATAATGAATCAATAGAATTGGTTGAAGATAGTTAAATAGTTGTAGAAATGTAATAACTAAATACTTATAAACTAAGAACTAAAGAAACCCACATTTTTGGGAAGTTTGAGACCAATAAACAGAGTTAAAATAAAATTGAATACGATTTTATCACAAATACGTTTATAAAAGCGTTTCAACGACAATTTCGTCATCTTCAGTGATGCTTGTTAAGTTATTTGATTATTGTAAATAATGTATCAGTGACTATGGCGACATTATCGTTGAAACTTGTTTGATTAACAAACTTATTTTGACAAATTGTTCTCAAATTTTATTTTAATTTAATACATATCACAAGACAGTGTCAATATTTATATTTATTTATAATATACAAGCCTATGAACTCAAGGATCTCTAAAAGTATAACAACACTTTAAATTTGGAACTTTCCCTACATTTTTGGAGGATTTTCTTCTCCAAATTTTGAAAAGTCGTCACCACATTCGAATATGGCAACAATATAGTAACGCCTCAAAAAATAAGCAAGTTACCGACAAAAAGTATAGAACAAACCTCCCCCCCCCCCCAAAGATCAAAAACTAATCGTCACAAAAATTTACATTTCTGTTATCAATCAGAAAGTTCAATTCAATCATGGAAGCCATCTTTGCAAAAATATATAAATAAGGGTCTAAACTTGCTTCACTTTTGTCGTAACAATCCTCATCATTAGATTCAAATCTTGCTTGTAATGATGGCGGTAAAGGTTCATTTTTGTTTATTGTCAGTTTTTACTGAACCTTGAGATTTAGCACACGGATTTGGGTCAGTAATCTTCAAATTTTACTGAAATTTGAATGTAATCGGTAGTACAGGTTTTGAAAATAATTAACCCCATGACCGATATTTTGAGATTTTGTCGGTAACCCATCAATTAGTATTTTCGTGTGAGTGCTTAAACGTTACAAATTGTATCAAAATCAATAGAGCCGTTTTTGAGAAAATCAATTTTGTCTTTTTTTTTTTTTGGCAGCTACCCAAAAATTTCAGTTATCAAATAATTTAAAAAAGGTGTTCCTAGATATGGCAGAAATATGCCCACGTAGCAAATTTGATTAAATCTGTCCACCTGTTTGGGTTGCACGTACGACAGACGTCATAGGTTCGTCATTACAAATACCCCTTCCAGTTTTTGGACTTAGTGGACCTCAAAATATCCAATATAAACTGCATCTCAATTTTTTGATCCATTACAGAACCTATGTAGGTTATACCTATATGACAGAACTATGTATATACAAAAATGTTTTTCAAAAATATTTGTTCTAATTTTAGGAAGTGTTTCAAGTCTCTGCAAACGCGTCGTTATTCGTCTCTCCGCCATTTTGAGTTTTTTACAAAAATAATGATCTGTAGAAAATATTATTTTTCGAGTCAAAATTTGGTACACATTTTTTATACTACGTTTTAACAGTATAACAAGAATTAAAATTGTATACTATAACTTTTCAAAACGGCGAACGTTTACAGTTTTTATAGTTACTGTTTTTAGAGACGCTAGTCTTCTTCAGTTAAAAAAAATTACCAGTTTTGAATAGCCTAACCTCCCTGCGGCATTTTGTTTTGTACTGTTTAAAACTTAGAGTATGGAAGATGTCACACATTAACAATAAGCCAGATAAACCGTTAAGTTTTGCGAGATGTAAGCAATCAATCACAACACAACGTGAATCTGCACAAATAAAATAAGCACTATGTAAGTTATACAGACGGAACGTGTTCTGAAATATGTTTATAGGAAACAGTTTTGATGTTCGTTTCTGAAGTCAGGACGCAAATTTTTTAAACATCCTGTAAACAGCTGAAAGAATAAAATCCTGCTTGAAAGCTCGTTGAAACACTTTGTTGATGATCAGTTTTCGTACACCGTCAAGTGACGTATTACTTAAGTTCTGCGACTAGTATAATTAACATTGGCATGCAAGTGTTGCTACATTAACGTACATTTACCTGTCGGAATATATTAATATGAAGCGAGCGTAAAATATTCATTCTAGTTTTTTGTTTTATAAAAAAAAACACCTCATATTCTATCCATCAGAGACTCTAATTGCTTCACATTTAAAAACAAGCGGATGGGCGCCATCATTGTACTAACCGAGCCCCATCGTACAGCGTGTTAAATAAGATCTGGGACAGTTTAATATTATTTTAACTATTACAAATAGAGTTACAAAGTTTTGGACATTGTTAATGGACACCAAAATCCTATTTTAGTACGTATTCAGTGGAGCGCTACCTTTCCAGGGGGACGGCCCACAAGAATAGATCGAGTTGTACATCGAGACCTTTATGAGTAGACACAATGTCGCAAACCCGATTTCAAAAAGTTCATTCTAGCTAAAATAGCGTTTGAAATTAGACATGCTGTGCTGCCATTTTCTGTCAGTCTGAATACAGCGTATTTTGACTCTGTGTGTGTGTGTGTGTGTGTGTGTGTGTGTGCGTGCGCGCGCGTGCGTGCGTGCGTGCGGTTTTTTTATTTGATATAACAACGTATTTTAGTTTTAAATGTCCTCTAAGATTAGTGAAGTTTCTCAAAGTTTTACAATTATGCCAAATTATGGTAAATAAACAAAGTATTTCGGGTACCGTAATAGATTTTCAGAACTTTATTTCTTTGAAACTATATGGTTATGGTTTTCATTTTTTAATTGTTTGGTTTAGTGGTTACCACTCTGGTATCACGAGTGAGTTGTTCCGGGTTCAATCCCAATGAGGGCTTAAATATTTACGGGGTAGACATGAAAATTTGGAAGCTGCAATTAGTAGTGAACTCTGGTTGACAAGGGTAGAACAACGGCGACGGGAAGTCCAATGTACTAAGGAAACATTACCCGATTGTTAAACTTTCTAGCAGGCCTAGACACTTCACGGATCATAGAGTTACAGTTTGTTAGTTTTACAGTTGGTAAAAAACTTTTTAAAACAAATACAGATTAAAACAAGTAATTTTAATTATCATTTATTATCGAATTATTATTCAAATATTAGAGTACAAAACGAAACAGTGCAACAACTCCTATTTTAAATCGTATTTCATTATTTGTGTATAATCTAATAACTTGTCATTGTTAAGTTTTGGAAAAGCTTTACACTTTTTTATATATACAACATATTTGTGTACTAAAAAAACATTGAAATTACGACATACTCGGTTATCCGGCATTGTCGAAGTGACGATTGTGCCGGATTATTGAAGTTTTATGCGCTAACCTAACTCCCCCCCCCCCCTATAAATCAAGAAATTCACTAATGGAAAAAAAACACCATTTACACAACATATTACTTCACTCGATACGCTTGTACAATTTGATGATGGCTACATAATCGTTGAAACATCACTTCCGTTTTACATAGATTAATTGTTTAAATTGAGTTTTGATGTCTTCATTACACTACTCTTCCAAAGTGTAATAAAAGAGTAAATGTAGACTTGTTAAATGTAAGGTGGTGGTAGAAACTGTGTTGGCGTCAAAACACTTTAACACCGGTGTTAATAGCTGTAACACAGAGTCTTGTATAAATTAAAGTCAGACAGACGGACATACCACCGTACGACATGTCGGGCAACATGTGGTTAGCCGCATCTTCTCTGTATTAAAACACATTAATCACTTGACTTGATTACACTTCACTTCGTCGCTGGATTTATCTCAATGGTATACTTGATATCAAAGACTGGGCAGTGTATAGGAATAAGAACTCTGTTTTGTTTCGGTTAACTGTAGTATAAAAATCCACCATTATAAAACGTTAACTGGTGTGGATCGACTGGCGGTTGACAAATGAAAGACAGGCCGATTGTAATCTTAAGAATTGCTTGTTTTATTTTTATTACCCAATATACGAAGGGGGGGGGGGGTAAGTTTGGTAATCGTCATAAATGTCAACCTTCGTTTATTTTGACACATAACTAAAAGAAAAGAACAACTCTGCTTCAAAATACATTTGGCGAAAATAATTTTGTAAAAGAAAATACTTATAATTTTTTTTTTAACGAACCACTCTACAACGAAAATGTAGGTACGTTATTTAAGCCTTACCAGGCTTGTTTTGCGGCTACCCACCCCTAATTTGTCCCTTATTTACTGCATTCATAGTAAGAAATGGGCTTTTGTAAATGAAACATGATATGTGTAAAACAATAAAATATAATGTATAAAACAATTTTAAATTGGGAAAATAAACAAAATTCTTGAGACAATTGTCAATGTAGTTTACACAGTCTAAATATATATCTACATCCACATACTTTCACATACACACACACATACATTCGTGTTTCTTTATATTTAAAGAACAACAAAATGATAAATGAAAATTCACAGCCATCTGTTAATATACAATACAAATATAGACTAAATTTTTCTTTAGGGTTTAAAAATAAATATTGTGAAAATTTAGTTTCGTTTGGATATCCTGTGATTATTTTATCGTTTTTATCTTGATTGTCAATAACTTTTTTAAAGTGAGAACAAGAGATTTAAGTCCATATCTAAAATGCATTATTAAAGTCGTCGAAAATTATGTTCTATTTAGAAGTAATATCTAGTATTAAAACTGCAGTAATTGTAAATTTCGTTTGTTAGAAATATCTAAATTTAGTTCATCACAACGTCTATAATTTCGGTACACAAAGATAAAGTGTCTTTTTGAATTGCCTCGACGAAATGGTTTACAGTAAAGAATGCTCTATGACGCTTCGCAGATTTCTGTCGATTTCTTTGATTGGTCTTTCAATGTTTTGTGTGGAAACATTTCATTGTCACTTTCTTAAAGATTTGTCAAGTAAATCTAATGATGGAAGTGGTTGTGTTTTAAGTAATGACAAACTTTGCAAGTTATTTTAATTATTATTTTGGCAAGAATAATAATGGATTCAGGTTATGTAAGAAAGCGCATGAATAAAATTAAAATTGGCATTGAGACAAGTAATGCTGTATGCAAAGGATGTGACAAACAATCCAGAGCGATTGCAGGAGGGCGTAGATGAGTAGTGTTAAGATGCGGGTGTCCATGGAGAACAGATCGGAGGCGGATACCAGGGTAACTAGAGACGGAAGTGCTTTAGAGAGAGAGAGTGGATACATATTTGGTAACCATAATAAGGTGTAATTGGAAGGCTGATTAGGATGTATTATACAGAACAAAACAATGTCAGCTGACTATCAGTTCAGCAATGTATTAGTCGGAAGAAAGATGATAATTACGCAAAGAAAATTAAGGTTGTACAATTCAGTTAGTCCCATAGCGAGATTCTTCCATTTGTGGATGGGGAATTGGGCAAAACGTAACAGAATCGATTTTTTTTTTTTTTTTTTTTTTTTTTTTTTTTAACAATGAAACTGAAATTAGTCCATCTATCAATATTTCTATAAAATGAAAGCGTTTGTTGGCTGCACATCCTACGACGCACTCCAATACACAAAATCACTTGTTCTTGTGTTATTCACATTATTAGTCTTGTCTTAGGCCAAATCAAACGGTTTTATCCTGTCCAACCACCGAACTTGAACTGAATTGTCGAGAACTTGTAGCATCTCGATGTTATGGGGCTTATGCAGCCTTTCTTCATGCTTCCTAGCAAATCGCCGAACCTCTTCATAAACTGTAGCAATTTGTAAATCCTTATGGAGATCATCATTGCGTATGTACCATGGGGCATTAACAATGCCCCTCAGTATTTTATTTTGATATGTTTGAATAATTTTGATGTTGCTTCTTTTTGCACAGCCCCAAAGTTGCACACCATATGTCCAGATAGGTTTTAGGACTTGTTTATAAAGTAATAGTTTATTGTGCACTGACAGCTCTGAATGCCGCCCAAGAAGCCAATGCATTTGCTTTAGTTTGAGATTCAGTTCATTACGTTTCTTTTTAACATGTACCTTCCATGGCAATCTTGCGTCTAGTGTCATGCCCAAGTATTTTGCATTATTGTCTTGTGGGATCACTTGTTGATTGACAACCACTGGGAGATAATTGGTTTTTCTGTTAGTAAAATTAACATGAACAGATTTTGTCTCATTCAGCTTTATTCGCCATTTTTTAGTCCAGTTACAAATTCGATTGACAGCTGTCTGCAGCCTTCCAGTAGACTCCTCAATGCTATTTCCTTTTGAGACAACAGTAGTATCATCCCCAAATGTAGCAACGATGGCCTCATCACAGACTGGAATATCAGTTGTATAGAGCAACTACAAGAAGGGCCCCAACACACTTCCTTGTGGAACTCCGGCAGATACCCGCTTCAAATCAGAGTAACTATCTTCATACTTGATTCGAAAGTGCCTTCCTGAAATATAGGACTTCAACAATTGACTATGTTGTTTTGGCAAGTATTTCTCCATCTTGTATTCCAATTCCCGATGCCACGCCTTATCGAAAGCTTGGGAAACATCTAAAAACACAGTAGAACAGATTTGTTTTTCTTCAAGTGCACGAAATGAAATACATGAGAAAAATGGTAGGTAAAAAAAAAGGTGATCGTGGACATTGTAGAGAGAAGACATTTAATATGGTTTGAGCATGTAGATGGAGTCAAGAGGAAAAACAGATTATGGAAATGATATTGGTAGAAACTGCAACAAGAGGTCGATCATGTGGGCACTGTATAAAGAGGTTAAAGCAGAAACTATGGAAGACAATGGTAGGTTCGGTTAGGTTAGTTTGGATAAGATATGAGATTTTGTGGTGATAGATATCAGTGGTGGAGATGATGGTTGGCGATAGGCTTCCCGGACAGCTAACAACATAAGGGGCTGAAGAAGAATCAGATTATGGCAGGAATTTGTGTTTACATTGAGTGCAAAATTAGTTATTAGAACAGACTAATGTGAAACCGTTAAAACAAAAACAACAAGACGATATTGGCAGTAACCGAGAATAGTTGATGACATCACTGTCGCCAGACCAGAGCATTAACAGCTTCAACTGACATATTAGACGTAATGTTTTACATTTTATACTTTTCCACTAAATTCAATACTGTATTGACTGAACCAGTTTATCATGAAATAATTAAGTTTTTTTAAGGTGTTCAACTTACAAACCGGCCCTATCTGGCTTACTGACGTGGCAATAAAAAATAATATATAGTCTCATATTGGTATACAAATAGGAGCAATACTTACAATAAAACATTTGAGTTGTCACTCATACAACAGACATACGCAGTTTAAAAAGAACATAATATAACAAAATACAAACAAACAACGATTTATAATTGAAGATACTCTTCCACCGAGTAAAATGCATTTAGCGGGCCTCGAAGCTGTACATATGTGAAGGAGCTTCCACTCGCTACGTTCGTGTCGTTGCCGAATATCATAATTACACGAATATCACATTTATTGTCATAGTTCGAAATTACATTTTGACAATTACTTCGCTATTTCTCGTCGTAGAGAGAGTTGGTACAATTACATGCAGAATTGAAATCTGAAAATTCCTATTTAATTTAGTGTGTTATAAGTTGAATAACACGTGAGATATGAACAAATACTGTTTAAAATTGTCACCATTTTGAAATTTTCAATTTGTTTCTTCTGAATATCAATATGATTCTATTTGAGCACATTTATTTCCCTTTTACGACGTGCCAAAAATTACTTTTCCGGTTTCCTGATGCCGTTAAAAAACGGGCGTCGAAATCTTACGATTACCAAACTGAGCCTACACTTCGTATACTGGGTGTGTACTAACGGAAACAAACGATAGTAGCTTTAGTTGTAATTTACACTACACAATTTTAAGTGTAAATGTAGGGTTTATTTGAGCGTAATTCCTAAGTTACACCGTGCAAAATGGTTGATTTGCTTTACCTAAAATGTAAGGTGCTATTCTCGTACAATTCTTTTATAGAAAATCTGTTTTTGTTTCAGGGCAGTATTTAAAATAAGCATTATCAAAAACCATCTTATTTATTAACGAGTTTTTTTAACATTTCCTTCATTTTAAATTATATTTTAACCGTTTAATATTGCTTGGATTTTCAGGGAAATGCGAGTTTTCCTTACGTTTTATATTTTATTAAAACATTGCGTTTAGAAATTAAACGTTTTTTTCATTACAAAATGACTGACAAAGCTTTTTATAACCTAAAAATCTGGAAACAACCATCTATGATGATATTTGTTTGGGTTTTAGATTGTCGTCAATACTTTCTAATTAGTGCCAGAAATGAAAACTTTAGTAGAATGTAACGAAATCATAATAAACTCTTAACAAGACAGTAAAAGTTTACTTTGGCGAAGTGTTGTCCGATAAGCGGTTATATAGCCGGACGGTTGTAAAATTATCATAGACCTAGATATCCTTCTGATAATATATTTATTATATATATAGTAACAAGATAACTTGATAATGTATTTAGAGCTTATATTTTTGTTTACTGCGTTTTATTTAAAAAAAAAAAAAAAAGTGAAAATAACAGCCGTGATAAATTTAAGGAAAATTCAATTTTGAATCAATTCACTTTAAATCAATGGCATTGAATGACAACTTCTTGCGTCTTTGAATCAACCAAGAAATCAATGTTATTTAATTATTGTTGGAACTAAACCCTTAGCGCGGTCATAACGAAATCATAATAAACTCTTTATAGCGGCAGTAAAAAGATCATTTGAGTTGCTCATATGAGTGTTAATATTGTGGAGCTGTTCTAAAGTTGTAAAATAATGTCTGATCAAAGATACGTAATATGTCCTTAATAATACGTAATATGTTTTTAAGGATAGTAATATGTTCTTAAGGATACACAATATGTTCTTAAAGATACGTAACATGTCCTTAAGGATACGTAATATGTTCTTAAGGATACGTAATATATTCTTAAGGATACGCAATATGTCCTTAAGGATACGTAATATGTTCTTAAGGATACATAATATGTTCTTAAAGATACGTAACATGTCCTTAAGGATACGAAATATGTCCTGAATAATACGTAATATGTTTTTAAGGATACGCAATATGTTCTTAAGGATACGTAATATGTCCTTAAGGATACGTAATATGTTCTTATGGATACGTATTATGTCCTTAATAATACGTAATATGTTTTTAAGGATACGTAATATGTCCTTAAGGATACGTAATATGTTCTTAAGGATACGTAATATGTTCTTAAGGATACGTAATATGTCCTTAAGGATACGTATTATGTTCTTAAGGATACGTAATATATTCTTAAGGATACGTAATATGTCCTTATGGATACGTAATAGTCCTTAAGGATACGTAATATGTTCTTAAGGATACGTAATATGTTCTTAAGGATACGTAATATGTTCTTAAGGATACGTAATATGTCCCTAAGGATACGGACTATGTTCTAAAGGATACGTTATATGTTCTAAAGGATACGTTATATAATCTTAAGGATACGTAATATGTTCTTAATGATACGTATTATGTTCTTAAGGATACTTAATATCTTCTTAAGGATACGTATTATGCCTTTAAGGATACGTAATATGTTCTTAATGATACGTAATATGTTCTTAATGATACGTTATATGTTCTAAAGGATACGTAATATATTCTTAAGGATACGTAATATGTTCTTAATGATACGTATTATGTTCTTAAGGATACGTAATATGTCCTTAAGGATACGTCATCGGAACGGTAAGTTGTATTTATGATTGATTTATCAAAGTTCGTATACTTCAATTCAATGTTTATTTATTTAATTATTTATTGTCACTTAACATTACTTACAAACTATAAAACTGATTCATCATTATTTATAGATGATAGGAATTCATTATATCCTCTTCCGAAGGATAACTATTACGGTAAAATTTTTGTGATCAGAAGAGTTTTATTATAAAAATATATTTGTTTTTATTAACCATTATTATTTCTGAAATTTGATTACAAGCCTACACAAATCATTTCAATAACACAAGAAATATATCGCTTGAACCCGAGGGTAATCCATATTTCCACGTAAGACAAATAAATGTTTTGCCGCCAAAATGCAGACGAACAGCTAATAATAAACAAACATAACCTCAAACTTTACATCTTGAACAACAACGTAGACGCGAGGTATCACATAAATCATTTCCTTCTTGCTCATTTAAAATTGCCTTACTGCTCCTGTGTATATTAAGGTTATTTATTGGATACATTTGTAATGTCTAAACATGAGGCGCGTTTCAACGCCTCGCAGCGTAATAACCTTCCATAAACATTTTTATTATCGCTTTATATTTTATTGTTTATATTTGTCGCTAGGCGTCACATAAAGAAGGGAGGTACGATGTTTTGAGTTTATACTTTGAAATTATATTCCAATGTACAATGTAGAGAGGGCTTAATAGTGGTGTGAAACTATGTAACCATCCCTCTGTGCACCACAAATAATATATTCTTCCAAGAGAATAAAAAATGACTTATCCAACAGTCATTAGTTGATTGATGGTACTGTACCACAATTTAACATGTATTGACGGTGGAAATTTTGTTCATTAATCCAGTTTTCAGTGATCTGTAACGTGACGATTTTTACAACAGATATGGCCCTCGGAATTCAAAGTTTCCCCTAAAATTATTTGTAAAATAGGTTCTACCTTTACAAAGTTTTAATTCGGACATTGTGTTTCTGAGGACACAACACTTCACAATTGGCAGAATATAGTGTTTTACTCAACAAATAACACTTGAAACGCCCTGCCGACGTTGTGTTGAATCTGTAGAGAGCGCCTAACCTTGAAAATGTTCTGGCCTGAGGCTTACGGTGCGAAAACGGTTCTTACTTTTTTAATTACTGTTCTTCATGTTTATTAATCAATATAATTACTTCTGAAAATCTAATATAAAACAAATTTTTATTTAGAAACATTTTTTATATTGTAAAACAAACTATTATTAATGGGACTTGGATTAAAGGAGATTTAATTTAATCAAACAAAGGTTTAATACTTTCATAAAGAATACAAATAAATTATTTGCTTAAGAAGTAAACGTTTCAATTTAATGCCTAATATAACGACAAACACAGGTACAAAGTTTTATTGAATACATCGCTTAATCTTTCTTTTGTTTTAAACTCATTTCGCTACATTTTTATACATTTATTTCTAAGTGAAAAGAAGAAGAAATGTAAAGTCTAGAAAGAGGAAAGTTCAAAGCACAGAAACTAAATGAGGACTTTGTGTCTTCTGTGACATATCCTGCGGCTACTGGTAGATTGGCGAGAACTTGATCTTAGTGATTAACTTTACAAGGGAGTCGGGAGGTGATTATTCATGCTGTGTTAAGAAGAAAAAAAGCCTACCGGCAATGAGTCCTTCTCTTTCCAGACCTACTTAAGACTACATTCATAAAAAAATACAGAGGATATCCGGACATCCAGTTGTATCGTATCTACAACCAAAACGGCAGGACTAATTTTCCTTCGGTAATCTAGTTGTATGCTAAAAAATGTGATTTTTTAATTTGTCATTTTACCGTAGATACAAAATTATTAAACCTTCAAAATTATTCACAATTTGTTGGTAAGGACTTAAAACACTTTCGTTAAAAGAAAACAATTTTTTTTTTCAAAAGCTAAATATGTTTTATTCAAACATTAAATAATTATTTGTGCATTGTGCTAATTCAGTCAGGGGATGAATTGTGTGAACTATGAGATTACGAATTAATTTTGAAGGATCAGACAGCTAATGAATTGCCTTGATCTGTCAGCTAATGAATTGTGTTTGATCTGTCAGCTAATGAATTGTTATTTGTATAAAAGTTATTTGTACTTAGAACAATCAACTGGTTTTCCCAATATGTATTGTTCCTATGGTCATTGCCCAGGCTGGGTATTTCCCCAACCTTCCATTCTTTGTATCCTAACTCCCACCCTCTAGTTTTAAGGTTTTTTGTTTTTTGTCTTTTTTCTTCAGTCTGTAATACAGCCTCGTCAATGCCTTAGCAGGCGAAACCATTGGTCGGCTAGACTAATAAAAAGTGGATAGTACAAAATAAAAAAATTGTGTTTTATTATCTCTTAATGAATTGTGTTTGATCTGTCAGCTAATGAATTCTGTTTGATCTGTCAGCTAATGAATTGTGTTTGATCTGTCAGCCAATGAATTCGGTTTGATCTGTCAGCTAATGAATTGGGACATGAAAATCTATAAAGAAACTGAAGTTGATTACCAAACTTGCACTATACTACGTAACTAATACGTTGGTAGGTTCTTGATTTTACGGAACGGAGACGTCAGACCTTCTCTGCGGATTGGAGGTTTGTTGTCCAAGATTCTTTAGTGATGCTGATGCCAAGATACTCGTGGGTACGGAGCTCAGAGAGGATCTGGATTGAACTCCAGTCGGATCTTCATTTAACATTTCATAATATATTCATTTTATCTCGCAATGGATACTGAAGCCTACTTAACTGTTTACGTTTTAGGTCCGTTAACTTCAATGTATTTGAAGAACGGGAATTGTTACTTTTTATCAATTTCACGCACAAAGCTTTTGATCTGAAATTGATACTTCTGTTTCTTTGATTCAACTTTATTAACAATTGATTTCGGGAAAACAAAACTTTGAGAGAATGCCACGAAGACCTGACGAATGGAGTGTAAATCAGAATTTGTTACCGCGGAACACCACTATGATTCCTGATAGGTGTGTATATGAAAGTATTTTAAATTGAAACGTGCCATCTGCAAAACGGATGAGGGGGAAATATTAAATCCGCTAAAGATTCGTAAACCTCACATTTACCAATTTAATTTCCGATTTATGAAATGTGTTGGGGAAATTACAATCTGTGGAAGTCATTTCTTTGTTTACTTTTGGTAAAAGGAAAGTTGCATTGCAAGAAATGACTTTTTGCGGTAGTGGTAAAATTACGCACCCTCATTATTGAAGATTAAATAATGTATTCAATGTTATTACTGGAGACTGTATAAATTTATACAAAGTGTCATATATATAATTGATAAACCTGTTGATGGGTGCCATCATGGTGTTTACCCAGCCCCATCATACAAGTCAGCTCCTTGAATTTGGTTTTGGGCGTTATATTGGTAGATCAAGGGGTCTTATCCAGTAGGGTAAGTTTCTTTAAAACCATTGTTACATAGGTTTTCTGAAACTCTTAATAGTGTATATTACTACTTTCTTGACTTCGGCTGTACTCGTATTAAAATGTCTAATAGTTTAGCTTGTGTCAGTGTTTCGGCCCTGACGGCCCTAGTAGTTGTACATACGTGAAGTAGTCGTCACTCGGTACCCTTGAGTTGATGATTTCGTCCTGCCGTATCTCGTATACGAATATCACATTTTGTTAGGATATCGGAGTTCCAAATTACATTTAACAATATCTTCGCTATTTGTCATCTTAGAGAGATGTGTTTGATAACATTACATGCAGAATTAAAATCTGCACTTTTCGTATCGAATTTAGTTTATTATAAGTTGATTAACACACAACATATGAACAAAAATTGTGAAAAGCACCGTAGTTCACTATACCAAACAGTATAGTTTGAACAATCAGTTTCATAACATACAAGAACTGAAGGTGTCAGATAAACATTTTATGGTCATCAAATGTTGAGGTCAGACATACCATCACTTGGTTTACAGATGAGACGTGGTTTCCCTTGCCTGGATGTATGTAAATTCACAAAACTTCACACAAAAATGATTGAAAACTCACATTTATTCAATGATGCATTTCTCTAAAATGGATGTTTGGTGTGCGATACCTGTCGCGTTAGTAGGATTGTCGGACTGATTTTCTTTTATGGAAATATTAACGGTGAGGTTTGTAGAACGATTTTTTTGTAATTTGTGAAACACTCGTTCAGTGTCTCAGCTCTAGAGGGCATTGATTTGTACATGTGTGAAGAAGCACCCACTCACTACTCTCGGCTGTGCTCAATATCGTAACTATTCGAATATTACATTTTCTTGAAAGGTCGTGGGAGTTATATTTTAAAGAATAACTTCGCTGTTTGTTATCGTAGAGATGTGGGATTGTTACCATTACACGCAGCATTAAAATCTTCAATTTTTCATCTAATTTAGTGTAAGATGACCTCCATTTTGATATTTTTAATTCGGGTTGTTTAATTTTCAATATAGGGGTCTATATGAGCACACTACAGTCCTCTATAAAAAATTCCATCTTTCTATCTTAATTATTGTGGTGGCTCTCGTGCTTACATACAGACGACAATGATGGCGGACGGCTGGTCTATCACTTTCCGTTTCTTGAGGCCATGAAACGCAGATCAGCCATGAAACGCAGATCAGTCATGAAACGCAGATCAGTCATGAAACGCGGATCAGTCATGAAACGCGGATCAGTCATGAAACGCAGATCAGTCATGAAACGCAGATCAGCCATGAAACGCAGATCAGTCATGAAACGCAGATCAGTCATGAAACGCGGATCAGTCATGAAACGCAGATCAGTCATGAAACGCAGATCAGTCATGAAACGCAGATCAGTCATGAAACGCGGATCAGTCATGAAACGCGGATCAGTCATGAAAAGCAGATCAGTCATGAAACGCAGATCAGTCATGAAACGCGGATCAGTCATGAAACGCAGATCAGTCATGAAACGCAGATCAGCCATGAAACGCAGATCAGTCATGAAACGCAGATCGGCCATGAAACGCAGATCAGTCATGAAACGCAGATCAGCCATGAAACGCAGATCAGCCATGAAACGCAGATCAGTCATGAAACGCAGATCAGTCATGAAACGGAGATCAGTCATGAAACGCAGATCAGTCATGAAACGCAGATCAGTCATGAAACGGAGATCAGTCATGAAACGCAGATCAGTCATGAAACCCAGACCAGCCATGAAACGGAGATCAGTCATGAAACGCAGATCAGTCATGAAACGCAGATCAGTCATGAAACGCAGATCAGTCATGAAACGTTGATCAGTCATGAAACGCAGATCAGTCATGAAACGCGGATCAGTCATGAAACGCGGATCAGTCATGAAACGCAGATCAGTCATGAAACGCAGATCAGTCATGAAACGCAGATCAGTCATGAAACGGAGATCAGTCATGAAACGCAGATCAGTCATGAAACGCAGATCAGTCATGAAACGGAGATCAGTCATGAAACGCAGATCAGTCATGAAACCCAGACCAGCCATGAAACGGAGATCAGTCATGAAACGCAGATCAGTCATGAAACGCAGATCAGTCATGAAACGCAGATCAGTCATGAAACGTTGATCAGTCATGAAACGCAGATCAGTCATGAAACCCAGACCAGCCATGAAACGCGGATCAGTCATGAAACGCGGATCAGTCATGTAACGCAGATCAGTCATGAAACGCAGATCAGTCATGAAACGCAGATCAGTCATGAAACGCGGATCAGTCATGAAACGCGGATCAGTCATGAAAAGCAGATCAGTCAATTAAACGCAGATCAGTCATGAAACGCGGATCAGTCATGAAACGCAGATCAGTCATGAAACGCAGATCAGCATGAAACGCAGATCAGTCATGAAACGCAGATCGGCCATGAAACGCAGATCAGTCATGAAACGCAGATCAGCCATGAAACGCAGATCAGCCATGAAACGCAGATCAGTCATGAAACGCAGATCAGTCATGAAACGGAGATCAGTCATGAAACGCAGATCAGTCATGAAACGCAGATCAGTCATGAAACGGAGATCAGTCATGAAACGCAGATCAGTCATGAAACCCAGACCAGCCATGAAACGGAGATCAGTCATGAAACTCAGATCAGTCATGAAACGCAGATCAGTCATGAAACGCAGATCAGTCATGAAACGTTGATCAGTCATGAAACGCAGATCAGTCATGAAACGCGGATCAGTCATGAAACGCGGATCAGTCATGAAACGCAGATCAGTCATGAAACGCAGATCAGTCATGAAACCCAGACCAGCCATGAAACGCAGATCAGTCATGAAACGCAGATCAGCCATGAAACGCAGATCAGTCATGAAACGCAGATCAGTCATGAAACGCGGATCAGTCATGAAACGCGGATCAGTCATGAAACGCAGATCAGTCATGAAACGCAGATCAGCCATGAAACGCAGATCAGTCATGAAACGCAGATCAGTCATGAAACGCAGATCAGTCATGAAACGCGGATCAGTCATGAAACGCGGATCAGTCATGAAACGCAGATCAGTCATGAAACGCAGATCAGTCATGAAACGCAGATCAGTCATGAAACGCGGATCAGTCATGAAACGCGGATCAGTCATGAAAAGCAGATCAGTCATGAAACGCAGATCAGTCATGAAACGCGGATCAGTCATGAAACGCAGATCAGTCATGAAACGCAGATCAGCCATGAAACGCAGATCAGTCATGAAACGCAGATCGGCCATGAAACGCAGATCAGTCATGAAACGCAGATCAGCCATGAAACGCAGATCAGCCATGAAACGCAGATCAGTCATGAAACGCAGATCAGTCATGAAACGGAGATCAGTCATGAAACGCAGATCAGTCATGAAACGCAGATCAGTCATGAAACGGAGATCAGTCATGAAACGCAGATCAGTCATGAAACCCAGACCAGCCATGAAACGGAGATCAGTCATGAAACGCAGATCAGTCATGAAACGCAGATCAGTCATGAAACGCAGATCAGTCATGAAACGCAGATCAGTCATGAAACGTTGATCAGTCATGAAACGGAGATCAGTCATGAAACGCAGATCAGTCATGAAACGCAGACCAGCCATGAAACGGAGGTGGAATTTTGCGATTACTAAACAATTCTTCGTATATTAGATAAGTAAAAGAAAACCAATCACATTTGTTTATGCTACGCCTTTCGGCAATTTATTTGCAACAGTCCTAATTTTGTTTTGTAATAAAAATTCGTGGCTATGATTTTTAGGAAAAGACAAAAATTCGTCTACCAATTTTTACGAGACATTTAAAATGTCTTCTTTTAGTTTCACCTCTTTTTGTCTGAATTTTTAACTACCTTAATAAAACCTATATTTTTAGTACATTAAAATAATTACTTTTATAGCGTTCCTTTTTATTTCCTACTAAAGCGGGTCTTTCTTTTTAATTACTGTCACATAAAAGATTTCATTCTTCATTAAACACGATTCTTTTAATTGTATTAAAGTTGCCTTATTTTATATTTGTATGAAGCGTAACAATTACAAAATAGTGATTATACAAATATAAACGCATTTCGGATGTTTTAGATGTCCTCTGTTAGGGATAAGAAATTAGATTTAAATTGGAATTATTGGCAGCAAGCAGAACATTGACATTAGTTGGGGAATAATGTAAAAAAGTTGGAAACCGCTTTTAACCAGTAAGTGTACTTGAAAATTTGTGCTATTGTTCATTAGTGCTTATCTATGTATTATATCGTCAATTTTATAATAAATATTTGAAACGACACGTTGATAAGTCGGACGCATACTTCTGTCAATCAGCTGATCAGCTGTATAGGTGTCAATATTAATCGTATTGTTTGACAGACAATAATTGATGTTTAAATGAGGTAGTTGATAGTTGTCAATAACAGTGCTATCAATTAGTTGTGTTGACGTGTGTATTGACAGATAATAGAGTTGTCCCTCCATTCTACACCTTACCCTGGGAATTAAATGTAATATTTGTGTAGGCCTACATGTGATTTTGTACATGGTTTTGTGTCATTGATCTTTACAGTTCACTTGTTAAGACAGATTTTGTGAAATTAAGTATTTTATAACAGCTGGATTATCAAATATTTGTTTGTCACAAATTGATTAAATGTTTTTATCAATAGATGTGTATATGCATGTGTGTGTGTTTATGAATGTAGACTGAAATATTGAAATTTGTATGTGCATTTTTTGCTTATACAGAGTGTCAAAAAGGAACGGGTGAATATTTCAGCTGTTTGACTTTAGATTGACCCCTCATTTTAAAAGTGTCTGCCGAAGCTATTTACAAGGCGTGAACAAATTTTTTTTTTGAAAAATATAGGGTGTTCCGATATGTTTTTTTAGTTAATTTTCAAATCTAAAGATATATTTATTATTTGACATTCTGACTCTTCAGATGAAACCATGTTAATAGACATTTAGTTTGTGTGCTTGTCATTTACTGTTAAAACGTTGTTAAAGTAATTTGAAATGAAATAACGGTTTGTCGTGTATTTGTATTACAGCTGAAACGGGGTTCACAAAGTAAACGGAATAGTTATTTTATTTTGAAATCAAATTTATTTTCAAGAACGTGTGGTTTCAGCAAGATGGAACCCCTTAGCACTACGGTGTAACAAGGACGCGCACTTTTAAATGAAGTAACAACCTCTTTCGTGAGTTTTAGTTAAAGTTTGGTAAATCTGAATCTTGTTTGGTTTCTTTTTTAGCTAAGATATCTCTCACTCTCCTAAAAGGCCGATCTGTAAGGGTATCTACTGTGGTCATATCCTCTTTTCCAAATTCTTAAGTATTCTTATCAGTTTTCTTGATTCATTGATTGCTTTTGATGTTCTATTACTGTTTAAAGTTATTGATTGCAGATTTGGAGTCCATCAGAAAGACAACATTCTTAAATTTGTTAGGTCTTCATAGGAATTTTTCTCAGACGAAAAAGTATGGCTTTTATTTCTACATTTGTTTTGTGATTCTCGACTGTTAATTGAGAAAAGAGTGAATAATACACCGCTACTTCAGCATTTACCGAACTATTCTATTGTGTAAATGTGCAACCATTCTATTGTTGTGTATCTTTCTTCTCTCCCTCTAATACTGAGCAGAACATTGTACTGAGACTAACATACCGGTGCATTCAAGACAACCCCAGTTAGAGCATTACGGATGTACATTAAAAATTATCCGATAGTTGAAGAAATGCGTTGCAGACAGGAAGTCATATCCTGAGAGTGAGTATTTAGCCTGTATTCAAGCTAAAAATGATACCAACCTATTTGCTTGGTTTTTGGTAGTTGTTCTTTCAACCATTTCAAATAGCCACCTTTTACCCGTGATTGTAGTGTGTGGCTTTTTACTATTTTTGTTAACTTTTTATTTAAATTGATCTTGATAACGTTTGGTAATTCTGAGTCTTGTTTGGTTGCTTTGTTAGCCAAATCATCTGTCACGTTCCAAAAAGACCGATACGTGAGGGTCCTTATCAGTTTTCTTAATTCATTGATTGCTTTTGGTGTTCTATTGCTGTTTGATGTTATTGAGTGCAGATAAATATGGAGTCCATCAGGAAGAGAATATTGCTAAATTTGTTATGTCTTCATAGGAGTTTTTCGAGATTTCTATCTCTACATCAAAATATGTTTTGTGATTCTCGAATGCAGAGTGAAGATTGCACTGCTGTTCCAGCATTTCCCGATCTATCCACCTGTGTAAATGTGTAACTGTGTAACCTGTGTAAATGTTAAATCGGTTACAACGATGTACTGGACTTGTAAACCTGTGCCTTCAAGTCAACCCCCTTACTAACGTACACTCAAAATTACCCTTTAGTTAAAGAAATCCACCAACAACCAGCAAAATCCTTCCTAAATGGCCAATGTAAATTCCCGCAGAACGAAAACTTAAAACAGGGAAAGATATAATTGGAACAAAACATAGAATACAATGAGAACTACATATCCAAATAAGATTTTCTTTACCGCTGATAAACCCCCTTGACTCTCATACTCATCTAGTTAAGGAAATGTTAAGATGATACAAAGAACACTAGAAGAATAATTGAGATAGATAATTTTAAAACAATACAGATACTTTGTTAGGAAAACAATCTGGATGTTTATATTACGACAAAATAAAGGTTTTTTTATGTGTTGAAATAGTCGATGTGATTTAAAGGATTGAATTTAATAAAGAAATTTAATCAAATTGGAAGGCTAATGTCAATTTTTCTCTGTGGTGAAGTTTTAACAAATTGTTTGTGTAATTTAATTTGCTACCTTAGCGCCGATAACAAGTTTAAGAGAGCTAGTGCTTCCAACTTTATAAATTAACACTTTACTTGTGAGGGTTGGGTCGACAACCGACAACTTATCTTTACTTTACAGTCATGTTTTGTTAGGATTTCGTATCAAAATATCTTTAATAAATTGACTTTAAGTCGCAGAAATAGTGCGCATTCGTTTTGAAAGGATCAACATAACCTAAAAATAAGATTTACACATTTTTAAGAACAGCTGATTAAAAAACTCATATGGGTTTTTTTTATATTGATAGTTTTTTTAAAGTAAACATTTTATTTCCACTAATCAGTCTCATAATACAGAGTGTCCCGTAAGTAAGCTACCAAACTTTAGGATATGATTCTGTGGGTTAGGATAAAGACACAAATTCAGAAAAAAAGTTTTCCCAAAAACCCTTAGTTTTCTAGATAAGCGCTATTTTGTTTCTTTACAACAAAAAATTATAACTTTGGAAATAGAAAAGATTCACTTCACATTTAGTATACCCATTTTGTATGTTACATTTTATAAGTGTAACGAAAAATAAGATTTTATTTTGTTATTTTCAAAATGAGGGCCGTTTTAAGTATTTAATATTGAATATCTTGAACACCATTACAAGAGAAAAATTTACAAGAGAGAAAAAGTTTCCTTTTTTAATGATAAACAAAACAGTTTTCATATTTTTTCCTGTAGATCATAGAATAACAGAGTTATTCACAAAAACCGAAAATTAATAATGTCTTGGTAGGTCTACAACACCAATCTAGAGCTAAAATATTTTTAAATTCCAAAATTTAAAAAAAACTCAAGCAATTACATATTTCAAAATGGCGCCTATTTAATTTTTATCGTGGTAAATATTTCGAAATATGTACAAAAATATAAATTAATTGTATTTATTAAACAAATTGCACACCTTAAATAAAGTATCATTAAAATTAAGACATTTTCAAAATAGGTATGATTCTAGAAGTTATAAAAATTACAAAATAAATCGTTAGCAGAACAACCCTTTGTGAATCTAAGGCTGGTTTCCATCGGGTGATCTATGGTCAGCACATTGAGTTTCCGTCGCCGTAATTTTAGTTTTTCTAACCAGAATTCGCTATAAGTCGTAGCTCTCCACTTGACCTCACGATTCTGGATCGACACCGTAACTTTTAAGACCCTATGTAGGTAGAAGATTAAATACAACCTTATAATTATTAAAAATTATTGGTATTATACATTTCTGAGTATAACAATTTTAATAGGAATAAACAGAAGCCAATTTAAGTCTCCAATATTTTTGTATAATGTTCACCTGATGATACCGCATTGATCGTCGAAACAGTCGTAATGAGTGACATAATGCAAGAATTGCAAAAACGGATATATGGTATTTATACGGATATTATTATTTTATAAAATATAAGCTTTGATGATTAAAAAAATCGATGTTAAAATATTTGAGAATAAATTCCCTTTAGATCCGATCAGTCCAAAAAAGTAATCTTTACAAAATTTGTATCCGTTAGCAGTCATATCCAGTACAGGGTGTTTCAAAAAGGACGCTAGATTTCTGAAAGCATTTAGAAATTTATCCAAATACATAATCGGCTGAGGAATCATTTTAAAACATAACCCATCAAGACTCACGTTTTTCTGTAGTACCAAATTTAGTCACCAGAAGCGCCACCACCGTTACAGTTAAATATCTACTTTCCAATGTGTTAAATGTGATTTTTAGTTTCACGAAACGAACCTCGTGATTATAAGTCAATGGAATTTTCGTAACCAGTATAGTAAGGATCCTGTAAGTAGGCTTTCAATTTACTTTTGGCCCTAAAATTTGTTTTTCTGTGTGACATGACACATTACCAGGTCGTCCGCCATTTCCTAATGTCTGTAGAATTTAACTGAGATTATATTGAAGTTAGAGAGGAGACGGGTTGAAATTTTACGAATAGATTATAAATTTAAATGTATTAATTTTTAAATTATCGAACTTTTATAATGTTGTTTAAATTAAACAGTTTTCCAAGTTTTAACCTTCTAACCATTAGTTGTACAACCCCCCCCCCCCAGTACTTGTTATAAATTAAAATTCTTACACAACTCGTCGTAGCGCTGACTGGAACTTTAAGATAAACCACAACCTCTTCAATGTGGACACGTTGTACCCCCCCCCCCACCCTTATTACTTGTTTATAAACTTTGTAAGTAAAGTGTTAATTTATAAACTTTAACCTTACTTCAGCACTGATGCAAATCTTCATCAGAAAGTTTACTTTAGGAAGAATAATATTTAGTCTAGATTGTAGGTTTTCACATCAGTAAGGAAAGAAGTAATAATGTGTGTCATATCCTATCAATTTTAATTTAATAAAAGTATTATCAATATTGGTAGAGTTGTTTTTTTAGAATTTAGTGTTTTGTACAGCTGTATAGAAAGTTATTTTGTTGTTTACTTATAATTCCAGAACCGGCATATTTTGAAAGATGGGTGACCCGTTTGTTTGGAATATTAGGTTGTTTGTTAAAATAGTTATATTCTATTATAAAACATTGTTGTAACATATACTCTCATATATTTAGTTCATAATTTAGAGTAAAAAAACCTCTAAAGTTCCAATATAAACAAAATCTGTATAGCTGCTTCTGAGATATTGTTTAGGAAAATGGTGTTCAATGAGTATTTTTTTTTTAGCAATTAGCTCTTTATCATTGGCGAATGTTTCGTTTTCTATGTTCTACCCGGAATTTCCAGAAATTAACAAATTTTTATTTACATTGAGCTTATATTTTAGAAGCATAATTTGGAGCAAAAATCAAATCCATAGGTACTAATTTTGAAAAATTGTGAAACGGTTTCTGAGATGGCGATTGATAAACAATTTTTAGAAATTTATTTTGCAGGATTTTATTCACATCGGTAGAGCTGATTTTGAGAAATTAGGTTTGTTCAGACAGACGGTCTTTGCCCCCCCCCCATCAGATAATTTCCGAATAGGCAGTTTAATAGAAATGGTGAGCAATATGTCTGCATACAGGGATTCTGTAAGCTCATTGTGTAATTACATTCAAGACAAAGATGTCGGGGACATCACGTAACACCCGATGATACAGTTTCGCGTCACATAGAAAATCAAATTATACCAATTGATAGTTAAAGAATCAAAGAATTTATTTCACCTAGTGAGGATTGTGGGGTGCATCGCCATTTTGTGATCGTTTCCCCGTCTTTAGTAACTTTCAAGCAGCGTAACTTGTGGCTCAATGAAGCTAGAACGTTTGTTGTAGTATCGTTCCAGAGTTCTGATCGTAGTCTAACGATTTACTCTATAAAATATTAGTTTGAAATTGTTGTTGTGAAGTTGTTTATAGTTATAAAATATACAAATTTCAACACAGTGTAGTCTTGTACTCATGGAAAACCCCAGTCGAATTATAGAAATCGTCAACGATTGATAGGAGCGTCTCAACAGCAGTCCATTAATGCCCCTCAAATCCTTTGTGAGAGAAAAGCGTTGTCAAGAACGAAAGAAAGCCACCGCGGCAGCGGCCATGCGCGTCAATGATGGCGTTTTACAATTATCGCGGCGGCGGCCGTTCAAGTAGATAATCAAATCTCTTTTATTGGAATATCCATTCATTTCTCTGATTTCCTAAACGTTATCTCTCCATACCCGCGACACATAACAGTTTTTTGTCTTCCTGTTTCCCCTTACTCAGATTCAATGGACAAGGAGTCGAACATAAATGAGTTCTAGAAAACAATTCTCATTATTTGGTTATTTTTACATCTGTAGACATTTCTCTACGCTACTTGCAAAAACCATGTGAAATTAGTTCAATACAAACGTGATAAACATTAATCGAATAGTTGTGTTGGACAATTAAACTTCCTTTATACTGGAAACCGCACAATTCCCTCTACAAGGTCGGTAGCACTGGAAGCTGTTAATGAAGTTCAGGTTAACCCAGCCGGACATCAATTAGACAAGGTGTAAAACTAAAGCAGTGGAGAGGAGGGACTGTTCTATTGTAATTCAGAGCTGTTATTGACAACTGCCAACTAAGTCATTTAAACAATGATTATTGACTGTCGAATAATCCCCCACTTGTGTTGACACGATTTCAAATATGATATTTTGACGTGGATAGTTTTACACTAATTTGTCTTTTGTGATTAAAAAATAATTTTTCATATTTTAAATGAAGAAAATCAAATTTATGAGTAATTTATCTGTTCGATTTACAGTCGTAACTGTGCGTTTTGTATTGATCATAAAATTTGAGGAGCCCTGTTCATTTATAAAGAGTGTTCCGTAAACAAATGTCTCAACAATACATGTTTCAAACAAACGTTGTCAGTTTAGAAGAGGGAGCAATTTTGTTGTTGAAAAGGTGACAATTCAAGGTGATCCAATTTTTTTTTTAATGAGAAGCCATTTTGTCTCTGTCAAATATATTTAATATGGGGAAAGTTATGTGATTGGTCAAAAAATCGATGTCATGTATTTACGGATATATCTGTTTTGTGTCTGTCTGTCTGTCTGTTGTAAGTTCAGTTCTGTATAACCTAAAGTCGTGAACCGATTTGAATTAAATTTAATATTTGGGGGGAGGGGGCATATTTTGGCTAAATCTCGGAACGTTGTTTTTCATTTTTTCGATATCTCATAATGTGGGGGTAGCTGCCGTAAAAAACTTACGATTTAATTACTTTTCTCAAAATCGTCTCTATCAACTCTTGTTATCTTCCGACCTTGACACCATTAGAGTATGGGAGGGCTATTTTACGCAAGAAAATGTGACATTTGTATAGTTACGTGATGCTGCAGGAATGACACTAACGAGCGAAGCGAAGTTTTAATATATACACATCTACGAGGCCCGCTGGAGTATGTTTACTCTACACATATACACAATTACGAGTTTCAGAAAACTGTCTAACAATAGTTAACAAACTGGAGAAGACCCCCCCCCCCTTGATCTACCAATACAAAGCTAACATTTACTATAAACTCCAAGAGTTTCATTTAGCGGATCTGCTTTTATTTTCCCTCTTGTTTAAGAACAAAAAAAACCTCTTGGTCATCATCGCCTTATAATAAAAAGTAAAAATATAAATCCCTAGCTCTCAAATACTCTAATAGCGTCAAAGTCGATTAAGCTGATCGGAAAGAAAGGGATTCTAACCCAAGACTACATGACAAAAGGTGTAAATCTAGCTAGGTATCTCGGAATTGCCAACCCTTGCTCACTAAAATGAGCCTCTGTTGTATTGCATTGCATGATGAGACTGGGTAAGTACCATGATGGCGCCCATCAATTTAGTTTTATAAGGCGATGATGAGATCGAAAGGTTTTGTGCTTTTAAACAAGAAAAAATCGGTTTATTTAACTCGGTCCATTTTTCACCTTGCTTGCTATATTGATAACAAATTCACCTGATCTCGCTCCCTGCGACTTTTGTTTTGTTCCCCCCGACTCAAAAAGGATTATTTTCGTTTCCTCGACGAAAGGTAAACGTTTTGAGGCTGTGGAAGAGGTGAAACAAAAATCACTGGATGGACTAAAGAACATTCCATTAAGTGAATATCAACGATGTTTTGAACAATGGAAGAAACCTTTGGTAATTGCTTTGAAGGTGACCAAAATTTGGTGTAAAAATAGTGAAAAATAAAGGAGTTCACCCAAATTCCCGTTTTTTGGGTCTTCCCTCGTATATACAGGGTTATTTTTTTTTCGTAAGTACTTTTTATTATACAATAACACTTTAAATGGTTGTTTAATTTTAATAAAATATTTTGAACAGTCTCTCTATTTTGTAAATTCTTCCACAAGTTTGTAAATCAAACAAATTTTAAAATTGTTATCAACGTTTGTATGATCATTAACATAGCCTAGTCTTTTTAAAAAAAGAAATAGAAAAATCTGAAATGCATACATTGTCCAATTAAAAGAAAGCCGATTCCATACACGATTGATTTGAATACTGCCGAAGTGTTTTATAAACATGTATTAACGTCTACGAATTGTTCCTTTAACAAACTGTGTACAACTCAAAATAACTATTTGTAAATTGTTTTCAACAGTCTATAATACCGGGTGTTCCAAAAATATGGGACCCTTCCGTAATTCTTGAACAAATTTAAATAGGAAAGTTAAACCTTTGGAAAGTCTTGGGATTAATAGGACCTGAATTAAAAAAAAAATGCTTAGAGGGGGAACTCAAGTTTAATAAAACTCAATTAGAAAAATACATAACAATGATACATTTTAACGGAGGTCCACTTAATTACAACACTTATTTTAAGTCTAATGGAGGTTAGGTGAGGTTAATATAGCTTGGTTAGGTTAGGTTGTACACAATAGCTACACATCTTTGAAGCCTAATAAACTAATTTGATAGCCTTTTAAAAGTCGAACAACACCAATCCTGTCTAAATTGGTCCGATAACTTGTCTTGGGTTTTCCAAATGTTGATAACTTTCTCTTCTCTTAACAGGAGTAGATAAGAATCCACTTGAATGGATTCCTGTTCATTTGTTTTGAAACTGATCTTTATAGCGTTGTAATTTGCTAACAAAGTCGTATTTAAACGTGTAATTATTTGATGACACTTTTCAAGATAGGAATCTGATATCAAAGTTCACATTGGATTTAAATTGAGAATTGTACATAACATTTAAGTGGACCTCCACGAAAGTTTATCTTTGTTATGTGTTTTTCTAATTGAGTTTTTATTAAACTCGAAGTTGCCCTCTCAGGACTTCCCACCCTTCCCCTGAGGGGTTGGGGTTTAAATGTTTTAAAAGCAAGTCCTATTTATCTAAAGACATTCCCAAAGTTTTATTTTCCTATTTCAATCCGTTCAAAAATTATCCGCTCCATACTTTTTGAACACCCGTTACAATTTGAAAATAACTGTTATTATTACCAGTTACATTTTTGAGTTATTATTATAAGCATTTACATTGTTTGGAAAATAGCTGTTATTATCAGCAGTTACATTGTTTGCAAAATACCTGTTATTATTAGCAGTTGCATTTTTTGGTAAATAGTTATTATTATTAGCAGTTAAACTCTTTGGTAAATAGTTATTATTATTAGGAGTATATTATTGTTTGGAAAATAGCTATTTTTATCAGCAGTTACATTGTTGGAAAATACCTGTTATTATTAGCAGTTGCATTCTTTGGTAAATAGTTATTATTATTAGCAGTTAAATTGTTTGGAAAATAATTGTTATTATTAGCAGTTTTCGTTTTTGGGTAAATAGTTATTATTATTAGCAGTTACATTATTTAGAAAATAGCTGTAATTATTAGCAGTCACGTTGTTTGGAAAATATCTGTTATTATTAGCAGTGTGTACTTTCAAAAATAGCGGTAATTATTATCAGTTGAATTCTTTGAAAAATAGCTGTTATTATTAGTAGATTCATTCTTTGAAAAAAGAGTTGGTATTATTAGCAGTTGCATTCTTTATATAGCTATTATTATTATTAGAAGTTGCATTCTTTTGAAAATACATGCTAATAATACATGGGGTGGTATATCTGAGCTAATATATACATCCTTCACTAACAGAATTCTTCTCTGACCGAAAATAATGGTTATATTTTCTTCTTTGACCGAAACCTTTGTGACCAAATCCTTCTCTAACCGAAACAGCTGTTCAAAAAAATCTTCTTCAACCGAATCTTCTGTGATCGAATTCTTCTCTGACCGAAAATTTGTCACAGCTTGCTTCTCTGAAAATTCGTTCTGCATAGATCTAATATATGGGAATGAAGCCGCATGTTGTTAAATTGATATTCAATGCAAATCGTATTTTTAATTGCCATTATCCCATGTTCTCTGTTTAGACAACTTTTGACAAATTAATGGAAACATAATAGATTTAACGTTTAATTGACATTCAGGTTAGGTTAGGTTAGGTTTTATAAAAAGTCGAGACCATACGATTCTGGCAACTAAACATACTTGTATAAATAATATACCTCTTTAAATCCAAGCAATGTCAACACGCTTTACAATGAACCATCTTCTCTGACCGATAGTTTTAAGTCGTTTTCTTCTCTGACAGAAAAACAGTAAAATTTTCTAAAAAAGTTTGGTCAAAGAAGATTTGGTCACAGAGAGCCGCTCTGTTATTATTAGCAGTTTCATTTTTTTGTAAATAGTTATTATTATTAGCAGGTACATTGTTGTGAACTGAACAATATTGTACTCTCTTAACACCTCTCTCCCCCCTCTCCCATATTACTAAATTGGCGTATGTTGGAGTATTTTTTGTCATTCCCTTAACCTTACATTGTTTATCTTCTATTTGCAAAACTTCTCACTTAAATATTTCTTCACATCTTATGGCCACGATAACATGTGTTAAATAACGTACCGGTTTCTTTAAAGTTTCTTAAACATTAATTCTGTACTTCAGTCCTCTATATTTTCTTGTAACATTTCTTGAACCAATGTTTAACTAAATTAAAATAGTATTTTCTTATATTTCATAACACTTGTTCTTAGCGTAATTAACACTTAAACAAATAAAAGTAATAAAAATTAATACGTTATTAATATACAACAGGTTACTCGTAATGATGTGATTTGATTAGGTTTTTGTTAATTTATTTTTATTTTTCAATTTAAGTGTTCATTTCATTATTTTAAATGATGTTATTTAACAAGGATTTCATCGAAACCCTAAAAGAATAATTTGTTTTCATTAAATGAATTTAAATGTATTAATTTTCAGGTTATTCAACTTGTCTATACTAGTTTTAGTTTTCCAAGTTTACCAAAATTTACCTTGTGAGTTGTACAACACATCCCCAAGTACTTGTTATAAATTAAAATTCTTACAAACTTGTCTTGGCCTTGGGTGCATCTTTAAGATAAACCACAACCCTCTACGATGTGGACTGTTGTGCCCCCCCCCCCCCTAGCATAACTTGTTTATAAACTTTGTAAGTAAAGTGTTAATTTATTTTACTTTCAGCCCTGATGCAAATCTTCACCAGAAAGTTTACATTAGGGATAAAAACATTTAGTCCAATACTGCATATTAGCAAGGAAAGGTCTACACATTGTTTGGTTAGTTTTGGTTTGCCACAGGTCTCATCCGTGGGTTAGGGTCACATCCTATGTTCATGGGTTAGGTTATGTTGTGGTCACCAAATATCAGTTTGTGGTCACATTTATGGTCATGGGTTAGTTTACTGTCACAAATTTTAGGCTATGGTCACATCTTTGGTCATAGGTTAGGTTACGATTGCATCTTTGGTCTTGGATTAGGTTACGGTTACAGGTTAGGTTAGGTTACAGATCACATCTTTGGTGCTAAGTTAGGTTAGGTTACCGTCACGGATTAGGTTAGGTTATGGGGTGGAGCTAAAGTCACGTGACTACCCTCCACTACTTTTGTGCTCAATTGTAGGAACTTTCCTTGTACCACATCACGTGTTTTCAATATTCATTTAACTACATTTTTTATGGAAATCGTTAGAGGTGTTTGTGAGAATTTAGGTGCTTTATTATTTATGACTTCCGAATCGGCATTTATATGAAGATGACCGATACGTTTCTCTGAAACCTTTGGAGGGAAATTTGATTTAAAATAATTTAACAAATATTATTGTTATGTACTGGATGAAAAAGAAAACCTCCTTTGTGTTCTTAACTTAAAAGTTATTACGTTGACAGTTAAATACCTGATATCAAATGTTCTTATTGTGAAATCAACCGTTTTAATTAACACTATTTTGAAAATGTTAAGTGAAAAAATATAAAACTTTGTAGTAACCAGGAAAAACAATAGTATAAAATATTCAAAAAAAAATTGGTATCCGCTTGTTTTCTGGTAGTGTTGATCGCTCCCCACTGTATGATTCTTGATCTCGAATTTATAATAAATAAAATTGTAATATATATTTTTTTAATACTGTAATTTCGGTCAAAGTATTTTCGGATGTGGATAAAGCAAACCCTTTCTGAAAGTAGCCGGGGAAGTTAATTTGAACAATAAAGGTCTAATATTCTAAGAATAAATGCAAATAAATTATTCTCTAAACGAGAAGCAAGCCTCAGGGATTGTCTAATAACAAGACAAAATATTGACTCAGTTCCCCTCCCCCCCCCCTCTGCTACTTTGTACCCGTTTCTTTCTCAGTGAAAAGATGAACAAAAAAACTGACTCTAGGAATGAGAAATATTTAAAGAATATACAAAAGAAATGAGAACACGTTGAAAGCAAGGTTATGTCTCTTTTGTTCGGGAACCACCCTTTGCAGCTAATGGGGGCGGCTCACTGACCTTGATAATTGACCTCCGAGAGGTAGGAGGAATCATTTATTCACGAGAGAAGAAACTACTGTGTCACGCCGCCATTTTGAACTATAATACACCTGTTGTTTTTATTATGACGTCTTACGGTGTAATGTCTACAAATAAAATATTTATCTTAAAGATATCATTTTGGCTTGTTGGTGTAACCATTTTGTACTCAACAATAATAAACTAACCAACTAGAATTGTGACTGATCGGCAGTCTGGACCTACACAAATTTCGGACATTTAGTCAGCTTTTATAAGACTTTGAATATTTCTTGAGTTAGTAAATTTATAAAAATTTAGGCTAATAAAAACCATATTTCTGCAACAAAATCGTCACCTGTTTTTTTTTTTACCCATCACATAACTATATATTAAGTTTGTGTGAAGAAGTAAAATTAATTATAAACAAATTTCACGAAAATATGTACAGTATGTCCCGTAAATAAGCTGCCAAACTTTAGTAAATCATTCTTTGGGTCAGAATAGAGATAAAATTAAGAATAACTTTTTTCTGTAAACGCCTAGTTTTCCAGATATCCGGCATTATTATTATTATTTTTTTTTATTTATTTATTTTTTTTTTTGACAAAAAACTATAACTTTGGTACGTTAATAGAAATGATATTGAGTAAAGATTGTATACGTGTTTTGTATGTTAAGATTTATAAGTGTACAGAAAATAAAGACTTTATTTTAAAAAGAGCGACTGTTTAAAATATATAATATTGGGATTACTCAAAACGATTAACTTTACAAAAAATTCACAAGGGACAAAAAGGGCTTTTGTATTTTGTTTTTGTTTTTTGTAGGTCAGCGCATAACAGAGTTATTGAGAAATAACAAGAAACTAATAATTTCTTGGTAGTTGTCTACAACACCCAACATTGATCTAGAACAAAAAGATTTTGAATTCTAATACAGTACTTTTAATAAAAATTCAAATGTGACCCATAACCTTTCAAAATGGCGGCTTTTTATGTATATGGGTGTCGTCTATGTATTTCATGTCAATTGATTGTTTTCTCTTTTCTATACAAAACTTAACGTTAATTATTAGTTACATTTTTTAGTTTGTATTTATGTTTATGTAATAAGTTTGTTTTTTAGTTTTCCTTTGTATTAAAGAAATTATACCCTTATGGACTCATATATAGTGAGTACGGCCTCAGCACTCCCGAGGGACCTAGCTGGATCTACACTTTTTTATTTGGTCTTAGTTATATTCCTCTCTTTTATCTTTACTATCAAATCTCTTTTGACCAAGTCCTGTTAGTTTCCCACCCCTGATGCTATTCAAGTATTCAATGGTGGTTGTTTTTATTGTATATTATTTTCTTCCTTTTTTTTTTTTTTTAAGAAGGCTTTTTTGATGACAGAGATGTTTTCGCCTTTTAACAACAAGAAAAAATAGAATAAAAATAAAATCTATTATAATTTAGTTTATTGTTTATATCTATTTACATGGTTTATTTTATTTTATATAATATAGATATGTCTTGCTTTTGTGTTTTTCTATTCAATTTATTTTGTGGTTTGATTTTGTATTTTATTTGGATAGTGTATTCGATCAATATTTTATTTTATGGTTAGATATTTCTTGTTTTTGTTTATTTCTATTATTGATTTATTTTGTGATTTGTTTTGGTATTTTCTTTGAAGAGTCTATTTGTTAATTATTTTATTTCTATTGTTGATATATTTTGTGGTTTGTTTTTGTACATTCTTTGAATAATGTATTCGATCAATTATTTATTTTATGTATAGATAGTTTTTTTTAATTTTTGTTTATTTCTATTGTTGATTTATTTTCTGGTTTGTTTTTGTATATTCTTTGAAATAATGTATTCGATCAATATTTTATTTTATGTATAGATGGTTTATTATCATTTGTTTATTTCTATTGTTGATTTATTAAGTTATTTGTTTTCGTATTTTCTTTGAACAGTCTATATTCGATCATTATTTTATTTCTATTGTTGATTTATTTTCTGGTTTGTTTTTGTACATTCTTTGAAATAATGTATTCGATCAGTATTTTATTGATAGTTTTTTATTTTTGTTTATTTCTATTGTTGATTTATTAAGTTTTCGTATTTTCTTTGAGTAGTGTACTTGATCAATACTTTATTTCTATTGTTGATTTATTTTCTGGTTTGTTTTTGTATTTTCTTTGAATAAGGTATTCGATCAATATTTTATTTTATGTATCGATAGTTTTTTATTTTTGTTTATTTCTATTATTGATTTATTTTGTAATTTGTTTTAGTATTTTCTTTGAATAGTCTATTCGATAGTTATTTTATTTCTATTGTTGATTTATTGTCTGGTTTGTTTTTGTATATTCTTTGAAATAATGTATTCTATCAATATTTTATTTTATGTATAGATAGTTTTTTATTTTTGTTTATTTCTATTGTTGATTTATTTTCTGGTTTGTTTTTGTATATTCTTTGAATAATGTATTCAATCAATATTTTATTTTATGTATAGATCGTTTTTTTATTTTTGTTTATTTCTTTTGTTGATTTATTTTCTGGTTTGTTTTCGTATTTTCTTTGAGTAGTGTACTCGATCAATACTTTATTTCTATATTCTTTAAATAATGTATTCGATCAATATATTATTTTATGTATATTTTTTTTTTTTAATTTTTGCTTATTTCTATTTTTGATTTATTAAGTTTTCGTATTTTCTTTGAGTAGTGTATTCGATCAATCAGAATCAACGTTACAAAATCAAGCTCTTTGAGATTTTCAGAATTAACTCCTTCCGACGTTTGTAAGCTTAGATCAGAATGATCCGTATTGGAGAAAACAAATGACTGCGCCGTGACAAAGTAGCTCGAAGAAAAACTATAATCCGGGCAAAAACAATAGTGACTTATCACGCTTGACATTATAGGCGACCAGGCAAGGAAATGGTGACAAAAAGGGAAACCATTAATTATGGTCACCCTCTCGGTATGGTTTGATGCCTTTGGCGTCAGAGTTGGGTGGGGGTGGGGGGTGAAAGCTTGTAAGAAGGAATCATGAGATATTGTTGCTTGTGTCAATAAAACAAGTAATCTAATATTGTTTGTGAGGATTTCTTCAACTCCCTCGGCAGTATGAAACTTGTACTAAATTATTACGAGCAATCGCTCACTTTAAACGTGCTTACAGAAAAAGTTGTTTTTGTTCGGCAAACAATAACAGTTGTATTGTTAGTCTTGCTTGGAAATTTCTTTAGATTTAAACAAGTAAAGGTTATTTTTGGAGGCGTAAACGATCCTAATATTGTTCATTTATAGTTTTTCATTATTGATCTAATATGAAAGAAGTGATTCCTAACCACAAATAATAACGTTAGAAAGTTTAATAACTTTATGTACATTTCGGTAACATAGCTACCATCCTCAGAAGGATATAACACAATACTTAACTAAGTGTATCAATGGGAAGACTTATAAAGGGTCAAGCGTATGTAGGGCTCTTCCCCCCTCCATTTTGGTCAGACTGGCTTCACCGGCGACCTAAATAGTAGAAGGGGCGACGTGCCGATCAATCCAACTACACTAACATAACATACAATTTAGAAGTTTAAAAATTATGAAGCAAACACATAAGAGAAAATTTCCTCCCTCTTTCTAGTTAGGCTGTGAAACCAGTCTGACCAATGTGGATGGGGGAGGAACGTTACTATGTTTGATTTTTTTTATAAGTCATCGCACCCGTTATATTTAGTTTAGTATTGGGTTTATATACCTCTGAAGATGGTAGCTATGTTACCGAAACGTACATTAGGGTTTATTAAACTTTTAAACTTTAATTGTGTGCGTTTTATTTGTGGTTTTGGGATTGTTTCTTTCGTATTATTATTAACTTCAATGCTCATTGGATTTTGTACTGATCAATTTCAATAGATAATTTCTAAAAAAAACCGTTTAGGCTCAAATGAACCCAAAAAAGATTGATAAATGAAAACCCTTACGTCATTTATTTTCTATTCACAATACAGTTGTATTGTATTTGGTAAATAATTGAAATGAAGCCAATTTGTTTCGCGAGGAGTTACAACACTTGAATTGATTATACTAGAACACAAAGTTAGTTATAGTTTAGTTAATATAGCTTGTGCATCAATGAAGATGACGACTTTGTCGCTGAAACGCGTTGAATAAATAAACGTTATTCGTGAGATTTT